>JASERS010000024.1:0-317415 GCA_036711965.1 Onthophagus sagittarius | reverse complement strand
TTTCCGGCGTACACCGATGGTGAAATTTTGAAATGGTGCTTAGACTCTGGAGCATCGGAACATCTCATCAAGGATGCAGAAGGTCTGGAAAACATCAGGAAGCTGGATGAAGAGGTGAAAATCAAGGTTGCCAAATCAGGTGAACAACTCAAAGCTAGAAAACTAGGTGATTTGAAGGTAATCTCATTGGTAAATGATAAAAGACATGAAATTGTAATAAAAGATTGTTTAATTGTACCCGGACTCGATTTTAATTTGTTATCGGTAAGAAAACTTGAAATGAGCGGATTTATTGTAGTATTTAAGGACGGGGTAGGTAAAATAATTAAAAATAATAAAGTTATAGCGGAGGCAATCCGTACTAGTAAATTGTATGAGCTTAACTTTGTAAACGATTGTAATTACGGTTTAATAACGAATAAAGAAAACAATAATGAAATTTGGCATAAACGGTTAGGTCATATATGTAATAAAAATCTGTTCAGATTACCCGAACTTGTAAAAGGAATTGTTTTAGAACCAAAAACAGAAATAAAGTTTTGTGAAACTTGTATAAGTGGTAAACAAGCTAGGTTACCACACAATAAAGAAAGAATTCGATCAAAAAGACCGTTGCAGTTAATTCATAGTGATTTGTTTGGGCCGGTTAATGAATCTCATGATAATAAAAAATATATATTGACATTTATAGATGATTTTACTCATTTTACTGTAGTGTACGCATTGAAATCAAAAAGCGAAACGTTTAAGTATTTTAAAATCTATGAATCAATGGTAAAAGCGCATTTTAATTTGCCAATAAGTAGGTTTAGATGTGATAATGGTCGCGAATATATATCGAACGAAATGAAAGATGATTTTGAAAGGAAGGGGATACAATTTGAATTTACAATAAGGTATACTCCTCAACAAAATGGCGTTGCTGAACGCATGAACCGAACCATAATTGAAAAGGCAAGATGTATGTTATTAGACACTAAGTTAAACAAGAACATGTGGACGGAAGCGGTAATGTCTGCGGTATATGTAATAAATAGGTCTCCTACGGCAGCATTACAACAAGCGGTTCCAGCTGAATTGTGGTATGGAGAAAAGCCGAACTTGGAAAAACTAAAAGTGTTTGGATGCGTTGGATATTTGAAAATACCAACAGAATTAATTAAGAATAAATTTCAAAACAGATCAATGAAAGTATTTATGGTGGGCTATTGTCCCAATGGATACAGACTTTATAATCCTGAAGAAAAGAAAATTTATCTTGGAAGAGATGTATTATTTAATGAAACAAAATATCATTTTGATGAAGAAGAACGAATACATGAAAATAATATTATCATACAAAATGAAAATGATGATGAAATGGAAAATAAAAGTGAAGACGAAAAGAATGAAGAAGTGGAAGAGAATCAAATCAAAACACAAGAAGAAAAGAAAAGACAACGGAGGAAACCAAAGTACCTAGATGATTATGCTGTATATGCATTGGATGCAGAAACCTATATTGACGAAGTACCTCAAAATTATGATGAAATTTGTAGCAGAGAAGATAAAGATCATTGGTTAAAGGCGGTAGATGAAGAAATAAAATCGTTGAAGGAAAATAATACATGGACCCTACAAGAACTGCCTGATGGTAAAAAGGCTATAGAGAGCAAATGGATTTTTAAATTAAAAAGAAATGAAAACAATGAACCAATAAGGTATAAGGCACGATTAGTAATTAAGGGGTGTTCACAGCGAAAGGGATATGATTATCACGAAACATATGCACCAGTGGCACGTTTGACATCAGTAAGAACGTTGTTGTCAATTATAAATGCTCATGGATTGTATGCGAATCAACTAGACGTTAAAAATGCTTTCTTACATGGAAATTTACAAGAAGAAGTATATATGGCGATTCCACAAGGGATTGTTAAAAGATCAAACATGGTTTGTAAATTAAATAAAACGTTATATGGATTAAAACAAGCACCGAGAGCATGGAATGAAAGATTTAATAATTTTATATTGTCACATGGTTTTGTAAGATCGGAAAATGAATTTTGTTTATACGTAAATGCTAGAGATAAACTTTATTTGTTATTGTATGTAGATGATATTATCATGGCAGGAAAAGATAAGGGTAACATTCAGAGAATAATATCAAAGCTAAAAGAAGAGTTTAAAATGACTGATTTAGGAAAGTTAAGTTTCTTTTTGGGAATCAAAATTGAAGAAACTCCTGAAGGACTATTTTTATCTCAAACAACGTATTGTAAATCACTTCTAAGAAAATTCAATATGGAAAATTGTAAACCTTGTGTAATTCCGATTAAGACAAAGCTGGATGAAGATATGTACCACGATCAAGAATGTATTATAAATAAAAAACCTTACAGAGAACTTATAGGTTGTTTAATGTATGTTATGTTAACAACAAGACCAGATCTAAGTGTGGCAGTGAATTACTATAGCAGATTTCAGAATAATGCGACTGAAGAGCATTGGAAAGGATTAAAAACGATTCTACGATACATACAAGGAACACTTTATTATGGATTATTGTATGAAAAAGATCTAAATAAAGATAACGTATTGACTTCGTATGCGGATGCAAATTGGGCTTCAGACACTGACAGAAAGTCAACAAGGGGATTTCTAATGGAAGTATATGGGGCAGTGGTACATTGGACTACAAAGAAACAAACCGCGGTTGCACTCTCATCGACGGAAGCCGAATATGTTTCTTTAGCCTCAGCAGCAGCAGAAGTCAAGTGGTTGAGACAATTGATATGTGAAATGAATATTGAAATAAATGATCCGATAATAATATATGAAGACAACCAATCATGTATATGTTTATTGGACAAGTGGGAGCACAGGAGAATGAAACATGTTGACATAAAATATAATTTTGTCAGAGATTTATATTTAAAGAAATTAGTTAAAGTGGAGTATATACCTACGGAAGAACAGAAAGCGGACATTTTAACAAAAGGGTTAGATAGAGTGAAATTTGAAAAGTTTCGTCTATATTTAAATGTTAAAACGATTTAGGATTATATAATTGTGGGGGGGTGTTAAGATAGGCAATTATATATACAGTAGGTTATACCTAAGTACAAGAGATGGAGTTAGGTTTAGATAGCGTAGAAAAAGTAAGAACCGACGCGTGGCGTATTAATGTGTTTTTGTATTAATGTAAATTAAACGAAGACATAATAAAACAGTTATCATTGGAAATAGTAAGTCGAAGTGTTCATTTCTACGCCTGTAATTTATCACCTAGCATCGAAAACTTGGGCTTGGGGCCCGAATACTTTTTTCAACAAGATAATGACCCCAAACATTGCGCCCACAACACTAAGCTTTGGCTACTATACAATACCCCAAAGCAACTTAAAACACCTCCACAATCGCCGGACTTGAATCCCATCGAACACCTCTGGGATTTACTGGAACGCAGGATTCGGCAACACAACATAACGTCGAAGAAAACGTTAAAAAATGTTATGATTGAGGAATGGGCCAAAATCAGTTCGGACGAAACGAAGAAATTAGTGCACTCCATGCCTAAACGTTTAAGGGAGGTCATTAAACGTAAAAGTTATCCGACCTCATATTAATATAGAAACAATGATCTCATTTATGAATTTTTTATAAATACTGTCCTGACTTGTACGCAGATTTTTGCATACCCGTTATTTGTAGAATTTTTAGTTTTGATTTTTTTCTCTAACTACTGTTTCTGTTTTGTTGAAGCATATTTTGTTAATAGAATTATATGTAGTTAATATACAAAATAAAAAAAAATCAAGTTTATCACATTAGATTATGACTCTTATTTTTTCAATTAAAGTATTACAAGTTTTTTGTACGCAGACTTCTGCTGCTGAGTGTATACCGCTGAAAGCCGCGCGAATTCTTTCCCTCATATCCTCGACTGTAATTGATACCGACCTGTAAACCTCGTCTTTGATAGCGAGCCGATGGACTAGTTCGATAAAAATTCACTTTGCTGACTTGGTACATAAATACCTGTTATACATAAAGGAATGAGATAAAGATTCGTAACATAACCTAATTATTTAATATTTTTCAGCAACGTTTTTATCGAATAAGTGGTCCCAAAAAATTAATTTGTAAAAATTTAAACCTTATTCATAAAATTTATATAGAATAAACTTAATAACTAATAACAAAAAAATATATCATCAATCACAATTAAAAAAATTAGTTCAGTATTAAAAAAGATAAAATTTAAAAGGAGTGTAATCTTAATTACCCAATTAAATATTAGATTTAATCTTAATATTCATGAAAAATGCTTTAAAAGAAGTCCAAACTCGACGGGGTTATCTCAAAAAATGACAAATATGCGCGCACTAACTGGAAGTGCACGCACATTTGGAAGTGTGATACCATCTCGATTAAATTGTTAATATTCATAAAAAATGCAAAATTAAATAAATTATTTAGAATCGTTAAAAGAATCAGAAATGTTTTAAATGAGTCCAAACTCGATGGGGTTATCTCTAAAATTACGCGAGATACAAAAAAAATAACCAAAAAAATAAAATCAAAATGGCGGATTTTTTACGTTTCTAACCTAACTTTTTTAATTTTAATTAAATGTAAGATTGTTTAGTATCAAAATAAAGATTTTTTCATCCCCTTTAACAATTTCACTTCCGTCTTGGGATTAAAACAAAAAAGTGACAATTTATTTTTTGTCGAAAATTGTTTTTAACCCAAAATATGGGTTGATGAGTATCAAATTAAAGCATTTTTTACGTACAGTGAATCACAGTGAAAATCATACACTTCAGTATTTTTGCTATTATAGCACAAAATAAACAAAACAATATGAGTTAATTTTTTTTTATATTTTTTTTATTAATATATAAAATAAGTAGATCGATATAAAATAAACAGGAACAATAGTTAATTGAAACTAGTGCACAAAAAGTAACGCAACTTATATTATGCATCTAGAAAGCTCACAGTGAAAAGCATACACCCTTTTTACATTTTAAAAATCTCATATTAGTAAGCACTGTTAGTTTTTTTTTTTTAGGTTAACCAGTTTTTTTACGCTCGTTGTTATTCAGTTTTGTGAATTTCGTCAGTGTAAATTCGTGAAAATGGCATCTAAAAAGCAAACCACTACGGAAGAAAGGAATATTGTTATTTCTCTTCATAAATCCGGCAATAGCTATCGAGATATTGCAAAAGTCTTTAATAGAAGTCATGCCACTATTCAATGCATCGTAAAACGTTATAAAAAAGAAAACAGAGTGCAAAATAAAACAAAAACTAGTAATAAAAAAATTTTCAACGACGCTGATGAACGGTGAATTCTCCGAAAAGTTAGAGATGACCCAAAACTTAGCGCACCAAAACTGGCTTTAGAAGCGGCATTATATTTAAAAAAGAAGTGCAATGCCGAAACAATACGTCGTGTCCTCCGAAAAAATGGATTGAATGGACGAATTGCCCGTAAAAAACCGTATCTATCAAAAAAGAATATAACACTTAGGAAAAAGTTTGCTAAAGACTACGGTTCCAAGGATTTTGATTTCTGGAAAAACGTTCTTTTTACGGACGAAAGCAAATTGAATATTTTTGAATCGGATGGGCGCGTTAACGTGTGGAGAAAACCCGGCCAAGAGCTCAATTTAAAAAACTTAAGACCAACGATGAAACACGGTGGGGGGCACGTCATGGTTTGGGGGTGCATGTCCGCGGCAGGAGTTGGAAATTTGCACTTCATCGAAGGAAATATGGATAAAGGGATGTACCTCAATATTTTAAAGAAGAACCTTCATGAGAGTACAGCTAATTTGGGAATCCGGGACAGGTTCCACTTCTACCAAGATAATGACCCCAAACATTCTGCCCATGTTGTGCGAGAGTGGTTATTATATAATTGTCCAAAGGTCATGCAAACTCCACCTCAATCGCCAGACCTCAATGTAATAGAAAATTTGTGGCACATTTTAGAAATAAATATTAGAAAACATACAATAACAAACAAAGAATCCTTAAAAAATGCCCTTCGCCAAGAATGGTTAAAAATTTGCCCTAAATATACCGAAAAACTGGTCAAATCGATGCAAAAGCGCCTGAAAGATGTCATCAAACAAAAAGGTCAACCAACTAAATATTAATTTTGCACAACTTTAATTTTTGATATTTATTTTTGTTAATGTATGATTTTTACTGCGAGCCTTATATATGAATTATTTATGTTTCATTAATGTTCCTAACTGTAAATTGAATATAATATTTTTTCACTTTACTTTATTTGAGTTTGTTTACTATATTGATTAACAAAAAAAAATAAAAAAATAACTCATATTGTTTTGTTTATTTTGTGCTATAATAGCAAAAATACTGAAGTGTATGATCTTCACTGTGATTCACTGTAGATTAAGAATGCAGCGAAAAAAAATTTAATTTTTATCTTTCAAATTAACCGATATGCTCAAACTGCCGGTTTGTGTCGCCATCTCGATTTAATTCGTAATATTTATAAAAAATGCTTTAAAATGAATCCAAACTCGATGGAGTTATCTTAAAAAACGAAGAAGATACAATAAAAATTAAAAACATCAAAGATGGCCGATGTCAACGTCATTTTTTATGTTTAATTAAATCGTATCGAATTAAAGCATTTTTTTATGTAGATTAAGAATACAAAAAAAAATAACCAAAAAAAAAATCAAAATGGCGAATTTTTGACGTTTCTAACTTAACTTTTATTTTAAATTTTAAGGGAATGTGGGGTCAAATTAAATCTTTCTTCATGTGTCTTATTTTTTGTCCAAAATTGTTCTTAACCCAAATGACAATGTTAATTGGAATTTCTCAAAATCGTTTTTAATATTAATATTAATCGAGCTGATAATTAAAAATGAAGTGATTTTGAACCAACCTGTATATGGATTTAAAAAGTTGATTGAATCGGATCCAAATTCCATTTAAAATCGATTTTTTTAATAAAAAATTTTTATATCTACGTTGAGTGGGATTTTAATTAAATAGTTCGAGGTTAAGCTGGTTATTATTATTCAATAATAATTATTTAGACCAAAATTAATGAATTAAAATTTGAAAAAATTTTAAGTTAATAAAGTAAATAATAAAAATTTTTAAAAAGATAAATTAAATTATTTTAATTAAAAAAAATTAATTATTTAATTTAAAAGGAGCGCCAAATTGGGCGACATCTCTTATTCAATAACCCAACTAAACATTAGAACATTCCCTAAAAGTCTGACGTTTTTAGAGGTTAGAAAATATTAAAAAAAAAATTTGATAGAAAAATAATTTTAATAAATCTGGAGTGCTTTTTTTGGTTTGAATCAACTTTTTGATGTTAAATTATCCTTATGGAATGATTTTATTGAGTTAAAAGAAGAAAAGGAGTATATTAACGAAGATAACCTTCAATTTTGTTGCTTTCAACAAATAATTGGATTTAAAAATTACATTTTTAGTTATAATTCAATTCTAGATCATAATTTATTGAATTAAATCGAATCTAGAAGTAAATCGTTTGGATTGAGTTGTCTTTTAAGATAATCGGCTAAACTCAAATTTAAATCGTTCAAGTTACAGTTAAAGTTAAAACGACTCAAGTTAATCATTAATTGTTTTTTCTTCAATAATAATCATCCTTTTTCATAAGAATAAAACCAAAACCAACACTAGACCTAGAAATTGAATGATTAGGGTTTAGTCGGGCGTCAAAGACCCTAATTATTCAATTTCTAGGTCTAGTGTTAGTTCTAGTTTTAATTAACATTAAGAACTTTATTATTATTGAATTAAAATACACAAACAATCAAAAAATTAAAAAGAATGTGAAGAAAAGGGCTAAAATTAAGCAACTCAATGAGACATAACTTCAATTTTTTTTTGTTTTAAGCTAATTATTAGCTCTAAAAGTAATTATTTGGTTAATATTTTGCACTAAATCGCTAGAAATTGAATCTAGAATTAAAATCGTTTGGATTGAGCCATCTTTTGAGACAATCGGATTAACTCAAACTAAAATGGTTCAAGTTACAACTCCAGTTAATAAAAAATTTTGAGACAATTCTGGCTTTTTATTCAATAAGAATCATCCTTCTTCATTAAAACAAAACTAAAACGAACAAGAGACCTAGAAATTGAATGATTTTAACTGAATTTATTTTTTAAATTTTGATTTTAATCTTTCAATTTCTAGATCTAGTATTAATTCTAGTTTAATTAAAAGTACGAACTTTATTTTTATTGTATTAAAACAGTCAACAAATTAAAAAGCGAAGAAAAAACTAAAATTAATCATCTCGATGAGACACAACCTCAAAATTTTTTGTTTTAAGCTAATTATTAGCTTAAAAGTAATTATATAATTAATATTTGGCATTAAATCGTTATAAATTGAGTCTAGAATTAAAATCATTTCATTTAGTCATTAATTTTGAGACAATTCTTGGTTAATCTTCAATAATAATCATACTTTTTCATTAAAATAACACTAAAACAAACACAAGACCTAGAAATTACAAGATTAAGTTTAGGCGAATGTTAAAGACCATCGATTGAGACGATTGGATCAACTCAAACGATTTTAATCATTTTAATCATTAGGCGGGCGTCCGGCTAAACCCAATCTTTCAATTTCTAGCACTAGTCTTAGTTCTAGTTCTAGTCTTAGTAAAAAATTTAAAAAATTAACGAATTTTTAATCCACTTTTTTAACAGATTAAACGTCAATTAAACGTCGTTAATTTCATTTGAGTCAAATGAGCTAATTTACAAAATCACTAAAATCAAATTAATTTGAATTGAACAAAATTAATTAATTAAGATTAACCCCTCCTTTTATATTTTATCTCCCCATTTTAATTAAAAAAAATTAATAAAATAAAATCGAATACGAGATCTATCGATAAATTAAAAAAAAACATAGGTTATGCAACCCAAAAAGTTTCGGTGAAATTTCGGTTGCCTACTTTTCGGTTATTTATCGTCGTACTTACAACGTTTCTCGGTGAACATCAACGGGGACGAAAAATTTTGATCCTCTTCCTCCAGGTCGTTCAAATTCCGAAATCGTTTTCGTTTCCTCGATTTAACCTTCTTCTTCGAATTAAAATCGGACTCGTAACTAATTTTTTCTTCAATTTCGTTATTTTTAATAAAATTTTCCGTGGATTTATTATTAATGTTGTTGTCAAAAGCTTTTAAAATTTAATCAAAGTTACCTTTGGTAATTTGATTAATTAATTATTTAATTTTTTCTAAGCTATCTTGATTCTTCTACGAATTAGAATTTGATATTTTTTTATAAATTTGGATCAAAGCTTTCAATTTGGATCAATTTAAAACGTTCTTTTTCTTTGAATCAGCTTCTTGAGTCATTTTTGGTTGCATTTCATCGAAATTGAAGTCATTTTTTGGGGTTAAATTGGAATCTACTTCATTTTGAACATAATCGGAACAAGTTTTTTCAATATTCGGTGAATTATCATTAATTTTTTTTTTATTTCACCCTTTCCATTAACTATTTTAAATAAATGAGAGATATCCCCTCCTCCTTTTTCATCATTTTCTTCATATCCACCTTTATTTTTCACTCCCAATCCAGAAATATCAATAAGCTGATTCATTTTAACGCCCTCATTCAAAAAAGGATCACTTTTTTCAACTTTTAAACTCATTTTCATCACTTTCTCATCATCCTCGTCATATAAACTAGGTCTTTTAGAGTTCCTAAACAAACTTTTCATAATTATCATTATCTCCCATTCTTTCATCATTTTCCTTCATTTCTTTGTAATTTTCTCCGATTCTTTTATCATTTTTTTTGATTTCATCATTTTCTTTCATCATTTTTTTCAATTTCTTCATCATTTTCTTTAATTCCTTCATCATCCTCCTTAATTCCTCCATAATTTTCTCCAATCTCTTCACAATTTTTATTAATCTCTTCATAATTTTCATTTTCTTTATAATTATTAACCCCATCTCTTATATTATAATTAAAATCATCGAAATCAATATTCACCTCATACCGTTTCATTAAATTATGAGTTAATTTCAGCTGTAAAAGTCAGATGATTGGAAAATAAATCATCGATTTTTTGTGAGATCTCTTCACTCGTTGTAACCCTCGAACTCTTTATTTTAGGCAAAAACTCCTCCAGAGAATTAATTTTTTCCTCAACAATCGATTTATCAATGAAATTAATCATATTCTTTATTTTAACCCCACTTTTTTAAATTTCTTCATCTTCCGAATCAAAATTATTCCCATTAATCATCTTGGCTTGACTTAAATTTAAATCGTTTTTATTATTTTTTTCATTTTCTTTATATATTTCTCCTACTTAATCATTATTAAGATCATTGTTTAAAAAATCATCGTTTTTGTGATGTTGACTCGGTGATGGTAAATTTTTCATAATCGCCTTTTCAATTTCCTCCTGCATCTTGGCACTTTCAAAGTCTAAATCGATCGTTTTTATCAAATAAAATTCCTTTTAAAAAGTTAAAAAGCGCTTTTTCACCCCATCCGATCCTTTTAGACATGATTTAATCGATTTAGCTTTAACGTTCAGTGCCAAATTATTTTTGAGGTTATCTTTGATTAAATTTACTTTTTCTATTAATAAATTAAATTACACTTTCTTTTTCAACACGTTTAAAGGAGGATTTACTTTATTAACTTCATTTTCGATTTTATCCTCATTGATTTGTTTGATTCCTTTAAATTTTTTACGCTTAACTTCCTTTGAAACTTTAATTCCACATTTACTTTCTTTGGGGTCTTATATTTCTTCATTTTTTGCTTCAAATCTTCTTTTTTTGTTGCTTTTAGAGCTGAATTTGATTAAAAATCGCAAACAAATTAAAAAAGAATTAGAACAAAACATAACCTCAAAACAAATTCTTTTTTGTTGACACATGAAGTTAGTTGCAAATTGTCAAATTGTTTTAATCTAATAAATAATAATAAAGTAAATAAATAAATTAATTTAAAGAGATTGAAAGAGAATTAAAACGCAATTTCAAAGAAAAAAAGTAAATAAAATTGTTTTTTACACATCAAGTTAATTTCAAATTATCAAATCATTTAAATTTAATTAAATTATTTTAAATTTTTTAAGAAGACTAAACTCAATTTAACATGAAAAAATAAATATTTTTTTTTTTTCTATATGAAGTTAGTTTTAAAATGTTACATCACTTATTTAAATTATCTTTAATTATTTTAATTAATCTAATAAATAATAATAAAGAAAATAAATAATAAAGAAATATAAATAAAATTTTTTTGTATACAACATGAAGTTATTTACAAACTGTCAAATTTAATTTATTTATTTTTAATTTTTATTAATTATCTCCTTAAATAAATCTAATTAATTAATTTAATAAATCAAAAAAAAATTACCATTCATTTCAAATATTATTCCTTTTTCCTCTTGACAAAATTTTTAATCTTCGGAAATTTCTCGTTTGACATTTTCCTTCGTAATCCTTTTATTTTTCCTATCCAAAATTAATTTGGACCTCTTTTTATTATCAACAACCTCCTTTATCAAATCATTTTCACCAGTTTTGCTCACATTTATCATTGGCTCCAAAATCGGTATCTTTTCTTCTTCATCGTCAACATTCCCCTTCACCAAATCCCCTTTATCAACAAAATTTTCTTCAACAACTTCATTAATTTTCACATTTTCTGATAACAATTCAGGTGGATGAATATTTTCATCATTTTCATTTACATTTTGATTAATGGTTATTAAATTATTATCAATAATTAATTTATTATCCTCAATATTTGCATTTCCAATCGTTTCTTCAACGTTGTCAATTAACTTGTTTCCTATTTCGAATGATTTCACAATAATTTCATCAGAAACTAACCCAGAAGTTTCTTCGAGTCTCTGTTCATTGATTTCTTGAAAACGCTCAATCAAAACTTTGTCATTATAATCAACTATATCAACATTTTCAACAATTTCTTCACAATTATCATCAAACACTATCAATTCTTCTTCAATTTCTTGATTACCATTTACAATTCCTTCATTATAATTCCCAATTTCTTGATTATCGTCATTAATTATCACCTTCAATAATTGCATTTTCACCCCCTTTTAATTCATTAATTGAAGGTGATTTTTGTTTCAAATCATTAATTAAAGAAGATCTTAATTCCGATACATCAACCAAAAAGATTTTTCTTCCAATTTATTAATTTTTTCTAATTCATCACCTTCTTCAACCACTTTTTCTTCAATTTCATAATTTTCATCACCTTTTAATTCATCATCTTCCTCGACTTTATCATTTTTTGTTCAATTACATTATTATCGTCAACATCTTTGTTAATTACATCATTTTTGATTTCATTTTGATCAATTAATTCGTTTTTCTCCGAATAATTATTTTGATTATCGTTATTGATTTCCAGAAAATTTTGAAAATAGATATCTTGGTTTGAACGGGAACAATTTTTATGGAAATCATTCAATTTATTTAATTGAATCTCCTTGATGTTTTTAATAATTACCTTTGGAACATCATTTTTTTAACAACTCTCATTGGAAACGTCACTTTCTCTCCGTAATCTTATCATTTTTTGTATTACAATTTCATTTTCTGTTGAATGTTACCTTGATTCGTATAAATCGGAGTTTTCTGGGTAAAAATGTTTCCTTTTTTTATTAATTTTCTTACTAATCTCCCTTAATTTTTGTTTTTCTGACAATTTAGAGCCAATTTCTGCATCATTTTCAATTGACAATAAACTTTCCTCACCCAAATTATCATTTTTATCATCAAAATCTTCATTTCTCTCATCCAAATCATTATCTTTACAATCAAAATCATCATTTTTATCATCCTCATTACAATTAACATGATTTTTATGAACATTTTCATCACTCGATGAAGAATCATCATCATTCAATTCATTTGATGAAGAAAACACTTTCTTTTCTTGATCTTTTAAATTAATTTCATCATCCTTTAAAATTTCATTTTGATCCTTATTCATTTTAATCGATTCTGAAGCTTCATCATTGATTAAAGATGAATCTTGAAGATTATGTTTCCTAATTGGGTCAGTTATTCCGATATGTCCCCTTTGAATACACAATTTTTCATTCATTTCATCCTTTTTTTGATCAATTTCATCATTTACTTTCTTAATTATTTCACTTTCGTTATCAATTTTTTCTTTCTCAACATCATCAGATAACTCCAATTCAGTTTTTGGGGATTCCTCATCAACATTATCATCAAAATCTTTATTTTTTTAGGTTATCTTCATCATCATCATTTTTCTCTTCTGATTCATCACCTAAACAAATAAATTTATTAAAAAATGATCAAAAAAGTTAACAATTAGTTAATTAAAATCAATTTTGAAATAAAAACATCTTTATCTTTAGCCCCTTCAATCTCCTCCAAATATCTAAACCATTATTTTCTTGTTCATCCAAAAAGCTCTTCATTCCAATTTTCTAAATACGCTCTTGAGCTTTTCCCCGAATTCGAATCTTTACGCGAACTCTCTTCATCAGCATCATCGATTTCATGGACTTCAGGATTGTTTCGGGGATTTTCGGGTTAGTTTCTAAATAATTTTTATGGGGGAAGTGGATTTTCGATTGATGGAACTTTTGATAATCGCAACTAGGAAATCCCGGGGGAAAAGAGGGCCACCCGTTGAATTTGCTCGAATCCAGAGCGAAATCTCAAGTTTTGACTGTGATGATTTTGATATAATCGATAATTCTCTTGGAAATTCCGTTGATACTGCAAATTATTTAAATCCTGTTCGATTGGCTCCATTGGCAATTTTGATACAATCTATTGTGAAAATGATTCTCCCCGGCTAAATAAACCGGAAAACGTTGGGTTGTTTACGATATCTTGCGCAATATCCGGAGCGATTTTATTGAAATTTAAGAGGAATTCCTTCCCTTGATAACCACCATGTGGGTATTGAGCCATTTTATTTGTGTAATTCTGATATTGTTGATGATGTTGTACCTAAAAAAAAAAAAACACAAAAAATTAAGTAAAAAATTCAATAAACTTAATTTTAATTAAAACCTGAGGGGGCATTTGTAAAGAATCATGGTTCAGGGCTATATGATGATGTGTGTGATGATACAGGGGACAAATTGTTGCTTATAAACCCCGCTATTTTTCATGGGGTACATTCCAAAATTATAATCATAACTCGATTTCGCACACGACATCATCCCAACTCTATTTGTCGCCCCTCAGATGTTAAGAACGTTTCCGATAACTCCAAGAGGTGGTTTTTCTTTCGATGATTTCATCATGTGTGAGGAAAGGTGGTGGTGATTTAAATCTAATCCTTGAACCATCGGGGGCTCGATTATTTCGGAATATTTAACCGGGGATGGCGCAATTTGTTGAGTTTGCATCCTAAAAAAGAAATCAAAATAATTTTAATTAAAAAAATTGAGGACATGTTTTCGTTTCCAACTCTTTCCCCCAAACAAAACAATTTTTAACCCAAAAATTAATCAATTTCACCTTTTTTAACTCAATTTCAACCTCATTCGTATAATTTCAATCAAAATAAATAATTGTTTAATAAATTATTAATAAATTTTCTTTAAAAAATAAATTTCTTTTCGAGGTTATGTTTATGTTTACGAAATTAATTTTAAGTTGGCAATACTGAAACTGGTTTGTCAAATATATATATATACAGGATGTCTCACATAACTGGTTCATTAGAACTTTTTTGGGTTCCACTATTCCTAGAGGCTTGAAATTTTGGTAACGTGGGTTGTTCATTCTGATCTTTAAACCTAAAATATTTTCAAGATGGCCACTATTTCCGGTCTACCGGAAGTAGACCTCAACTTCGTTATTTTAAATGGAATGCTATAGTTTTTATTACGCCATTCAATTGTACGTCGAAAAATATGTTGACTTTGATAATAGTTATTGGTACCTACCGTTTTTTGATTTCGAGTTATTTTGATTTTAAATGTTTTTTGGTAAATATCACTACGCTCTTTAAAGGCCTATATCTTAGCCAACGTTCTTTCAAAAAGATTTTGCCTTGGCATGATAATTCCTTATACGCTGTCAAATAGATCGTCATGTGTTGTATCAGTGTATCTTATATAGGGTGGTCAAAAATTGAATTACCGTTTCTCTGCATTCAAATGCGAAGAAGTCAAAAATTTTAAATGGAACACCCCATATTTCTTTACCCTATCAGAAAGGGAATTTAATTCTCTGCAAATTATCTATAAACATTCCTATTCCTATTTATTATAGTTTTCTTGATATTGGGACATTTATCAAAAACATACACAAAAAGGTAGAAACCGTTTGCGTTTTTATTAGATGGCCATGATATTTTGAAAGTTTATCGTTTAATGTATTTAAATTATTATTGGGATTATTTCTACAATGAACTACGATCGAATAAACTATCTTGCAAGCTTTTATTTGCCAAAAATAACAACAGAAGAACGAGTAAATAAAACAATGAAAAACAACAATTTAATAACAAAAATTGAAATCAATATCATATAAAAGAAACAAAAACTTACAATTATTAAAATAAATTAAAAGAATTTCATTCTCTACAAACTGTCTTTAAACATTTCTGTGCCTATTTGTTGTAGTTTCCTTCATTTTGCTAAATTAATGAAAGCATGCACTGGTTTTCATATTAGAAGGCTATAAAACTTTGACAACTTTTCATTCATATTTATGTTATTGTTATCATTATTTAGTTGTGTCATTACCGTCATTACTTAGTTGCGGCATTACTTACTTCTATTAATATTTTTGAATATCATGGCAAATTATTCCAACGTCGATATTTTAAATTTGTTAATGGCGAATGTAATAAAGTTTTGAATAGGACCTGTCGAACATTTAATGAGAGATATCCAAACCTAACGCCTATCACAAAAAAGAAATTTCGAAAAATAGAAATGAATTTTGTTAATTTTGGAAAGATCAAAACAACAAGAAACCGTAACAGCTCTATTACCAGCGATGAAGATAATGAAATAAATGTTTTGTCGTATTTTATTGCCTATCCAAATTCTTCGGTACGGAGCGCTTCCGTCGATTTAGGTAAGTAACATTTTTTAAGAAAACATCCTTAATAAATAAGCTGAACTGTTTAGGAATCTCAGGTCCCTCGTTACATCGAATATTACGCCGACACAAGATGCACCCCTATGCGTACAATTTCTTGCAGAGCCTTTTACCAGAAGATTACGTAAAACGACAAGAATTTTGCGAATTTATATTAATTAAAATTCAAGAAAATCCTTTGTTTCTATCGCGAGTTATTTGGACGGATGAATCAACATTTTCGAGGGAGGGTATAGTCAATAGACAAAACTTACATATTTGGGCTATCGAAAATCCTCACGCTGTGAGAGAGGCAAATTTTCAACAAAAATTTAGTTTTAATGTTTTTGTTTTACTAATGGGAAACAAACTTCGTTTTGAAATTTATAATGAAAACCTCAACAGTGAACGCTACTAAGAAATTTTAAGAGGTACTGTAACTAATTTTTGTGAAAGTTTGCCTCTTGACACGTATACCAATTGTTGGTATCAATTAGATGGCGCTCCAGCGCATTCATCATGGCAAATCTATCAAGAACTAAATAATTTGTTTGATGATCGGTGGATTGGAAGAAATGGACCATGGCAATGGCCCCCACGATCTCCAGACTTAACACCAGTGGATTTTTATTTGTGGGGTTATTTAAAAAATCAGGTCTACAGTTCACCTGTTAACACACCACAACAGTTATATGATAGAGTGGTGAGAGCCATAAACACTATTGACGGCGACCAACTTCTAAGAGCCGCAACCTTAGAGGTCGAGAGAAGGGTTGAAAAATGTTTAATGATGAATGGTCATCATATTGAACAGTTTTAATTTATAATTTTAAGTTTTTGTTTCTTTTATGTGTTATTGATTTTAATTTTTGTTATTAAATTGTTGTGTTACATTGTTTCATTTATTCGTTCTTCTGTTCGTTATTTTTGGCAAATAAAAGCTTGCAAGCTAGTTTATTCGATCGTAGTTCATTGTAGAAATAATACCAATAATAATTTAAATACATTAAACGATAAACTGTCAAAATATCATGGCCATCTAACAAAAAACGCAAACGGTTTCTACGTTTTTGTGTATATTTTTGATATATGTCCCAATATCAAGAAAACTATAATAAATAGGAATAGGAATGTTTATAGATAATTTGCAGAGAATTAAATTCCCTTTCTGATAGGGTAAAGAAATATGGGGTGTTCCATTTAAAATTTTTGACTTTTTCGTATTTGAATGCAGAGAAACGGTAATTCAATTTTTGACCAGCCTGTATAAGATACACTGATACAACACATGACCATCTATTTGACAGCCTATAAGGAATTATCATGCCAAGGCAAAATCTTTTTGAAAGAACGTTGGCTAAGATATAGGCCTTTAAAGAGCGTAGTGATATTTACCAAAAAACATTTAAAATCAAAATAACTCGAAAACAAAAAAAGGTAGGTACCAATAACTATTATCAAAGTCAACATATTTTTCGACGTACAATTGAATGGCGTAATAAAAACTATAGCATTCCATTTAAAATAACGAAGTTGAGGTCTACTTCCGGTAGACCGGAAATAGTGGCCATCTTGAAAATATTTTAGGTTTAAAGATCAGAATGAACAACCCATGTTACCAAAATTGTAAGCCTCTAGGAATAGTGTAACCCAAAAAAGTTCTAATGAACCAGTTACGTGAGACACCCTGTATAAATACAGAATGTTCTGTAATGATATGCGAATATTGAAGGGGGCGATTCTACATCGAAAATTAATAATAATAAAATTTCTTATATAAATGGTCTCAAAATGTTCCGTTATTAAAATACAGAGTGTTAAAGTTTTTTTCTTTTAAAAGGATATTAATTAATATTTTCGGAATCGCTTTAGTTATTTTTTTTTTAATTTGGCATACACTCAGCAGCAGAAGTCTGCGTACAAAAAACTTGTAATACTTTAATTGAAAAAATAAGAGTCATAATCTAATGTGATAAACTTGATTTTTTTTATTTTGTATATTAACTACATATAATTCTATTAACAAAATATGCTTCAACAAAACAGAAACAGTAGTTAGAGAAAAAAATCAAAACTAAAAATTCTACAAATGTAGGGTATGCAAAAATCTGCGTACAAGTCAGGACAGTATTTATAAAAAATTCATAAATGAGATCATTGTTTCTATATTAATATGAAGTCGGATAACCTTTACGTTTAATGACCTCCCTTAAACGTTTAGGCATGGAGTGCACTAATTTCTTCGTTTCGTCCGAACTGATTTTGGCCCATTCCTCAATCATAACATTTTTTAACGTTTCCTTCGACGTTATGTTGTGTTGCCGAATCCTGCGTTCCAGTAAATCCCAGAGGTATTCGATGGGATTCAAGTCCGGCGATTGTGGAGGTGTTTTAAGTTGCTTTGGGGTATTGTATAGTAGCCAAAGCTTAGTGTTGTGGGCGCAATGTTTGGGGTCATTATTTTGTTGAAAAAAGTATTCGGGCCCCAAGCCCAAGTTTTCGATGCTAGGCTTCAAATTTTCTTTTAAAATATCTATATACATTTTATGGTCCATTGTCGATGTTATGAAAACCAACCTTCCCACCCCTTTGGTGCACATACACCCCCAAACCATAAATCCACCACCTCCGTGTTTTACAGTCGCTTTCAAATTTTCGGGATTAAGGGCAGTATTAGGTTTTCTCCATACAAGTTCATCTGTAAAGAGAACTTTCTCCCAGAATTCAATGGGTTTGTCTAAGAGTTTTTTTGCAAAGGCGATCCGCTTCTGACGATTGACCTCTGACACAAATGGCTTTTTCGTGCAACGCGACTGTGATAGTTAGCTTTTTTTAACGTCCTTCTCACCGTATCTTTGCTGATAGTTTTATGAAATTCTTCTTGTACATTTTCTACTATTTTTTTGCCGTCAGCCTAGGTTCTTTTCTAACCTGCTGTACAATTTTTGGCTTCTCTCGGTTTGTTAAAAGGGGTGGTCTACCAGATCGCGGACGTGAGAGGTAATCTTCAGTGTCTTTATAATTATTAATTACTCTTTGAATGGAAGAGTGTGACCTGCCGACAGTTTTTCCTATTTTTCGAAAAGATTTTCCCTCTTTCCATAACTTTACAATAATTTTTCTCTCTCCCAATTCAATTTCCTTTCCTTTCGTGTCCATTCTAACTTTTAGCTTCTAAGCCTCTGCTAATATAATTGACACCGATTATCTTTTATTTAAATCGGAAAGCGTACATCGCCAACTACGTATTTAAGTAAATAAGTATATTTTGGAGAAGGCGTCTTTATTTGTACGCAGATTTTTGCATACGCATTATTTGGAGAATTTTTAATTTTAATTTTTTTTGTAACTAATATTTCTGTTTTATTGATGCATATTTTGTTAATAGAATTATATGTAGTTAATACACAAAATAAAAAAAAATTGAAGTTTATCACATTAGATCATGACCCTTATTTTTTCAGTTAAAGTGTTAGAAGTTTTTTGTACGCAGACTTCTGCTGCTAAGTGTATATCATTAATTTTCGATGTAGAATTACCCCCTTCAATATTCGCAAATCATTACGGAACATCCTGTATAATAAAATAATTTTTTTTGGGTTAAATTTAAATTAATTTACCCAAATTTCGGAAAATGTTGATATCTAAATCCATCACCATTCTGTTTCAAATAATAAGTATGTGGAGCGACCCGCATACTATAATAAAGTGATTCTAACCCTTTACGTAATAACTTTTATTAAACCTTTGTTGGAATGTCATCGTTCGTTTCATCAATTTTATATTTTTAAAATCTTTTACTCGTATCTGAAGACGTTTATTTATAAACTAAACATATGTAGTACCGAAATTAATGATTTTTCAATAAACATTATTTTGGATCAGAATCTTTCTATTTTTTAAAACAATGGTGGATTTGAGAAGTCCTAATTTATAGAAATTTGTACCACCGATGAAATGAATAAATAAATAAAAGAACAAATTAACGATGATATTGTTTTATTATTTAAAATCGGTGCGACAATGTTTCCATTGCCTAGCAATCTTTTCTCTTCTTAACAATCTTTTTCGAAAACCTATCCAGTTTGTTGAAATCTGTAGTGGTGTTGCGAGTTTCTCACTCGTTTAAGCTTCTCGATTCGTTGTCGCCATTTCTATATTTTATTTTGATGTTTTATTGTATTTTTCATCACTTTGACAGTATTTATATACATAATTACAGTGTAAGTCGGTTTTAACGAATCCGGTTGTAACGAACTTCTGGTTATAACGAACTGATTATTATTGATGTGGTTCCGGTTATAACGAACTTTTTTCCTGATTTCAAGTGAATTCCCTAGCAAAATAGCTACAATCAACTTATATACGATTTGGTATTGCTATTTTTTAAAAGATGGCTCCATTATGTTTTTCTTATCTACCTCCCCGGTAGATAACAGAGACAACTAGTGTAAATGTTAAAAAAATCTGAAAATGTGATCACGATCATTTAGATAAAGCTTTATTAAAACGATTCACGCAGAAACGCCTACAAAATGTATCAATCAGTTCAAAAATTTTAAGGTTGAAAGCAACGGAATTCGGTCAAAAGTTGAATGATGACTTCGAACGTACTGAAAGTTGGATAGAACGATGGAAAGGTCGTCATAACATTTGTAGCGGTACAATAGTCGGAGAATCAGCAGCGGTAGATCCCAAAATCGTTGACAACTGGATATCGGATGAAACGGGTTTATTTTATAAACTTACTCCTAATAAAACTTTAAAGTTTAAAGGGGAAAATTGCAAAGGGGGTAAGTTGTCAAAAGACAGAATAACGTTGTAGGTTTATGCCAATATGTCTGCCACTGAGAAGCATAAATTAGTGGTCGTAGACAAAGCGAACAATGTAAGGTGCCTTAAAAACGTTCGCACACTACCTGTAATAGTATATTACAGTACAAATGAGAAAACTAACATTTTTCACTCACGTGTATGTCAGTTTTCCACACGAGCCGTAGGCGAGCTGATAATGGATGAAGACAATTTCAAAGGTAGGATTGAACGAAATATTATGCCAATTGTAAAGCTTGAATGACGGGAGATATTTTTACTGACATTGCGCGCGAATGGGATACAGAACCAAGAAAAAACGTAAAATAGCTTTGTTTGTTGATAATTGCTGTAAGGAGCGGCTCTTACGTTGCGGGTGGGCGTGCAAATGCGTATGCAACAAATTGCAATTTGTCACGCAGATGTTTATTTGGTCAAAAAGGGAAAAAAATATGAATAAAATTTAATATAATAAACTTTAATGAATAGAATTATCAAACAAATTATAAAAGATATAAAAGAAAAATGTTATGAATTAAAACTTTTAATTAAACAAAATTGAGAATAAACTAATATTTTCGATCAAAAATTATTAATTATTAAATGACTAAACATTTCTGAACAAAAAGTTATCAATTGAATTTATAGAACATAATTTCCCTTACGAAAGTTACCAAATAATTTCACTTTAATAGACAGACCAAATTAATAGAACGGAAGCTGTTAGTAAATTTAGAGAAAACATAACTTACAGAGTGTTAAAAATCGCATCGTGGTTACGGTTAATGATCGACTCTCGCTCTTGGTCCCAACGCCATCCTTGGTATTTAGTTTACCCCCGAAGATGAATCTCTGCTGCCGGATTTGGAACTCTTCTCAAAGCTCCCCGGATTGGTGAGGGATTCTTGTTCTTTTTTGGCACTGGACCTTGAGACAGACCACGGCTTGAGATTCCTTGGGGACTCACTGAAGACTCACTAAAGACTGCTTTTTCTTTAACCTGTCTGAGATTTTTATAACCCTTCTTTTCCGAGTGCTCTTAATCTAAACAATCAATTTCATTGGTCCTACAACTCGGACGAAACCCATTCGCTCTTAAACTAAATGTAAAGGAAGAAATCATATAGGGATCCTTTTGTTTAAATTAAGGAATAAAAATTGAAAACCAATTCTAAAATCAATCAATAAATTTAATAGAACCCGCGGTTTACTACATTGCCTTTCTCAGCCGAACATCCCCAATTTAAATTCAATCCAGTTAATCTTTATGCCACCGAATACAAGCAGTAAACTTTAGACAATGGATCAGGGAATAATTCATTCTCTCAAATGTCATTAGAGACATTATTTTTTATTAAAAATTGTACAAGGAATAGACTCTAATTTGTCTATTAAAGGGACATTACTTGACGGTATTAATTTTATTCACAAAGCATGGGGAACTGTCACTGAGTCCACGATTAAAAATTGCTTCAGAAAAGCCGGATTCTATCGGCCGGTTAACAACGATGAAGAAATGTTTGATGGAGAAGAAGACATGCCACTTACACAGTATATTTCAAAAAATTGTACTGAAATTAATCTTACAGAAGAATATATAAAATGTGATGAAAATGTGGCAACATCTGAATTTTTAACGGATGACGAAATTACTGCTACAGTCCTGCATAAAGGGATTTGCATAAAGTGGTGACGAGCAAATTCAACCATACTCAAATCGTTCTGCAATACAAAGATTGTATTAAATTCGACGGTATTTACAATCGCTAGCATTACCGGAAAATATTTTAAATAATTTTGCTAGTGTAGAATGATGTTTGTCAATCATTGAAAAGTTGTTTGCAAAAAGTTCGCAAACTCACTCAACTAAAATTACAGAGTTTTTTAAATAAATTATTTTTATTTTTAAAAATTATGTTTGTACTGTTGAAATAAATGTATGTTCTCAATGATTTTGTTTAATTTCTTTCCAAGTTCTTTAGTACCATTCAATTTAATGATTAAATTGTCAGTAATAATTGGTTATAGCGAACTCCAGTTATAACACACCGATTTTCAAGTCCCTTGAAGGTTCGTTATATCCGCAGTACACTGTACTTTTGGTTTTTGATACTTAAAAATGAAACACTGAATCCACTCACAATCCTTCGAAAGGTAATTTAATCCACGTTTTCTAACAATTTTCTTATATACATGGTTACATTTTATAATTTCAATATTGGTCTTTCAAGTCTTCCAAATATTTTTAAAAAAGAACATCACGTGCTCCCATACAGTATGTAATGCACAAAAGAGAGATATTGAGAACAATGACAGAGAAACACTGATATCGATCGGTTTTGTATAAAGGAATAGTGGTATCAGTGCTGCCAGATCTACCGTTTTGACGGTAGATCTACTGCTTTTCGTCTTAAGCTACCGTCCTACCGTTGTATGGTTGTGACCTACCGTTTTATTATTAAAGTTATAACAATCGCTATATTTAATCACATTTATCCCCTATCTGCTTTGAAATAAACTTACATTTATATTCGTAATTTATTTACTGCATTTGGCGAAATCTGTGGGACGTACCGATTTTAGTTCTCTGTAAATTGTTTTAGCGACTAAAAATATGTTGGTAACGTACCCTAAATCTAGGGGATTTCCTAAATTTTATTATACCCGAACTAATTGTAAGCCCAACCAAAGTTGCATTAGTTTTAGTGGTTTGGTTTTGTGTTAATATTCGTTTTAATAAATAAAAGTTTATCATGAGGTAAGTAAATTTTTAGTTTGTGCATCAGCATTTCGTTTTACTTCCTTTTATTTAAATATTTTAATGCTAGTTCTAGCGAATATGAATCAAGCCGAAAAGAAAAGAAGCGCAAAATTAAATACAATCAAAAGTACTTAAAGGAATGGAGGTGCAATTTAACTGGGTGACTCCTGGTCGCATAACAAGCGAAGCACATTGCAAATTTTGCAACAAAACAATTATTATTTCATCAGGAAAAGCACAATTAATAAGACATGAGAATAGTCAGGGTCATATTGGTTCGGCTAAAGCCGTTGTTAAGCAAACAAAAATAAACACATTATTTTCAAATACTAAAAAATCAGATGCGGCAGCAAGAAAAGCGTCCTCCTTCCCAATTTAATTAAAGCTGTGTGTACAGATTCTGACATTGCAAAAGAAATTAAGTGTGGCAAAGCGAAAGCGACTGTAATAGTAAAAAATGTTATTGTGTTACAACAACACGAAATATTAAGTGATAATTTACGCTTTAACAAATTTTTGCTTATCGTCGACGAATCTACAGATTTGGGATGCACTAAACACTTATGCTTGGTTGCCAGCTATTTTTGCCAGATACTTTAATAATATAAATTTCTTGTTGTAGCGTACAAGATGAATTTCTAACGCTGATCCTGCTAAAGGAGGCAAATGCAGAAAAAATTTACAACCATATTGTCGATTTCTTCAAATGTGCCATAATACCATACCAGCAAAATATGATAAGTTTAGCATGTGACTGCGCAAATGTAATAACAGGCTTAAGGAATTCTATAGTAGCTAAATTTAAAAACGATGTTCCTAATTTATATTTTTTTAAATGTATATGTCACAGTTTCAATTTATACGCTTCTTATGCCTGCGCAAAGTTGCCTAGCGAAATCGAACAATTTTGTCGAAATGTATATAATTATTTTGCAAATAGTCCAAAACGAGTAGTGCTTTTTCAAGAATTTCAAAACTTTTGCCGTACTAAGCCTCACAAAATTTTGCATCCAGCACAAACGCGTTGGTTGTCTTTAGAAAGCGTTGTATGCAGATTAATTGAGCAATTTAATGCATTAAAATTATATTTTATAGATGCTTCGACCTCGGATAATTTTATCAAAGCGTCAAACATATTAGAAAGAATAAATGACCCAATCACGTATATTTATCTTTTGTTTTTGGAGCATACTTTATCAATATTTACAAATTTAAATAGAGAGATGCAATCAAGAGAGCCACAAATTCACTAATTATTTAACAGAGTTAAATCGTTATATAAAACTTTATTAGATTTCTTCATAAAAAAATCAGTCATGCAAACTAAACCATTATCAGAAATTGATATAAAAAGCTGCGAAAATTATAAAGATCTTAATAATATATACTTGGGTACCAAAGTAACTGCATATTTATTTCAAATTAATATAAATAGTGAAGATTTACATAAATTTAAACATAGCTGTTTGCTGTTTTACATTGAAGGCGCAGAACAGATACAGCAATTTAATTTTAACTGTAAGATCCTGCAACATATGAGTTTAATAGATCCGGAGATAGTACTAAATACTGATGATTAATCTATTGTGTCATTTTCATTTTATTTATAATAAAGAAGGTATTGAAATGTTTTGGAAATGTTTTTCATACAAAAAACTACATCAAACAAGAATGTTTTAATATAAAAATTGATCGTTCTATATTATCAAAACATAATAATAATATATATTCTAATTCAGAATATTTTTCTGATTCCGACTAATGCGCCATAATTATTATTAGTAATGTAAATAATATTAATAAATACCACATAATAAATAAAAAAACAGTGGTATAACATAATAAATGTTGATATTATCATTTCTAACGTTTTTATGTTCAAATCTACCGCTTTTCCGAGCCAAATCTACCGCGTAACCAGATGTCAGGTGGCGACCTGACTGTACAGAGTGGTATACTGTAAACTGAGCTCTTTTTGAGAACTTCTTTTATCTTATTATTAATTATTTACGTTGTAATGAGTTTATTTAATAAAGTGATTCTAACCCTTCACGTAATAACCTTTGTTGGAATGTCACCGTTCGTTTCATCAATTTTATATTTTTAAAATCTTTTAGGTCCATTACTACCATCCTTTAGTTAAATTTATCTTATAAATAAATTCGTCTACCAGCCAATCAGAGCGCGTAAAACAGCCATAACCGTGGTAATAATCCCTTAGATAGTTTAACCAGAAGATGATAGTAACGAGCCTACCTTCGAGAGTATCTGAAGACGTTTATTTATAAACAAAACATATGTAGTACCGAAATTAATGATTTTTCAATAAACATTATTTTAAATCATTTTTTAAAACAAAGGTGGATTTGAAAAGCCCTGAATTTATAGAAATTTGTACCACCGATGAAATTAATAAATAAATAAAAGAAAAAAATTAACGATAATATTGTTTTATTATTTAAAATTGGTGCGACACTGTTCCGATTGCTTAGCAATCTGTAGGTGGTCTTTCACTCGTTTAAACTTCTCGATTCGTTGTCGCCATTTCTATATTTTATTTTGATGTTCTATTGTATTTTTCATTACTTTGACAGCATTTATCTGTTTGTACTTTTAATTGTGCCCGTCGAAGATTGCTAGACAATCGAAACAGTGCCGCACCGATTTTAAATAATAAAACAATATCATCCTTAATTTTTTCTTTTATTTATTTATTAATTATATGACGATGAGCATTGAAAAACTATTGCAAAACCTACGAAATTGTCGTACTATGTGCCCTTAAAGAAAAACTCTTGACGCCACTAGATAAATATTAAGCTAGTAGGACGACTTTTTTAAAAATATGTAAAAAATAAAAAATGCTGGGTTTAAGACCTAAATTTGTGCCACTTTTTCAAAATTTGTATTACGAAAGACTTCTCTTGTTATAATCAAAACACTGTACGTACATATAAAATCCTATCCGTTGACCTAGAATTCGCTATGACCGGAAGAGCGCTCAGAACCCCATTTTGTATGTAAAATTAATTCACGGTCTTTTAGTTTGCTCCGTTCTTCTTCGTGTTTTGTATCCACAATTCTTTTTGCCCTATGATCAACTAAACTTTGTAAAGGCACTTTCGCAGGTGTAGTAATTACCACCAAAGAAAATGTTTATGCAGTGCGTATTTTTTTCGTAGTCACTAACATCTATGGCCATTGCTTTTGTCAAAGAGGTGGTGGGGAGAAAACATTCTACTTTTTTTTTCATCCCAATCTTTCAAGTGTCATAAATTTTACTTTCTCAAACAAAAAGTCCCAACCAAGCAGGGATGTAAATAAAGGTTTAAAACCTGAACACCTGGTTTATACACCTGGCAATACAACGATATTACCAAACTTAATTTTTTTCAGTGAATTTGAAAAGGTAATAAAACCAATACGAGTTTTAATATTATTAATAATAATATATTATTAAAATTATAATTAATAACTTTAAAAATCCAAAACAAAATCCACTTTGTGTTTTAAGAATGTTAATATATAGTTATTACAAACTAACAAAAACGTACAGAAAACTAGTCCATTATTACAGTGTGATATATTTACAAATTTCTTTCAATCGTCTTAAGTTTAGCGTTTATTTAAACACAAATTATTTATAGATTTATTCGTTTTGTTCGACGATTGTTCGATTCATCAAAGGAGCGTCACATAGGTGATGCCATCTTCCACTTCTTTCATCTTCATTGGTTGTTTGCAAAGTTATAAAAACCTTGTGCCAAATGATTGCGAGTTCCTCTTGGATGGTTTCAGCTTATTCGGTTTCAACATCATCGACCTTAAATGGTAAGTAATCGTGTCATGTTCCTACGATGAATACCCTGTAATCGTAAGAATACGTTTAGTGTTAAGTTTTTGATTGTAATGGTAGCAAAATATACAAAAATAAATGGTAGAAAAATACATTTGAGATCGTGAGATACCCCAGAAGGCTGACCTGTACACTAACAAAACCAATGCAAATTACGCACATTCACTTATTCAAATAGACAACTCAACTTCCAATTATTGTAAATAGTTACACAAATACGTCAGGAAATTAACGTTTTAAATGAAAGATGTTATCTAAAGGCAAAACAAGAAATAATTCATGCTCAAATATCATACATATAAACATTTTCTGTCGACCTCAGTGATTTGATTCAAATTATAAATTTAGCGAAAAGAAATATTTTACATTTTCTATTAATATCAACAGAAAAGTTAATTGAAGAATTAATAAAATAAACCTTGATAAGGATCACAAATTTCCTTTTAAAACATTGATTGGAAAATTGGTGTTCAGGTTTAAATTCAATCAAGTATTCATTTTCAAGTTGTTTTTACAGTTTAATAACAAAAGCAGATGAGAAGTGGAACGTTCATTATATTCATGTACCCATTATTGATAATCATGAGTATTATCAATTGTGTCATTTACTTACAAAAATTAATAATACATACGCTCAGATCGAGCCTGAAGCATGTTTCATTGCCGCAATTGAGGAAATGTGTGTTTTAATGAACAACATATGTAAAAATTTAAAACAAAATAAATGTCCGTGTTTTGATCGCATTAATGGATATACCTACGAAATTTGTGAACTGAATATAGTAACGCATGGTGTTGTAAAACATTGTAAACTATATGAAATAAATATCAAACCATTTAATACTTATACTTGAGTTTACTTGAGATTACTTGAGCTATAAGTGTATGAACATAACATTATATTAACATTTAACAAGTACAACCGAGATTTCTGATTTTCTATTCTAAACTTAACGTCACGATGAGAACAAACAGAACAAGTCAATCAATCAATTTTATATATCTTGAAGTACTTACAAATAGGTTTAAATCCCAGTTTTCCTCTCTTGAAAAAACTCCCAAAACTAACATCAAACTTCTTGGTTATTTCTTTCGTCTGAGATTCTAACCCATTCATTTGAGCGCTATTAGCCTAACCGATCTCTTCCATTGACCGCAATAAATTTGTTGATCTTCATCGACGATTGCCAAATGGTTGATGCCATCTTTTACTGTTTTCGTCGGTATTCGTTATTTTTGAGGTTACAAAAACCTCGTGCCAATTGGTTGTGCGTTCGTTTTTGGATGGTTTCAACTATTCGGTTTTAATATCATCGACCTTAGTGCCCGACCCTGTAATCGTAAGAACATGTTTAGTGAAAAGTTTTTGATTGTAACGGAAGTTTTATACTTACAGAGCATCCTCTGACCAAGAACTTTAAGCTAAACTGAACAGGAGACAGATAACGAACGATACATTTTTAATGAAATATCATTAAGAAAGGGGTTAGGTTGCATTTAAACCCAATCTGTTGGACCAAATGGAAAGATCTGAAAATAATTGTTTTCTCAGATATTTATTTAAGAAGACCCTCACGTTGCGTGCCGTTCCTGTTTATACTCTGTTAGCTTGGAAGACCGAATACATTGAGTAGTTTGCGAGGCTTAAAACACAACGAAATTATTGCAAACGTTTGAGAAGAAGAGAGAAGCTTTAAATAAATGGACATGAAATGCGAGAATATTACCAATAGGCCATGAAATGCAAAGAACCATAGTTGGTATAGTAATATTTGCTAATAACGATGACTTCAAAGTCTACGTCCGTCACCGCATCGACCCTGGACTAGACCCTATAATCTGCGACAATGGACAACAGGAATTTTAAATTATTATGTGATGTTACAACGAGAAAGCGAATTGCCCTAAACAACAAACCGGAAGCATTATGTCCTTTCGGTCTCCACAAAATCGGGCAGATATTCTGGCCTGACAAGTTCCATCATCGGCCAGTAATCTGCCCGATTTCTCTCCTCCGGTTTATCGCTTAAGACAATTCGCCTTCTTGTGCGGACATCAGCCAATAACTTGAAAATCCCCGAGTCTCGATTGGACAATCGATGTCCATTATCGCAGACAATAACATCTGGCCCTGGTTCGATCAAGCAGTGATGGGCGTAGGCCTTAAAATCATCATCATCAGCACATGTAACTATGGTTCTGAACATTTCATAGCTAATTAGCAAGACGCCGCCTCCACGCTTCCACTTGTTTAAAACCATTCTCCTCTTGTCAAATGTGCGATATAATTTCGCTGCGGTCAAGACATTAATTCTCGCAGCGCCACCAATACCGTTGCCGGTTATGGTGTTGCACCACTCAACATATTCAGCCTTCCAACCTAATATCGTTCTTGAGGGAACGACACACAGAATACTGTGCCGCAAAGATCTTCTTAAATACAAATCCGAAAAAGCAACAATTTGACGCTTCTTTCCATTTGGTCCAACAGAATGGGCCAAGACACATCCCGTTCCCTTTCTAATGATGTTGTCATATAAAAAGTTTACATCCGTTTCCTGTCTCCTGTTCAGTTTTTCGGCTATGTTGGGCGGAATTCTAAGTTCGCCGCGTACATCGTTCACATTTCGCTGAAAAAAATATATTCATAAATTCCGGTCTACTAATTATTCTTAATAGTGTTAGATGTAATGTAATTTGTAACTTAATTTTTCCGGCATATACAGGTGTTTCAGTTTTTTGTAACATGTCGATAGATCTTGTAAAATTAAAGCAACAAATTTATATAAACATAGGTAGAGACAGACAAACGTGTTTCGAAGATACACATAGGGTTGTTACGGTTGTATTTTTTCTTTAATTTTTATTAACCCCTATTTGCCAAAAGGTTGTTTATTTCTTTTCCTTTGTTATTTGCTGGACAACACGGCCTCGTTTTAATTATTATTTTTTTTCTAATCAGGTTATTACAGCTAATATTTTGATTTGGTTATGGTTGGTAATGCAATTTTATATTTTTCTTTCTCTACACCTTTCCACTCACAGAGGTCATATATAAATTATTAGCGTAATTAGTTCATTCAGATTTGTTTTGTTTTTTTTTTTTTGGTAATTTGATTTAACGTTTATTTAATTGTAATCTATAATAGCAGTTTACTTTGGTTAGTGAAGGTATTTTGAGGCGGTTTCCGCGTGCGATGTCAGTCGGTTTCGAGTTTTTTTCGAAAACCGTGTAGGTATAAAGGGAGAGTTTTAAAGCAAAATTGTTCTCTTTTTCGATTTTGATTGCATCGTGGAGTGTGTAACGTTCCGAAAAGTAAACCATTTTAGAATTTGGCCGACGTCCATTTAAGTGGAATTATATTTTTTGGAAACGAGCTATAATCAGTAAGGGGATTTTTCCGATTAATCCACACTAAGATCACGATCGATTGTCTTTCAATTTCTTTAAGCCGCCCAACATCAACGGTAAATTTTCTTTTCTTGATTTGGATTCTTGCACGTGTCGGTACGCGTTTCTTTATAATTGTTTCAGGCTTTTAATTACAATTTTGAGAAGGAAAAGGAGAATTCCATATTTCGGGTTCAACAAAACGCAAATTTCGAATACCATAAATTCTACGTTCAATTTCATTGTGAAGCAACGTCGGGTTGTCCATGATATTTTCATCTTCAATTGTCAGCAATTGAAAGTCAAGCAAGTATCTATTTCCTCGTCCTCAAAATCCTTTTGCACTCAAGCTTAATAAATAATAACTTCAACAAATTTAATAATTGCAACTTAATTCATTTTTTGTGGGTACTTTAATTTTAAACTAGTGAACCAACCAACCATATATTTTTTTTTCTTTTTATTGACTAGTGTAATTGTGTTCCGATTGCTTACGGGACCAGTTAATTTATTTAGGCCTAAAGTAAATTCAAGAAGTCAGGTCATATTCATTAAAACATTTTTTTAAACAAATATTTATTTTCTTTTATATATATTCTTTTGCCTTTATTTTTATTTAAAAAAAATCGCATTATTCAGCCAACATTAAACCATTTTTTTCATTATCCTGCTATTGAGTTATTATTATCCACAATGATAATAAGTAATGAAATAATAAAAATAATAATTTCACCACTTTGAATTGAAACATGAAAACTTTGTCATAAAATTAAAATAAGCCTAAAATTCTTTTGATTTAACATGGTAATAAGAATGAGACTGAAGAAACAAAGATAATAAAGATAACGATTTTGATAATATCTAAACACTTTCCTATATAGATATTTACAATCAACATTAATTTAACATTATAAAACGACATTTTTGTTTATTCATATCAGCATTCAAAATGTTTGATTAAAGCAACACGAATACCCAACAAGACCATTTAATAAATGTTGGACACGTTGAAAATGATGCATTTTTTGTTCGTCAAGTATTGTTGTCTATGCAAATGACTGTGATGTTTAAATTTACAGAAATTTTCTTCATACTTGTTTTCCTAAAAAATTATTTAAAAACTTTTACTAAAGCTTTGTAAGATCTAATTTGATAAATAATTGATCACTTTACACAAAAAATATGTCAGTTTGACCAAATTAGCAGTGGTGTAGAACAAAAAAAATGTTTCGAGAAGAAAACGCTTTGTTCTAAATTGACATGACTGTTGTCATGTTATAAATTAATTAAAGAAATTAGAACAGAAAAGATAGTAGACGGCGCAACACGTAGTTTGATTTACCACAAACAATACAAGAACATTATAAAACGACATTTTTGTTTATTGATATCAGCAATCAAAATGGAAAACCTGCGCTTCGAGTTTTCCGGGAAGTGATGGGAAATCTAATGTACTGGCGATAACCTCAATTACCACCAGCGATGACAAGGTTTATGCTATACCAGGAACACTACAAGCGGTTGGTAATCACAAGGAAATCATTAAAACGGCAGCCTATACTAAAATAAAAAACAGCTTAACAAAAAGGTATCAAGTTCGAAAAATTTTGATTACATTGACAGAAGAACAGAAAAAATCTACATTGACCACATTGGTAATATACAATTTGGGGATCAGTATCTAGAAGAAGAGAACCCAAAACAAACTTGTACTACAAAAGAAACGGATTCATTTGAGAAAATATTTGAGAAAATATTGGGAGCTTCTCAAGAAACAAAACAACAGAACTTGAAGAATATTGCATAGAAGTTTGCTATTGAAAAGTTTGCAAGTAAGAACGCAAAACAATGGATTGACAATTTTGAAAAAGAGTGTATACGTTTTGACGTCGCAACAGATGACAAGAAAATGGAAATACTACGGTTGTTTATGGACAAAACTTGTACGGACTGGTAAGGTTCTATGATTATAAAACTGACTATAAACTCAGAATGGTCAACATGGAGAGACAAGTTTTGCGAGTCGTTTGGAAACAATTTAAATGAAGCTAACCTAGTAACAATTGATGGTGTTAAAAAAGTAAGCGGTTTGATAAATTTAAAGATAAATATTCTAGATTTGGAGAAAAATATGGATGTGTATTATTGATGAACACAAGTTCAAATATGATTTTCTAATAGGACTTGACATAATACAAACTTTCGGATTGAGACAAAATGAGGACTTGAAAATAACCCAGAAATCACAAGTGAAGTATGGAAATACGAAAAGAGTGAAAGGGAATACTATCGAGGATAAGATGAATTCTCTAATAGAAAATAGGGAAAAATCAGATAACTACTTAATTAACTTCAATGAACATATTAGAGACAGCGACTTCGAAATAAAAATAAACCACTTAGATGAAAGTCAAAAGACTAAAATAAACAATTTAATAACAATATATCAATCAGTTTTTGCTAAAAATAAATGATGTAGGTACTGTCAACGGATATGAAGCAAGAATAGACCAACTAATAGACATATATTGCAATAGAGACTCTACAGATGCACTTTGGAAGACAAGAAAGAGAAAGAACAACAAATTGCAAAGTTATTGGATAATGGACTAATAGAAGAATCATATAGTCCATTTGCTACACCGGTCACTTTAGCATTTAAAAAAGAAGACAATATAAAAAAAAAACTAGATTATGTATCGACTTCAGGGATTTAAATAAAATAATAACACCTCAAGCACAACGGTTTCCACTAATTGAAGAGTTGATGACGAAGACAAGAAATTGTAACTTCTTTTCAACCCTGGATATCAACTCAGCGTTTTGGTTTGTACCTTTGCGAATTGAGGACAGAAAGAAGACAGGATTTGTAACACAGGAGGGACATTTCCAGTGGACTTGCCTACCTTTTGGACTCAGAAAATACAAGCTTACAGATTTCGCCGTCAACCATATTGATGATATCCTTATATTTTCAAAAACATTTGCCGAGCATATGACTCATCTCACACAACTAATGAAAGCCATAAAGAATGAAGGGTTTAGGTAAAAATTTACGAAGTGTACCTTTGCCTCAGACTCAGTAAAATACCTAGGTCATATCATACAGAACAATGCAGTTGAACCAGTAAAAGACAACCTGATTTCGATAAAGAATATCCCTGTACCGAGAACACAAAAAAATATAAGACAATTCTTGGGGAAAATAAACTTTTACCACGAGTGCATCCCCAATACTGCAATAATGCTAGATTCACTACATAATTTATTGCGAAAAAATCAAAAATTCGTTTGGTCACAAAAGTGTCAAAAAGAATTCGACGTAATAAAGGGTTTGTTATGTTCTCAACCAATACTGGAGATTTTCGACCAAGAATTACCTATCAATATTTATACTGATGCTTCTTTGGAGGGTGTTGGAGCAATTTTAAAACAAGTGCAACATGATGGAAAAGAAAAACCAGTTGCATACTTCTCAAAAAAACTAAATGTGGCACAAAAAAAAGAAAAAAACAATATATTTGGAATTAAGAAGCGGTTAAGTACTGGCAATACTGACTGATTGGAAAATCATTCACGGTTTATTCAGATAATAAGTCACTAGAAAACGTGAATTTGAAATCGAAAACTGATGAAGAATTTGGCGATCTAACATATTATCTGTCACAATATGACTTTCGAATAAAATATGCACTCGGAAAACAAAATTTAGAAGCAGACTGTCTTAGTAGAAATCCTGTATTAGAAGCAACAGAAAATACAGATGAACAACTCAGAATTGTAAATTTTATGATAGAAGATATTATAGCAGATCAGTATATGAAACGGAGAAATACAAAATAATAAAAACAGAGTCAGAAGTCAGAGTCAAGAAAGTTAAAGAGAAAGAAAAAGTAATTATATCATAAGAATTTAGTATGAAACTTATAAAACTGATACATAAAAACCTATGTCACATCGGAATTGGACAGATGCACAAAACATGAGCCCCCTTTTTATAACAAGAAACTTAACAAAAAATATAAGACAAGTTTGTAGGAGTTGTGATATATGTATAAAAAATAAATAAAGAGGACAGGACAAATTCGGATATATGTCACACGTATGTCCTGCAACAAAGCCGTTTGAAATAATGTCTATAGATACTATTGGAGGTTTCGGAGGTTCAAGGTCTACGAAAAAGTATCTCCATCTCTTAGTCGATATGCATTCATTTCAACATCAAAAACTCAAAATGCAAATGATTTTATCAAACTTGTCAAAAGTATAACGGATGTTGAAGACATTGGTTTGCTACTAACTGACCAGTATCCAAGAATAAATTCGTCTCGAACGGTTTAAATGAACGTTCAAATCAGACATTGGTGAATAAAATGAGATGTAAAATGAATGAAGAAAAAAATAGAAAGTCTTGGACAACCATAGCTCATGATTGTGTTAAGAAATATAATGAAACGTGTCATTCGGTTACCGACTTTTCACCTACCTACCTCTTGTATGGAACCGATGTATCAATTTTACCAACGGCATAAAAAGACGTATTGTGACTGAATCAGAGACAAGAAAATTTCCCTACAAAATACAATAAAATCGCATCATTACAACAAAATAGTTCGACAAAAACCGGAAGTGTAACGAATTTAATGTAGGAGACATGGTATTTGTGGAAAACGGCAATAAATTAAACAGGAAGAAATTAGACGAATTAAAAATAGGATATAGAATTATCGAGAAAATTTCAAATTCGATATACAGTATAGATACAGGTCATAAAAAGATGGAATCAAACTTTTTTCACGTCACGAAATAGATACCAGTCTCTACAATAGAGTATAAAGAAGATGAAGAATGTTAATTAACAATATTGAAATTTTAATTTCCTTCTTATTACTGACTTTGTGATTTCATTTACAAATTTTTTTGACGCTAAGTCTTATCAGTGGCAAAAATCAATGGGAATGGTACCCAGAACAATACGTTCATCTAAGATTAATATTTTTCCCCAGAGTATTTTGTTACATCTACATTGTTAAAACGTAGAGCAGTACCTACACTATTACCTGCAACTTAACACCAGAGCAACCGAATACAAGAAATTGATGATTTATTATCGTCAAAATTGATGAAATATTTAATACATAAAGAGAAAAGCAACAAATTAAATCTTCTGTTATAGACTTCAAAGACCAGATCAAACAGATTGAGGTCGAGGAGGTTCTAGTGGATGTCCCTTCTACAAATACTGTTACAACAAGAGAAAGCCCAGTTAGAAATGAGAAAAAGTCTGATGCATTAATTATGCAAATATATACTAATTCATTGAAAATTTCATTGCAGCTCTTCTTTTAAAAAAATAGAATTGAGTACTTAGAAAGTACATTAAAGGCCAAACTTAAACAAATTAAAGCTGTTCAAAGGAAATGTATTCATAGGGGTAGAAGTTTATATGATGTACATAATGCACCTATTGAAGTGAGAGCAGTTGAAAAGATTTTGAAGAATGTATCATTTGCAACAGCAACATTTCTTGTGGGCCAAATGCGTTGTGCTTCAAAAAAACCAAAGGGAAGGCGATATATGAAAAAGTCATAGCCTTATCTCTGTATAAACGTAAGCAACGAAAGGCGACTGCATCACCTTCCAAAAATACTCTTATAAAATTGCTAAATAATATTTCATTTGATGCCGGAATAAATATGCATATTATCGGTCTTATTAGCGATTGTGTTAAGAATATTAAGGAAACAAATAAATTGTGTATATTGTCATTTGATGAAATGGCAATACGTGAACATCTCCAATACAATAAACACAAAGATAGAATGGAAGGTGTTGAAGATTTTGGGAATTACAATAGAACACAGTATTTAGCACGATATGCCCTTGTTTTTATGTTGCAAGGTATTACAACTTTCTGGAAACAACCACTAGCTTTCTATTTTGCTCGAAATGGTATATTGACAAACATTAGAAGTGTTCTTACTGATAAAGGCATTCCAGTAATTGCCAGTGTTTGCGATATGGGAACAGCAAATGTGAAGGAGTTAAGAAATCTGGGTTTCATGCAAACAGATTCTTTGTCATAATTGGAACCCAAAAGGTTTATACTATCTTTGATGTCCCCTACCTCTTAAAAGCTACACGGAATATGTTTCAAAAGCATAATGTTATATTACCAACTGTAACGCTAGAGAACATTGTAGGTAGTTCCAGCACTACGATGGAAGCTAGATGGACCGACATCATAAGCGCTTTTCAAGAGGACGAAAAGAATCACTATAAATTTAGGTCTTTTAGAAAAATAAAAAGAAATTATTTAAAACCCTTACGACAGATGGCAATCAAGGTCTGTTTATACATATAATTTAATAAAACTCTAATTCTCTTCTATTCTTAATCAAAGGAAAGTTGTGTACTATTTTTTTAGAATTTAATTCTCTACAAGTTATCTATAAATATTTCTATATCTATTTATTATTGTTTTCTTCGTATTGAGTAATTATCAAAATCCTGGTAGCCGTTCGTATTTTTATTAGAAGCCCTGTCATTTTGACAGATTATCGTTTAATTTATTTAGGTTACTATTAGTATTATTTTTACAATACACTGCGATCAAATAAACTTTAGATTGCTAGCTGTTATTTACCAAAAATAACCAAACGAAAACCGAATAAATGAAACAATAAAAAACAACAATTTAATGACAAAAATTAAAATCAATAACATATAAAAGAAACAAAAATTAAAATTACAAAAATAAATTAAGGGAATTTAATTCTCCACAAACTATTTATAAACTTTCCTGTGCCTATTTGTGATAGTTTCGTTCATTTTGAATTTTGTGAGTTTTTCATCCATGTTTATGCAATTGTGTCATTGCTTAGTTGTGTTTTCAGTTACTTTTGTTAACATCTTTGAATATCATGGCGAATTATCCAACGGCAACATTTTAAATTCGTTTTCTATTCATGGCGGATCTAACAAAGTTTTGGATAGAATCTGTTTCTTAGTTTTGGAAAGATCAGAACAATAAGAAGAAATGGAATAAATGTTTTATCATAGTTTATTATTTAACCAAATGGGTTAAACCTTGGTAAAATGTGCCTTTGTCGATTTAAATGAATATTTTCCAAGAAAGCTGCCTTAAGAAATAAAGTGAACTCTCTAGGTATATTTCGTCCATCATTACGTCGAATATTACGCCATATTGTTGTTTTTCATTGTTTCATTTATGCGTTTTTGTTTTTATTATTCTTGGTAAACAAAAGCTAGCAAACTAAGGTTTATTCAATCGCAGATCATTGTAGAAGCCCATGTTACCAAAATTTCAAGCTTCTACGAAAAATGGAACCCAAAAAAGTTCTAATGAACCAGTTACGGGAGACACCTGTATATGTATAAACTATAAAAACGTTCAATACAATAAATTGGCAAAATATCTTGAAAAAAAAGTTCAGATCCAGGGATCTAACCTAGAAATTCAGAAGAAAGCTTGGTGATGATTCAACAAACTATATACGGTTCTTAAAAATAGATTTTTCTTTGTGTTATATGAAATTATTTTAACACCTTTAAATTCTAAAAAATAAATTACAGCTCTTAGAAAGGCCATTGGATCAAAAGCTCTGGTAAAACTGATACATATTCAATACAGATTCATTACAAGAAGTTTATTCTAAATTGGTGAAGAGTCAACAGCGATGTCGCCATGTAAGACATTTATCGGATTAAAAAAATAAAAAAACTACTCCATAGAAAATGTTGAGACTACCTCTATTTGAGATGTAATTTAATTGTTTATAATGTAGGATAATTGCAAATTTTTTCACCTACTGCTGTAGTAATTATCACAGGTATAATGAAAAAATGTACGCGATTTCGGTCGATCTGCAACTTTCAAGCTTCGCAAAGTTGAGCTTGAAAAGGTTAAAAAGACACAAAGACATAAAAAGAAAAGGAAAAATTGGTTTAATTTCATTATGCAATAAGTAGAATTACAAATTAAATTTTAAGTTCCATTCCCTCCGCCATATTCTTAAATTAAAACGTATTGATTTAACTGATTTTTATTATAACATTATGTTGCATCTCAAGTTACTAGAGATTAGTTAATAATGGGGTGACATTGTTATTATTGATGAAAAATCTGTATTAATCTGTCGCCTCCACCATATCTATGACTTGTCCAATGCACAGTAGAAATTTGTTCTGCGATTGCTGTAGTATTCGTTTAAAATTGGGTTATTTAAGTCCAAACATAATATCTTAATTAACTAATGAAAAATCGAAATCAAAGATGCCAGGTTTCGGTAAGAAGGAAGGAAGGAAGGTTGTGTTACGCAAAATTAGTAGGTATTAGTTAGTAGGTTGTTGCCATATGTATAGGTGACTCCATGAAAATATACTTATATAAGGGCCATTATGTCTAATTGTCAGTTTCAACTACATCAGATTTATGTCATATACACGTGTCTTCCGAATATCTTACGAATACGAGATATATACGAATGGAGAAAATCTTGATGATTTTTTTTGTGATATATAAAGGACATTATGTACTTTTGTTAGAACAAAACCTTGCATGATTATACCAATTTCTTTTTGAAATATTCAGCTTTGAACTCAACCTAAATTTCTAGCGTTTCATAAAATTAACAATTTCCTTAATCAGTTTTGAAAAATGGTAAAAAATCGACTTCTTATGATATTTCAATGAAATGTTTGTGATTTATAAATGAAAGTATGTGTTTAAATTGTTATAAGTTTCACTTATAATTCAGTATAAATCTCTTATTTTTTTTTATTTTTTTTAATTTCGTTAGAGTTACTCATGACATCTGTTGTTCAGTATTGAATATGTTTATTGAGGGTAGAATTCCGTTGTTAGTGGTAACGTTGCTCGTACGTATGCGCCAATAGATTAAAATCGGATGTGAATTTAATTTCTTCCTCTTCCGTAATTACACCTGTAGATGTATATACGTGTTTGACTCAATCGTAACTTAATTTGGCCATTTTGTGAGTTGAACGAAAATTCTATAGAAATTCAACTTGGGGTTCGTTGTTTTACGGATATATTAAGATCGATTAATTATTTGATCAGTGATCAAACCGATATTTTCGGATTTGTGGGTTAATTCTACGTTTCGTCCATTACACCTGTTGTTTTTTTGAATAAGGAAGAAGAGGGTTGCTTTGAGATGTTGGATTGAGTTTTGGGAAGATTTTTGGTTTTCATTTGGAATGGTCTTCCAATTATTTTCAACGTAATAATTTCTGGTTGACCTTGAGTTACTGCGTCGTAACCATTCGAACCACCCTAACAGCTGATTGGACTGAGAGTGATTCTAACAGAGAGCTTCTATCAACTTATACTTTTGAACTCTTCCTGAGATAAGTTATAATTTTTTTTTTATTGATAATTCTTTTTCCATGATTTGATCTTTTTTTTTAATTAATATATTTGAATTTATGAATTAAAAATTTAGACATTAGAGAGATTTTATACGTAAGTTTGTTGATTTAATTTTATTTTCATTTGTGATCTTGACTCGCAAGATTTTTTTTTGTTTGTTTTGAAGAACAATACCGTTCTTGTTTGAAGTCAAAGGTAGCTATCTATGTCATTTATATTTATATATGTTCATTTTAATTTTAACTATAATTTTTGATTAACAATATTTTTATAACAATTTCATTATTTTATTTTATTTTGTTTTGCGAGAATAGAAGTAAGACATTACTTTAATGGTGTTCATAACTGATTTAATTTGAAACTAATTTTAATTTTTTTTTCTCTCTACATAAGTAATGTGCTATAAGTGTTTACACCAAAATTTATTATAATTTCTCTTGAGAAATTATATTTTGATCTATTAACCATTAATTTTGTTATTATTGCAATAGTTTGCCTCCTTTCATCTTTACATTATTTGTTTAAACTGTTACCTATTTTATATGTTTCCAAGCTCAACATAATAAATTTAATCAATTTTGAAGTAGAAAAGGCAGAGCTTGGTGGCGCCCTTAATATCTTTATATCCATTTGTCTCATTCTTATTGGGATTGTTCTCTCACGACCCAATACTCTACTTAGACTGAGTTATCGAGCCTTAGCTTCTAATTTTGTCATGTAAACGGTTTCTGCATGTAACAAAATAAATAAAACGATACATGAATATATCAATTTGGTTCTGAAGTATCAAGTTTTGAAGTCATCCTAAATTTATGGCATTTTATAAAAATAACAATTTTCTTAACCAGCTTTGAAAAATCGTAAAAATGAAAGTGTGTACTTTTTTCACATCAAAACGATATTTGAATATTTCAATTAATTTGTTTGATTGCATAAAAATAATGATTTTCTTCATTATTTTTGAAAAATCGTAATAAATTGAATTCTGAAGATTAATAAATTTTATTGCTAGTTATAAAGGAAAGTAGGTACTTTCCTCGGAATGAAACTAAACTTGCCCATCTTAATTAGTTTTTGTGATGTCAAATTGTCAACTCAAACTCAAATTTTTTGTATCAATATTTCAAAGAGTTTCTCGGAAAATTCCGATTAATTACATTGCGCTTTAATTAATCGGAAACGGCTGGACGGATTTCAATGCGGTTTTCCCCCAAATACGTCAAATACTTTCGGTTTATTCTTATTATATTATTCGGTTAAACTCTTTGCTTTCAAATTTTCCGAGTTATGTCTCCCTAATTTTTGTAAAACGATTTAATCGAATTATAAACTAAAGAGAAACTGAAATAAACCATACGGGGAAAGGAGGGTTCCGACCATTCCGAACAGAATCAAAAAGATGGTGCTGATGTTTGTTCAGACGGGACATAGCGCCTTTATATCTATGTAGATAAAAGGAGATATAAATTTTAAGCAAAATTATTAATAAAATAATTTTAATTAAAGTGAAAACAAATTTAATGAGGTATTTATTATTTGTACATAGTATAATCCATTAATTAGAGAGACATAATTTTGAAAATCTAATTACGCAACGGTTGGTCGCGTAATTTTCCGCGAAATTATACGAAATATTGATAAAATAAAATGACCCCCTCAGTTTTTGAGAAAAAAATGCTAAATCGAGATTCTTAGCAGACCGAGTGAAATCGGGATTGATAAAAAATGAAAAATTTGAATTTTTGAAACATGATTGAAATCGAAATCAATCATTTTTTGGCTATACCCTAGATAATTACTACACCGGTGGGCGAAAAAGGAAATTAAACCACATTACAAACAATTAAATTACGCGTCAAACAAAGCTAGTCTCAATTTTTTCTATGGAGTAGTTTTATGTTGCAATGACGTGAAACATTTTTTCAAAAGATGCACGGCAAAACTCTAGTTAACAAATTGTAGTTCTAGTGCCAATTCTATTATTAATGTAACTATATAGGTGATATTCTAGTGTTGGAATTAGTGATAGTTTTCTATCACTAAATATATTTAATAATAACATTTATTAACTTATCTTTAAGAAAATACGATAAAGAAATTCACTTACCTGTTGTCTCGCCATTTTCTTGATAAACTTAAAGTGTCACTATTCAAACACAACGGCTACAATCGTTACAATCGTTTTGCAGAGGTGATCTTGCTTTTATAGTAAAACGCTGGCTCCCCTCCACATTTGTATTCTCTGGACGAATAAGAGAATTCCGAAAAGCAAGATGGTGGAGTTATTACTTGAATCCCAATCAAATTGAGTCTCACGAAACTCGCCCGTGAACGGCGTAATTACGATGCCGACATTAGGACGCCCTTAAATGGCGTCGTATTTGCTTAAGAAAACTGTAACCGCACGTGACTGTAGCCTTAATTACAGTTCCAAGACTATTCTAAAACGTAAAATAGTCTTCATTGTAAACAATCTTATTTTTCTTTATATTAAATTACGTATTTTTTCTTTCAAAAACTTTTCGATCTATCGAAAAGTTTTAAGTTATTTTCTTATCTCTAGATAAGAAAATAGTATAAATATATATAATAATATATTATAGATATATGTATATAGACTTCCGAATGACAAAAAAAATTATCTTAATAATATGTGACAAAAAAATTGTTTTACTTTTATAACTATATTGTTTATTAATTATTATCAACGACAAAATATTTCAATCTTTATTATACTTTTGATGATGTATCCTCTTCTTTAAATACAGGCCTTAAAAACTAAAACGTAATTTGGCCGTTTTACAGACGCTTTCTCAGGCGCCGTTAAGTTACCTACGCAGATGCCACTATTCCTTTACACAAAACCGATCGATATTACTCTTTAGTAGTATAGATTAGCCGATTCTAGAACCTCCTCCTCGAACCTGCGTCCGAGGAGGAGGTTCTAGAATCGGCTAATTGTTGGAGGAGAAGGAGGAGGAGGAGGAGGAGGAGGAGGTTGTTGTATCTACTAATTTTTGGAGGAGGTTGTAGAATCGGCTAATTGTTGGAGGAGGAGGAGGAGGAGGAGGTTCTAGAATCGGCTAATTGTTACAAACCTACTAACCTTAAAAGTTGTAATGTGGGAGGAGTTTCCAATTAAGTTTTAATTATTTGCAACCTCCCCCCAAGTGACACCTTTAAATAGGGAAACCAGAGAATAAAATAATAACGCTCTGTTGACGTGTTAAGACATGTTCGTAGATGGTTACTCTTCGTCGTCTTCCGATAGAATGAAAAATAATCTTGTAATATTTACTAATATATACTAATTAAAATGATTATCCCATCCTACCTGATTTGGATGATATAATGTGAGAGGGTTTAAGCGACTAATTGAAAATCGTGTATATCGAACTTGCTTGCAAAAAGGTTTTAAATCGGCCGTAATTATTAAATAAGAGTAGGGTTTTTTATACATTTATTCAGGTAGTAATACTGCCCAAGCAAGTTTATGTAAAAAAATATATGCAGATAAGAAGTGCTGTTTTGCTCGAAGAAAAGGAATGAGTCATATTTACCTGGCATCATTTGGGTTCATTATGTTCACAAAAAACCTCCTGCATAAAACTCCTGCAAGAATTGGGAGGAGGTGGAAAGGTTTATAAACGGTGGTAAAGTATCACAGGGACGTAGTTATTCGTTGAGAAGTGAAAAAGAATAAAGTCCAAAATGTTGGTGTGTGATAATTGCGCAAAATGTTTCACCCGGTCCGATAACTTGAAGAGACATCAGCGGCAATCATGCATTGGTAAAAGAATCAAACTTGAAGAAATATCTAAATCAAATATGGCAAAATGTGATGCGTGCGATAAGTACGTAAATAAGCAATGTTATTCTGCACATTTGCGCAGTAATGAGCATAAACGCAATGCGTTTGTAATAATTGACGATGGAGTTGAGAGAATCGCTGGGGCATTTGGCGATAAAATAGTAAGCTATAGAATAAACGAACCGGGAAATTTTGTGGATTTGAAGGAATATTCGGATAGAATTCGTGAAAAAATCTTAAATCTAATTCAAAGCGCTATCGATATTCATGGCAGCATTAAATTAAATCTAGAATGTTTTGGAATGTATTGTTTGCAATCCAAAGAAGATTGGGAAATAAAATCGTTTAATACAAAAAATAAAGTAGCATCTTTAGCGACAGATTTGTATAAAATTTATAATGACTTCATCGATGAAATATCATCAAAAATGTCGGAATTTCAAGAACGTGATTCAGGTAAGCGCTCTAAGGTGCAAGGTTTGAAGAATACTAATTAAAACAATTTGTATACAGGGTGGACACTATTACAAATACTGTATATGGAGGTTAATCTCAACAAATATAACCCCACAAGAGCTTCGAGCTACATGGATCTGCCGTACCATATAAAAGCTAAGCGTGCTGTAATAAATATCCAAAATGCTGATGATACATGCTTTGCTTGGGCGTTAACATCAGCAGTGTGTGAACCGAACGGTTTACCACAGCGGACAACTTCGTATCCTCATTATGAAAATTGTGGCTTTGACTATTCAAATATAACATTTCCGGTTAAATTACGAGACATACCCGAGTTTGAGAAGCAGAATAAAGTTTCGATAAATGTCTATGGTTTAAATGAATATTTTAAAGACGGAGTTATGAATTATGATATAATCACCATGTACATATGTCGACAAAAGGAAGAAAGACATATAAATTTATTATTAATATCGGATGATCTTGGAAATAGCCATTACTGTTGGATAAAAAGTTTATCCAGATTACTGTCAGCACAAGCATCTAAAAATGGTCATGAAAAATTTATTTGCGAGGGATGTTTGATATTCTTTTCAACAGAGTGTCAACTTCAGCGACATCAAACGCACGATTGCGGCAAGGTAAGAGCAATTTTACCAACAACAAGTATTAAAATAAATAAATATGGAGAGCAAGAACAGGAGAATGTATTACAATTTGAAAATTTTGAAAAACAATTAAAAATACCATTTGTAGTATATGCAGACTTTGAATCGTTACAGAAACCAATCGTCTGTATCGAGAATACAGAAAAGAACAATGAGAATTCATACTCCGTAAAATGTTTTGAACACGAGCCGTATGCGTTTGCATACTATATTAAATGTTCTTATGATGATTCGTTATCGAAATTTGAAATATATCGAGGGCGTAATGCAGCACAAATTTTTATGAACAAGTTGGAGGAAGATGTTTTAAGTATATACAACAACTATTTAAGCAAGCCAAAAGAAATGTTACCATTAGAAAATCTAGAAAAATTAATACATCATATGGAAGATACGTGTCACATTTGTTCGAAAGAGATAAAAACTGGCAGCAAAGTATACGATCATGACCACCTCACCGGCTTATATCGAGGGCCTGCACATAGTGTGTGTAATATAAATTACCAATTACCAAACTTCATACCAATATTTTTTCATAATCTTTCAAATTACGATTGTCACATGTTCGTAAAAGATATGGCGTTAAAAGAGGAAGATGTTGAAGTTATAGCACAAAGTAAAGAGAAATACATATCGTTTTCAAAAAAAATTGTCGTAGGAGATTATGTTGATAGCAAGGGAAAGCTAAGAAGAGTGTCGATGAAATTAAGATTTGTCGATTCATATAGATTTATGGCTTCATCGTTAGAAAAATTGGGATCATTTTTGGAAGATAATCAATGTGTCGAAATCAGAAAGCATTTTAAAAATGAAGAACAGTTTCGATTAGTGCGTCAAAAGGGAGTATTTCCATACTGTTTTGTAGACTCATTCGAAAAGCTAAACTTCAACTGTTTGCCAGATCAAAAAAGTTTTTATAATACATTATGCGATGAAGAAGTAACTGAAGAAAATTACTGTCGAGCACAAAAAGCGTGGAAAGTGTTTAATTGTCACACTTTAGGAGAATATAGTGACATATATCTAACGTCGGATGTTTTACTTTTGGCGGATATATTTGAGAATTTTCGAACCATATCGATTCAGAACTATGGTTTGGATCCGTGTCATTATTTCACATCACCGGGTTTCGGTTTTGATGCCTTACTACGCATGACTAGGGTAAAATTGGAATTGCTAACCGATATAGATATGTTGCATTTCTTTAAAAAGGGTATTCGCGGTGGTTTGAGTATGTGCAGCAAGAGAAGTGCTGAAGCAAATAACAAGTTTATGCCGGAATTTCTACCCAATAGAGAAACATCCTATATTTTATACCTTGACGCTACAAATTTGTATGGGCACGCGATGAGAAGAAAACTTCCAACCGGAGGATTTCGATGGCTATCAGATGAAGAGATCCGTAGGCTAGATATTGACAATATGAATGAAGATTCAGGAAAGGGTTACGTGTTTGAAGTTGATTTAGAGTATCCGGAAAACTTGCATGATGAACACAACGATTTACCATTTTGTCCTGAACGAATTGTACCTCCAGGCTCAAAAAATGCAAAGTTAATAGCAAATTTATATAATAAATCAAGGTACATCATTCATTACATGAACTTAAAGCAATGTGTACGGTTTGGTTTGAAGTTAATAAAGGTTCATAGGGCGTTGGAATTTAAACAATCAGAGTGGATGCGGAAATATATTGATTTCAATTCTGAAAAACGTGCGAAAGCGACAAATGAATTTGATAAAAACCATTACAAGTCGATGAATAACAACGTGTTCGGTAAAACAATGGAAAATGTAGAAAAGCGGGTAGATATAAGATTAGTTACACACTGGGAATGTCGCCATAGGAAACCGGGCGTAGAAGCTCTGATCGCTAAACCAAATTTCAAATCTTCAAAAGTATTCAATGATAATTTGGTAGCAATTCAGCTGAATCTCGCAGAAGTACGTTATAATAAACCGCTGTACGTAGGATTCTGCATATTAGAGCTTTCGAAAACGGTAATGTACGATTTCTTCTATGGTTATTTAAAAGAAAAGTATGGAAACGACGTATACCTCTTGTACACCGATACGGATTCGTTGATTCTAGAAATATTTACACCAAACGTATATGAGGATATAAAAGAAAATATTGATGTCTTTGACACGTCGAATTATCCGTTAGACAATATACACGGTATACCCCGCGGTGTACCGGTATTGGGAAGAATGAAGGATGAATATCCAAATAGGTGTATCACCTCATTTGTTGGAACAGGAGCCAAAGCTTATTGCATAACTTTGCTCGACGATAACGTAAAGAAGGCTAAAGGAGTGAAAAAGTATGTTATTGATAAACATTTGAGCGTAACCGATTACAAAGCTGTGGTCGAACGTGGTGGATTGATACGTAAGGAAATGTACGTATTTAAATCGGAATATCACACAATGTACACAGAATTAAAAAACAAAATCGCTTTATCATGTAGTGATGATAAACGGCACATATTACCGGATGGTTCTAGTACATTGGCTTGGGGGCATAAGTCATTGAATGATGCAACACAAAATATAGATAATTAAAAAATATAATATAAATAATCAATACAAAATAATACATATACTGTAATCTCAGATAGTAAATAAATTATTTAACGTGTATTAGTAATTGTTTTATTGTTTCTTAAATAACGTTACTTTTTGAGATCCAAGAATTATGAGACGGTCCCAAACCCAACCATTTAACAAGCACTTGTTGTCCTTTTCGTCTTAGCACTTTTTCCACCAAGTAAACGTCTGGATGCTTAACGTTTTGTAATTCTTCTCTATAGAATCCGCCAGAAATAATTTCACCGGAAGCATCTTTGAGAAGGTATGTTGTGGGGTTAGTATTACGAACGGTATGTATAGTAAATACTTCGTTAGACCAATTTGGAGTGTAGTTTTTGGTGAAGGCGTGTCGATGCTTGCTTATTCGTACGTAATCACCGACTTTAAATCTTTTTCTAATAGGGTCGACCGTCTTTATGTAATTGTAAACAGATTTCAACAGAATTGAAGCATTTCTGCTGTTTACTTCGCTTGGTTTCATTCCTATCGTCCGGTGCTCTCGGTTGTTATAATCCTGAATTAATTTAGGTAGTATTTCCAACCAACGATAATTACCTTGCATACTAAATTCTTTCCACATCTTTTCCTTTAGTGTTCTATTGAAGCGTTCGACAATTGAACTCTTTAAATTAGAAAATGTGCTGTAATGATTAATACCATAGCGTGTCATAAGGTTCTTAAAGTTTGCGTTATAAAATTCTGTTCCGTTATCTGTCTGTAGGTTCTTCGGTATATTGTTTTGCTTGTCTAACAGAATCGTTTCCATAGCCCGCGTAACTTCCTTACCCGTTTTGTTTTTTAGTGGTACAGCCCATCCGTACTTGGAAAATGCATTAATAACGGTTAATATATATTTAAAATTACCATTAGCTTTTGAATAAGGAATCATCTCTACCAAATCAGCTTGAAATAAGTCCCTTAAACCCTTTATAACAACACGCCTGCGTCTGTAGTTTTTCCGTACTGGCGCGTGCAACTCATTTACAAGGGATCTCTTGATATTACTCATTTTGTGGACAATTCAATGACTAATTCAACACTAAATGGATGCTTCAATAAAGTGGGCGTTACTGTAGGCTTGCATACTATTTTATTCCCGAAGGATAGATAATTTAAGTCATTTGGATCGAATTGCTTCCCATCAATTATGAGTTGTACGTTTCCCTCAAATCGGGAAGAAACAATTTCACCAACATAAAAATAGTTAACATACTGTTTAACGTATCCTAAATTTTGAATAATGAAATAATTATCAACCTTATCTGTAGTTCCATCTCCGCTAAATGTTAATATAATTGATGGTCGTAAATATCGACGCTTCTTCAAATGAGTAACAATGTTGTGACCATGTACATGCTTACCAAACTTATCGATTACCATACTGGACGAGTGCTTTCCGAACCGGTTTAAACTCATCTTTCCTACTTCATGGTCGCTGACGTTTTAAAATAGAAAGTATGAAGCATGTATATTTATGATTTAACGTATAATCTTTGCCTCTGCTAGTTCAGATATGATAGATGTAATTTCGTTGACATGTGCGGAATTACCTGCAGCTTGAGAAGCCATTAACAATCGCAATCTATTGACCAGCTCATTGGGATCGTCCCAGTACTCGTACTCGATAAGAGCGTGAGGAACAACTTGTTTCTGCAATGTACCACCCAAGGTTTTTTTCTTAGGATTCGGCCAGTACCTCGCCCAATGTACCCTGGGTTTGTCACCCTCCATGATAGGCTTGATAATATCTTGAAACTTTTGACTTTCATCCTCCGTGGTCAAACCTGCCTCTGGAATGTAATTCATGTAAGCTGCATTCGAACGTTGCAAGATATCTTTGTAATTGCGCACATCTTGAATTGTAAATCTGCCAGGATTGTTTTTAAATAATAAATCATATAATCCAGTGGTTCCCGCATATTTAAATTTTCCAACGAGAATATCCTTGTCGTCAAATTCAACAGGGCTAACACCTATGTAAAAGCCTTCCGGAGTCTGACGAACACCGTATACTTGATCATACTCATCTGCCACATCCTTAGCCAAACCAACAATATACCTTCTGGGTAAAGGATCAAACATATCCAATGCAGCTTGTACATCGGGACTTGCCAATTGTTCTTCCAATTCATCTTTAAATCGTTCCACTCGATCTTTTCCGTAGGTTATAAGGGCTGCAGTATCATCGCTGGAATCTGAATACTCTTCATCGATATCCTCACCCGGTTGACTTTCAAATATCTCTTCTTGTACCTGGAATGATGGTATAGTTGGAGTAGAAATTACTTTTTTCTTTTCAGGAGTAGAGGTGATTAATTTTCGGCGTGTAGGTTTCAATGGAATTTTAGGTTTTTGTGTAAAATGTTCATCCTCGTATTTGGATGCTATGTCAGAAATGTCGTCCGTGAAACGTTCCATTTTAGAGATCTTTTCGGTCTTCGGATACAGACGTGGTTTTGAATCGGATAACAAACCAACTGTTTCTATTTTTGCAGCAATATCTTTTAATGGTTTCGTAATCGGAGAGTACGCCGTTTCCGTCCGAATTCTTGATTCTGCTACGTCCTCTTTTAACGAGCGAATTTTGTCTCGCAAGGCTTCGCGAGCAGTGATAAGTTCCGCAGCAAGCGTCTTCTTCATAGTGGGATGTACTTCAACGTAATGAAGTAAGTACTGTTTAAATAGACACTTTTAAACTTCAATGAATTTGTCAAAACCATAGCGGAACCGACCGTTAGACAAAGTACAGTCCAGGTCAATTACTAGGACACCATGTCTATTCTTCCAACAAGCATCGGCAATTCGCTTTAGATTATTAAATTCTATATCAGCCATTAGATGATCTTCGAACACGTGTTTTAAATTTGTTAGGTCCTGTTTAAACAACACCAACAAATTGCAGTTGTCACGAATTAACTGTTTAGGAATTGCGCTATAACTTTGACAAATCAAGAAACAATCAATATTCTTATGGCGACCATATGAAAAAAAATCCTTAATTACATTCTGACCAGTACAAGGAACATCGTCAAATATGACTACCGAATATTCTTTCACTTCTTCCGGAGTAATAAACGAATCTATATTAGAAAATTCATAGTAACCACAATCTTTTATAGGTTCTAACAGATGTCTTAAAAAATCATACTTATTTTGGTACAATGAATTAGAACATAAATATATGTTTAGGAAGCGCAGGCCATTACGAGCAAGTAAAACCGATAGCATGACATTCGTTTTACCGACACCAGACGGTCCCACAATTATACCTCGCTTACACTTTCCGCCGAACAAGTCACTATGTCTCACAAAGTATTCTTCGGCTGCACCTTTACTAAAATTAATTATTGGTAGAGTTAGCGGTTGCGATGAACACTTTACCTTCTCGACAATCATTACTCACGACCTACCGCATTCAAAAGTTAACAGGGTAATACTGAACTAAAAAACATAACTCAACATATAAGTAATAATAATATAATATGATATAATATGATATAAAATAATAATAATAATAATAATAATAATAATAATAATAATAATATAATAATATAAAAATAATAATTAGCCACCTAGGTGGCTAATCCCTCACCTCCTCGGGTTCGTCAGGGGGTGCAACCGGCTCCGTCGGCGTAGGCGAGTGGTTGGGAGATGCATCCGGCCAAGGGTCAGGCGGTTCTGTATTGCGCGGTGGCAGTTCCCGGTATACATTTACCGCCTCTATATTTACCGTCGTCGCTTTTATTGTCGACGACTCCTTGACCGCTTCTTTGAGCATCTCCATCTCCGCTCTTAAATGATTTAACTGAAAATTTTAAATTAGTAAAACATGTATATAAATATGAATAACTAACGTACTACATCTTTCATCCCGCTTATTTGGGCATCCATCACGGCCGCCCTCCTTTCAAATATTAACAGTTTGGCCAAGGTGCGAGGGCTAATAGTGGTCATTCTGTTAAAAGATAATGTATTAGCTATAAAGAAAATAATTTTAATAGGTTACTGTAGAAGAGAAAGAATTTGTTTGTCCTTCGCAACCTCTGCAGTCAAATCCTCAATGGTTTCGTTAAGAGAAATTTTTAGAGGATCATCATCAACCATAAAAGACGTCATCCCTTCTTTAAGCCGCAATAAATACACTAAAGAATGATTTAACTCAGTAACCTTTTGTTGAAGGTTATTGCTATAATTTCTGTGTAATAATTTGACATCTTCCAAAAGCAAGCTTTTAGTTTTTTCCAATGTAGAACTTATTGCAGTTGAAAAAAGGTTGCCTAATACTTCTGAATGTACAGCAGAAGTTGATGGAATGTTAGAGGTAGGAGGTAGAGTACTTGTAATCATTGTGGTCTGTACTTTTGGCACATTACCGATCTTCGAAGAAGAAGAAGAAGAAGCAGAAGAAGGAGAAGTATGACTAGCGACAACCAAGGAATCTTTCTTGTTTAAAGGAACTTGAAGAGAGGACAGGTCAGAAGTCCTTACTGCGCAGAATTGTGATACCGCCATTGCATTAAGAGAGTCGTCAGAAATGTGCTCGTTAATGCTGGAGGCGACTTTTCCAGCGTCAATTATAGCGTCAATTATAGCTTTTCCAGCGTGCTTCCGTCGGTTCCTCATCAGAAGCACGCTTACGTTGTATTGATCTTGAACGAGCACGTTCCCGTCGTTGCTCTCTATATGTATCCTTCGGTAACCACAATCCTACACCCTTCTTCCAATGCTCACGTTTCCTTGAATTCTGACGAAGTGACAGACTTTTCACTCCACCGGTATTCGAGGAAGCCGTGCCGCTCGGAACTGGTAAGGGCGTCTGTGCTTCATCTGTAGGTTGGACGACGCAGGAATCTCTAGCCTTCTCAGCAGAGGTTATGTCCAACAACTCAACGTTGAAATTATTTAAAATTTCAACCTCTTGGCTGTTAGAAAATCCCGGTTCTGTCAAATTAATTTGACTGAAACCATCTTGAGACATCTTAATGAAAAGAATTTATTAGTTTAAATGAAAATAAACAAGAGAAAAAATTAATCTCTACTTACTTTGGCGATAGATGTAAAAAGTTGAAAAAAAAACTTGTAGCTGTAAAACGATATAAAAAATTAACTTTTGTTTGCTGATGCTCGGGATCGAACCCGAACAATTTTGCTAAAAGCCAAGCGTCCTATACGCTAGGCTATTGAAGGGCACGAGATAAAGTGCTTAATTACTTTACTTACATTGACGAGGGATGTAACGGTTATAGTGGTAACCGTGAAGCAGCTGCAAAAAAAAATATATGGAATATAATAATAATTTCTTGCCAGCGCTCCGAATCGAACCCGAGCCATCTGGTCGAGAGCCTGACGTACTGTACTGTTAGGCTATCGAAGGAATCGGCTTGAGGTGTTTAAGATTACTTATAGTTTACGAACGCTCAAATTATTCTACTTACATTGACGATAGGCGATGGAATTGTAACCGTGACGCAGCTGTAAAAAATATAGAAAATAATAAAAATTTCTGCCAGCGCTTGGGAACGAACCCGAAGCATCTGGTCGAGAGCCTAACGCACTGCACTGTTAGGCTATCGAAGAAATTGGCTTAAGGTATTTAAAATTTAGTAACATTTTCACCAACGCTCGGGATCGAACGTTTTAGAAAGTAAAAGTATAGTAAATTGTACTTACCAAAAGGTTGCGCTGTTAGTGAACAGTGGACACTAGAAAGTGGGAACTAGAAACTTGACACTACAAAGTGAACAATAGAAACACTAGAACAGTAGAAACACTAGAACAGTAGAAAACTGTGAGGAATTGTTGTTCATTCTTCCTTTTTATACAAAAAAAGTAGGTTAGTAGATGTGGTAGGAGGCGGAGTAGGGGCGGAGTAAGGGGCGTGGTGGGGAAAGGGGGCGGAGTTAGAGTGGGGGAACTTTTTTCCTGATGCTTTTTTGGCCGGCACCGGGGGGGGGGGGGAGAAACTAAGCACCCCCACCCCAAAACCCCACTCCCATCCCTACTCTTCCCTTTCCTCTTTCGGGAGGAGTTTAAGGAGGAGCTCCTTTTAAAAGAACTCCTCCCCTTTTCTTTACCATTTTTCCTTCCCTTTTTTCCTTTCTTTTCTTCCCTTTCTTTTCTTCCCTTTTTTTCCTTTTTTCTTCCCTTTTTTCCTTCTTTCTTTCTTCTTTCCTGCTTTTCTTCTACAAACCCAACCCAACCCAACCCAACCCCCCCCAACCCCTTTCATTATTCACCCTTTTGTACTAATAAAGACGCAACATTTTTTCGTTATACAAGAGAACCTTTATTTCGTTAAACAATTTACATATAATACATATACAAATTACACATTACAAAAACCACAATTTCCTCGGGTTGGTGGTGGTCCGTCAATATGCGTATCCATATGATCCATATTGTAATGCTTGAAACAAGGTAGCTTACATTGCAGTCGTTCTTCATTTCTGTATTTCGAAGGTAATTTGAACCAAACAGCTGCAAGGTCCAATGGTTTCATTTTATCCAAATAATACTCCATTGGTAAATAACAAAGTTCGTATTTTTTTATATTCACAAACGATAAATCCCTTTCATATCTTTGCATAATGTCCCACACTTTATTTATTATGAAAGTTGAAAGCCCCAACCGCGTAACTAAATGCCAAATACGTTCCATCTCGAACTGTACGCTGTTCTACTTTTCTCAGTTCATTTATACCCTCAAATTTCTGAAGATATATGAAAACAAGTAAAAAACGTTTGACAGAGAGCACATGCTTGATGTCTTTTTATGGAAGGGGCACATTGGCAAGCCAACCTCTAATTTACATTCGTGTTCGGGCAATTGTTTGACTGGTATCGTTACAATTCTTTTTAAAAAACATGCTTTTTCATGCCCTTTTACGTAAACTACTTTTGCTGATCGACACAGATAATAAACGATGTCATCGAAACTGGATACCGGGACAAAGCCGCCATTCCAATCGATGCAGTGATGATAATTCATTAACCAGTTGGCCGTATTGCGAAATTTGGTAGGTAAAGATGAAAAACTTCGAATTGGTTGGAATATGTAATGACTTACACGGTTCTTATTATCATAGGAGGCCAATTCCTTAGGAATAAATTCTTCATCATTAACCATGAAACCTTGAATATCAATTATAATAAAATCGTTTTCGCAAAGCATGCTCAACCCACTTTTAGACAGGCGTTTTCTTCGACGTTTAGACAAACACTAATTGATTATGGTTAACAAACGTTACTATATCAGTTGCTTGACAATTTTCATCAGAGGTGAATATATGAATGCTCTGTCATGTAATATTAACGCGTAGGCCGTAGTGCCCGCCGGAATCGCAGCTTTTGTTGAATACTCATTTTTTATTTCTACACCATTTTGATGTACTGCTTCCTGTTGGTACGTACAATCGATTCCAATTAACGGAGCATACGTTTTAAATTCTTCGGGAGAAAACAAAGGCTCGCTTTCTTGATAGTAGTACGCTTGCTGGAATCTTGAATGCATATCATATAACACTGCATAATGATTATTATCAAAATCTACATTCAAATTATCATACGGGAAACGTTCGCCGTTCAGAAATACAGTTAAATTTGTTAAATTGATGTTATCAAACAGAGACAAATTTCCTGTAAAAGCACCCTTACGATTAATTTGAAATCTAATAATTATAAACCTCGGAGTTTCTAATTGTGGTGCTGTGTTTACTGCCCACGTTTGCTTCGTAGTCTGTGGTAATTGAGGATATTCGTCTATTTCCCAAGAGCGAAAAGGAACGTGAATATCCAAATTTCTTTCAGAAATTTTAGTTAATGTCAACTGCTCCCTTAGGCCAACGACCACGTGTGGGACTCTCCATACAATCTTAGTAATAATCAACTTCAATTTTTCATCGACCGGAGCTGTTGCAGGTTGGAAAATAACGTCGGTATCATCGTGTCCACGAATTAATACGAGCTCCTGCCGGACGTTCATCATAATTTTTCTAAAATCTTCAGCAAATCCCAACAATGTTTTCAATGGAACGCTTATACCGAAATTACCATTCTTGTCTAATGCTTTCGAAATACCGACTTGATCATTCTCACCCGGTGTTATGTGCCAGCCGGCGTTCTCTAATTTTATAACCTCATTTCGGGTACATGAAAAGTATCCCTTCATACAAGATTTTATACCGACATTTCGTACGCTATCCACTAATATTCCATTTATAAGATACCTAATGTCGCTAAACATAAATGCAACAGCATTGCTAACCAATTGAGCTGTTGCACTAGCATTTTTTGTTACACTACCATCCGCAGCGATTTTACGAACGCTGCCTTTGACGTATAAATAACTCTCGCTCGGTAAAGTGTAACTATCTATTTCTGGAATTGAAATTCTTATTTCATCGTTGTTATCGTATGTCGTCGAACCAAATGGTTGATGAGAATGTAGTTCGTAACTCACAATTGATTGATCAGATTTTATTTTATCAGTCACTTTTAATATATCAATTACAATAAAACTTCGTATCCTAGTTGACTTAAATATCTTCGATTGCTAGGTGTTAATCGACTAATGGACTGTTCTCTACTGATGTTGCGCTCTCCTACAATACGCGCTTTATAGTTTCGACCATTGTACGTTTTCCCGTTTCTATCTCCTCTTCCCCACCTTTTCCTTTTACTTTGATATACTACAGACATAGTCTTTTCAATTTATGGATTTCAAGTGAACTCTCACGGTTAATTCCTCTTCTCTGAAATCAACCAATTTTCCGTCCTGGTCTAGTATGCGTACTGTTACACTACTAATCACGTTCGTCGAAACCGGCAAATAAATAGGCTGCTGTGGCGACTCAATTATTTTAAAACCTGCCGGAACGTTTGGGAAGAAGTGGTATAAAACGTGAACCGGAACTTCGTTGTTGTACGAACCTGTCACCAAGTTACAATAAATTTGTAAAGCGTTTGTTTTGTTTATGTTTACTACGTAATCCGAATACCGTTCCGTATGTTTAGGCACTATTCCAGGCTTAAAGCCCAGTAGGGATCCTATTGAGTTATCGCACACAAAATTAATTCTTCTAGTACTTTTTATACGAACGTGTTGAGTATTATTATTTCCCGTAATGTCTATAAAGACTCCTTTAGCGTGTCTCCATTAATATCGTACGTTCCAACCGGTATTTCTATATTGTTTTTAAAACAAAAAATTACCTGTCTTATCTTCGTATTGTAAAATATTGTTACTTTTATCTACGTTTGCCAAACTATTGAACGTTTAGAAATTTAAGAGAGCCAACTCGTACCTTCCTGATTCATTCAAATATATTGGAGGGTTAAAATTACAAGATAACTCCGAAGATTTTCCAGACAATGTAAATGTGTAACTTGTATGTCCTGCTTCTTGCTCCATTATGTTTCTAACTGAACATGTTTTTTACCTACTACATGTTTTATTCATTAGGAATTTCAAACATAATTCACCACAATTTTTCTCTGAACCTCTTTGATATTGACGATAGTTATATTTTATCACATTACCCCTACCATCTGATAACAAATACCGTTCAACTTCAAATGGTGGTCTTAAATCACCGTATCAAAATACTGTATGTCTTTACCATCCTTCTTATATGCAATCCAGCGTGTACCTCGTCCATTCGAATTGTCAAGGTTAACTATACCTCTTTCTACTTTTTTCACGTGCTTCGGAAGATCGTCTTTCATAAAAACACCGCGAAAATTTGGAATTTTCAGTATTTTTACGAACTTTTCCAATTCTTCGTTATTTAACGCATGACGAGGTATCTGAATTAGTTTTTTGAATTATTTGTAATACCACAACCTTTCTTATACGGTTTAATATAGAATCCTCTCCCTGCAACGCTAGCCTCTTTTCTATCGACGTATAAACCACATCCTTTCTTATATGGCTTTATATAAAACCCGCTGCCTACAGGTTTAACTTCCAACGCCCTGTTGTGTCTCTGATCTTCTTCCAAACGTTCCTTAGCCAACTTAGCGTCAGTGACAGTTTTCGCAATGGCAGCCGCCCCGCCACCGAGACTACCTAGAGCTCCCAAAGCGGCAAATAAAGGTACTAATGGTAGAATACCTCCCTTTTTCGGGATTCGAATTATCCTGCCCCTAGCCTCAGCAATTTTTCGTCGTTTACTTTTTAATGTTCCGTATGCAGCTTTCACATTCGCTAACCGATTCTTAGTACTGCATTACGAGCAACCTTGAGCGCTTCTGACAAAGATAAAGCTCCTCCACGCTTTGAACGCTTCAATTTTCGATCTTTCTCCTCACCGATCTTTTTCCAACACCCATGCCTATTGCTACTATGGCTTTCATTAATGCTGCTACTGCAGATGATGCCGCCTTTTCACCAAAACTAGAGTCCTTACTGAATATTCGTTCCTTCGCCGCTTTATATAATTCCTTATCTGCACCGTGTCTGAATTTTAAATCAGAACTGTGTATATACGCGATGTCGTGTTTTTTACACGCTTCGTCCAATGGATTCACACCGTGATCTCCTCTTTTTAATCTTTTTTCCAACTTCGTACCCGGCTCACAGAAATTATATCCAGGCAAGTGTAGTTCTATCGGAAGTTTATCAATCAATTTATTGAAAAAACCGTGACCAATTCGTTTACCCCTCAAACGCCTACTGCGACGCTTCGATAGTGTCGATGTCACTTTATATTTTTTCACGCGCGGTCCTTCTTTCTCTACACAATTATAAACAGCAAATGAATCACCGCTTTGCTATCATATGCTTTATATCTTTATTAAGGAGCATATTATACATATAGCTACTAATTGATAATACTGAAACGCCCTCGATACATCTTCAATCTATGCTCTACACTTAAATATTTTGCTAACAACTCATTTACGATTCTTATTCTACCCTTAAATCTAATTTCATCCAACATTCTTTCATCCCAATCACCTTTCCTCGCTTTTTGGTAAGCGAACGACCATTGACACATTCTATACACTTGATTTTTAGATTCGCAAATTGTTACTTGTTTAACCATATTAAATTCACTTATTCTACAAAAACTTTTAACTTATAGCTTTCTAATATTAATACATATTTATAATGAAATATTTTTAACACATTCTCAATAAAGTATACAAGTCTATATCCAACAATATCTTGTTCATACCATACACTTGCTAGTGTATGGTATCTTGAGCTATGCACGACTGCTCACTTGGTCCAGTATTACAAGCTGCCCATACATTCGATTTTATGTCACCTTGCATTCCACTCACAACTTCAATCATATTATCATAATACGTATGGTATTCAAGACTTTTCAATGCGTCTAGCCTCACCGAAACTAATTCGGTTAATTTCCACAATTCATGCAACGAGTCATAAGCTAGGTAAAATACTTCTGAACCCCTATCCATTTTGAATACTTTTCTCGTATTCTCTATCCACATACTGCTGCAAGACACTCCACTTATAAGGAACTTTGCTGGAGTAGATAAATCACCGACAAAACGGTTTAAAATCAATTGTTTGCTGTTTACTATGTTCTTCCATTCAGGTTCAGATAAACTCAAGCATTGCCCTTTTCCCATTAACCATATCACGGGCTCAAAATGCTGATTCGCACACAGTCCAATAGATATCCATTTGGTTTTACTTTTGTTTAAATAATAGGTGCTTTCCGAGAACAGCGGCCCTTGGTTACCTTTCTAGTTTATCGCTGATTCATTGGATACAGTACTACTTATTACAGATGGCTGACCAATATTTTCGATAATCTGTTGACTGCTGGGATACACAAACTCTCCCAAGTTTGTTGCCAATACATTGGTTGTTTCCGATACTACATTTTGCTTTGCATTTCCAGACGATATATTTGGCAATGATGAGCAACCTTCATTTTTTGTGGTCACAAGTGACTTCTTGTTTTCTCCCAACAAATTTGGCGCAGGTCTCTTGTTTGAGCATTTGGAGTTCGGTTTGGATGCCACTATATTTAAAAATCTTTTACGTTAATACATTATCTACTTAATATTCAATTTTAATTACTTACTTGTATATTAATTACACTAAACGTGCACTCGTTGTGAATCTCACCACTGTATGAATCACTATCGCCAGGCATTTTGTATTTATAGCTGAACTAATAGAGTGGGGGGAATCTTTTTTCACACAAGAATTGTTGGAACACATTTTCGTTGATATTAATTAATATTACAACATTATTTACATTCTATCAGAAGACGTCGATGGGTGACCATATCGAACACGTTGGCATATAGAACGTTGTCATAATTTATTCTCTGGTTTCTTACTTGGAGGAGTCACTTGGGAGGAGGTTGGACATTAATTGAAACCTCATTAATTGGAAACTCCTCCCATATTGCAACCTTTAAGAGGAGTAGGTTTATACCAGTTAACCGAATCTAGAACCTGCTCCTCCTCCTCCTCCAACAATTAGCCGATTCTAGAACCTCCTCCTCGGACGCAGGTTCGGTCTTCCTCGGACGCAGGTTCGAGGAGGAGGTTCTAGAATCGGCTAATCTATACTACTGCAATGTTTATAGATAATTTGTAGAGAATTAAATTCCCGTTTAGATAGGCTAAAAAGATATGGGGCGTTCCATTTAAAATTTTCGACTTTCTCGCAATTGAATACAGCAAAACGGTAACTCAATTTTTGACCAGCCTGTAAAAGATATACTGATAGAGCAAGTGACAATCTATTTAACGGTATATGAGGAGTTATCGTACCAATGCAATACGTTTTTGAATTAACGTTGGCTGCGAAATGTGCTCTTAAAAATCGTGGTGATATTTGCCAAAAAATACTTAAAACCAAAATAACTCGAAAACAAAAAACGCTAGGTACCAAGAACTGTTATCAAAGTCAACATATTTTTTTACGTATAATTGAATGGTGTAATGAAAACTATAGCATTCCATTTAAAATAACGAGGTTGAGGTCTACTTTCGGTAGACCGGAAGTGGTGGCCATCTTGAAAATATTTTAGATTAATAGATCGGAATGAACAACCCATGTTACCAAAATTTCAAGCCTCTACGAATAGTGTAACCCAAAAAAGTTCTAATGAACCAGTTACGTGAGACAGCCTGTATATATGGGATTACTTCCCTTATATCTAGAATCATTTCTATTTAAGTATTCTATTTATACGAACTATCCAGTTGTGAATACACAAAAGTGTAAATTGATTTGTTTTAATAATCGGACTAAACCAGTGGTCTTGATAGATCCTTTTGTAAAGCCAAAAGCGATGGGTTGTTTCTAGCCTCTTGTAATTCCTCTAAACATGAAAACAATCGCATAATCAGCAATTTTAGTTGATAATACACCTAGGTTTTCAAACCCATTAAAATATTTTGTCTTTGTGTAAAATGATTCGTGCGGTTGTCCATTTCGTCAAAAAACAATATACCTAGTTCTTAATTTGGTATGAGTGGTCAAATAATTTCATTTAAGTTTTCTAAAATGTTTTTGTTGATTCCCACATTGAGGTGAAATGAGCGTTACATACTCTTTTTTTGTAATATATTACCTTGGCATCCATTCCCATTAAATCTTTATATCCACAAAATTCTACCCAAGTATTAAACAATGTTGGATATTTTGTACCATTGTGAATGTTCGTAAATATTTTTAACAACAATTATACTTACAATGTTATCAAGGATTCGTAAAAATACTAACTGACCAATAAGATAGGGTAAGGGCAGGAAAAGGGTTGGGTTAATAATCATTCTCCATATGTAGCTACCTAAATAATAACAGATTTGGAAACAAATGTATTCCCTTTATCATTTTGCTTTTCCCAATCACTTCTTCTTTAAAATTTTAGTAATGATAATAATTATCATTTATTATCATTTCGGCTAAACTCAGACTGCAAACATCCTTAATGTTATTCATCTAACGGACGAATATATAAAATTTTTAATTCATTACTTGAGTTAAATTGATTCAAATGTCAAATTTTGCAATTTTTAAATTTGAATGAATGAAGTTTACTATTTAACTACTTTGCAATGTATAAGCCATCTCAGGAGATTGCCTCCAAATAATAGCACAGTTTCCAACCAGGTTCTCGCGTGCTCTTGCCAAAGTAAACACCCCAGTAAAGAATTCGCTCAAAAAATATACATTTGACAATGTCAAGCTGTTTTTTTGTTTTCCTTTATAGTCTTCTTGAAACCATTTTAAGAAGAGTTGATTTCTGAAAACTTGATATTGCTTTCAGAAGACTACAACTGCTTCCAGAAGACTTGAAACTGTCTCGGGAAGACATGATACCGATTTTAAAAGATTTGAAATGCTTCCAGAAAACTTGATACTGCATCTAAAAAACTTGTTATGTTAAGTTGTTATGTTGCTTCCAGAAGACTTGATATTGCTTCGAGAAGATTTAGTCTTCTTCCAGAAGACTCGATACTGCCCCTGGAAGACTTTTTACTGTTTTTAAAAGAATTAATATTGCTTCTAAAGACTTGAAATGTGTTCAGGCAACTTGCAATGCATACTTCCAGTACACTTAATATTTCCTATTAAAGGGTTGAAATGTTTCCAGAAGACTTGATACTGCTTTTAGAAAATTTGATATTGCTTTCAGAAGATTTGAAATGCTTCCAAACGACTAAATAAAGTATCTAGAAGACCTGTAACGGTTCCAAAAGCCTTAATACTGCTTTTAAAAATTCTGATAGAAAACTTTCTTTATTAGACAAAATGTGAAATCTTGAAGAAAACATTTTTATTGCAAAAGGTAAGAAAATGTTAATAAAATTTGATTTTATTTCAAAAATACCAAATACGGTTGGCAAATAAAACGTTCATATCAAAAGATCAAAATCGTGTCAATTAATGACTAAACACTGCTTGTAAAACTGTAAACACTGCTGGTAGAAGGCATTTCATCTATTCTTCATCACTTTTTGAGAACCATCATTTTGAGTCTTTTCCCAATTCAATTTTTTCAGCACACATACTTGTTTTCAAAACCCGGTGCATATGAAGCTATGCAGGTAGATTGTGTTAGATATACCACTGACGCTCTAAAGAAAAATCAGTTGGCTGCAGAATTTTGTCAATTTTTAATTTGACTATCACAAGTGTTATACAAACCGCTAGCTCTGGCCCTAAAAACGCGTTAGTGCTACCCTCTCGTACCAGCTCATCTCATTCTTAGTGTGGTACACTCAGTGTAATAAAGCGACGAACCGTTTGAGTAAACGGTATTTTCATACAAATTTTGATAATCAATTACTTGATTTCGAGCTTTGTAGAGATGCTTTAATCAGCTTCTATCTTCGTTCAATCTCAAATTCGTTCTTCACTTGCACAATCTATAGAAAAAAATTACCAACATGATAATATTTTCCAACTCACTTCTCCAGTGTTATTTATTAGATATCGGAAACTAGTAATTGACGCGATTAACTGCGATAACATTCTGATCGGAAATAATACTTTGACGTCCTTCAATATCGGCCAATACAGAAAAAAGAGAATAACTAACTAGAAACTGACGAAACTGACTTGTCTATCATTATTAGCTGTTTTTACGAAAACTTACTTTCGATCGTAAGCCTAAGCTTTCATAGACCAGGATATCCCTAAAATGCAAAATGGGATAAGGACTGAACATCACGAAATTTGGACGAGCTGAAAGATGTCATCTGGTAAGAAGTGCTCATGACTGATCAACAACTCTTGGCTCGAATGATAGATGATTAGCAAAGGATTGAAAAATATACTCAAGAAAATATTTTATTTTGACATGTTCTGGAAAAAAAATTATTTAACAATAAAATTTAAAATAATTTAATAAAATAAGAACTCAAGTGTTCTTGAATTTTTCTTATAGTTTCTTCGTTTGTTGTATTCAAGATTACAAGAACGTCATCTGCATATCTTCTCTGTTTAATATTTTGTCTCTTTCAAGTTTGTCTAGAAAAATATCTGCTATTAAACAACGTACCGGCAATCCCATGGGAAGTCCTTCGCCGTAGGTGCAGATGTTAAACTTGTTAAAGTTTTGTTGTAAGCATATTTGGAAAAGAACGAATAAGTTTTGGCTGTCTATTTGTTTATTTAATTGCACTGTATTATTTTCATTTATAGTTCCTTTTGTTATATTTAATGTTTCTTTTGTTGTTATGTTGGTATACAAATTAACTATATCAAATGAGAGCAATGTATGATGTTCTGTTATGTAGTATTTCTTAATTCAGTAATGAATACATGTCGATTTAAAATGGTATGTACTCGAGTCAATAGATGTGATTATCGGTCTGATTGGTGCATTTATTTTGTGGAGCTTTGGAAGATCATAAAATAGTGATATTTTTCTGTTCATTTGTAATATTGCTTTCCCACTAGCAATTTGGTATGCTGCAATTGCATTGATAGTTACATGCACCGTAAGTTTGGCATATTGCTTGTTTACTATAACGTCCCTTGACGACGGAACTTAATATTTATTATTATCCTAGGAAAATAATGAAAATTAACAAGATTAGTGAAACACAATTGAACATAATGGAGCATTGCAGAAAAGATGAATATCCTATAACCAAATTCTCGTTTTCATCATCTTTTTCTATTTTATTTTCATTAAATGAATTTATAGTTGGTGAAGTCGGAACTGGCAAACTGAATCCACTTTTTAACTCTTCTGAATCATGGTTTTCTTTTATTTGTTTAGGTTTTTCTTCGACGGAAATTTTGCCTTAGTAAGAAATTTGGTCCGATACCTCCAATTTGTTGTTCAATAATTCGACCACATAACCTTCGGCAACACTGGAGCTTTTCCAGGCACTGAAACGTTTTAAACCTAAGATATCCACTCCTTAAGTTGCAAGTAATGTTGTCCCGCTCCGTCGAAACCAATGCCCTGTATAAAGGTTTGCTTCGGGGATTTTTAAAAAACTTGCTATTTTCGACGAAATTGTTGCCAATATATGCTTTCCCACGGGTTGATTGACACATTTTCCAGCTTGATATTGCAGAAAAACGAGGATTGTCAGGAATTTTCTCTCTAACTTTGTAATACTTTTGAAACGCCTCCAAATAATTAATATATTCATCTGTCTTTTCTACAATTGTGAATGAACGTTGAGTACTATTTTTAGCAGTACCATTCTTCTAACTTCATTTTACACAAATCACCGGTGCGCCCACCGCAATGCCCACAATCTGGTGTCTCTTGGAAGAATTGAACTATATCTTCATGATTAAAAACTCTCGACTATTTCTGAGTATATTCATGATTTTTCTTTTTTAATACCCTATTAACTTGTAGAATTTTTATATATCGACAACAGGTTTTCAATATTCAATATTCATACCACAAACTAGCAGGTAATTGCAGTTTTTCAGAGCTTTCCACCATGTACGTCTACAGTACATTTTCCGTCACCTCTGCCGAGTTTTTTCTTCGTGTCCTATCTTTGAAGTTAGTATATGTACCTTCATAACGTTTTTGTGATACGGAAGGAAGTAAATTTTTAGCAGCAGCGTTCGCAATTTCTTCAATTCAACCATATTGAATGATTATCAATTTTCTGAAATCACGAACTAAATATGTTAAGGCAATTTTGAATATTTTCTGTGATATTATTGACTTCTGCTAGTGGGAAAAACGTAATAAGCCACACGGAACGTAAGACGTAACATTCCTTGGAAGAATCACGGGCCTCGGTTCCCTCGGCCCATATAATTCTTCCTCGAATATTATAGTATCCTTACGTTTCTTATGACTTAAATAACTGTTTGTGGTTCATATTAAATTTATCCAAGGTGGTTTTTGTATTTGTTATTATTTGTTTAACCTGGTTGTAAAATTTGTTTCCAGGGTTTTCCTTGTTTGTTTTGAAACAATTTTCCTTAAGAATTTTTTCTGCTTTCTCTATGTGATCGTTTCTATGCATGAACATTAGTCCTACGTTTTATATATCGTTTTTTATTCTTCATTATCGTTGTTTCCTCAATTCTATTTTTCTATTCTCAGTTATTCTCTTTTATATTAATTCTCCTAATATTTTTTGCTTCTTCTGCCATTAATGTTTGCTGTATCTCTCTTAGTATTTCTTTTTTATTGGGAGGTTCTTTATTATTGCTTCTATTTCTATCGGGTCTTTTTGTAATTTGGTGTTGTATAAATGGCATATATATGATAACGTGTTTCTTCTGTGTTAATGTTGGTTGTCACTTGTTTGTTGTTCTATTCTTTCTTTCTCAGTTCCTTAACTCTCATTAGTTTCCAGGTTCATCCCCGTGTTCTTTTTGTTCTTTGGTTGCCTGTGATGTTATTCATCATCTTGAGGGTTTCTATAAAATGATATTACAGTGTTATTTTTTGATGTAGGTAACAGGCTTGTATGTTAATTTTGTTGATAATTTTGTAGTGTCTTGTTGTTTCGTTTGATTGTTTTTTTGTTATCTTTTCGGTCTGTTCATTTGTTTACAAAATGTTTTGTGAAGTCCTTCTTGTAAACATACTTTAGGGAAATGTATATGTTGCATCTCATGTAACATCACGTCATGTAAAATATTGGTTGTACTAACCTTATTCATAGTAATATTATGATTTTCTTTCATCATCGTATGTGTATGGTATATGGATTGTTATTAAAACAAAAACAAAAATATAATTTTGTACTTTAGCTATGATTTTCATTATTTTTATTTTTCTTTATTTTTCATCTTCAGGAAACCGCCTAAATTACAAATTTATTCAATTATAATAATCGTTCTTACAAAACGTATATTTCGTCTACCTCTTGCAGAAAGAGGAGATTCCCTTTAAAACTATCTAATTTTGTCCACCCTGTACAATGCATATACCGGTGCATATTTCCCTAAAACAGTTACACATTTTATCCAAATTTGATTAATATATACGCGCATATTATTGTTTTTTTGTGCATATTTTCCGCTCTCTAATTATAAAACACCCACATTAAAAAACGTCATTTATTTGGGGCTATTTAAATTAGATTAGAATATTCCTCTCTAATTTGTACCACGCCAAAAAATACAACAGGAAATCAATACTGGTCAGATGACAAACCCATCCACTTTTTGAATAAAGTAGCACCAAACTTCAACCAAATGTTCGTAAGTTGCGTTTATGGCAAATCAGGAAATGAGACGTGCTCTGATTTATTCAAACCAGTTTTAACAGACGAGGGAGTGTGCTACACTTTCAACATGATCGATCGCGAAGAATTGTTCACCGAAAAAGTGTAAAAATTATTTTAATAAAAAATCCTGTTTAATGAATAATTAAAGTTATAATCGATTGATTTTCAGAAAACCCATCAATAATTATTTTAAATTCAACAAAACTCAAAATTACAATGTTTTAAATGGTTACGGGCAAACTTTAAGTGCTTATCCAAGAAGAGCGGTGTTTACCGGTGCTAAATATGGTCTGAATGTAGTTTTAAAAATGAACCAAAAATATATTGATAAGAAGTATGGGGATTTATTGAGAGGATATAACGTAAGCAGCCAACTATACTCCAGTTAACAATTTTGAAACTTGGGTAACATAATGTTTTATTATTAATTAAAAAAGCTACTATATATCCAAACTCCCGTTTATCAGCTATTTTGTTATTTAAAATACATTTTGTATTTTTTAAGCTATTTACGCCGTTTTATCTCCATAGTCCTGTGTATCAGTTTGAAGTCTGCAAACTTGTTGGCATCATAAGCTAATACTACAGCTACAAACTTACGACACCTTTTATCATCTTAAAGTTTGCCAAACTTATGTCAGCATGAGTTGTTTTGTCTCCAAAGTCCCCCTTATCATTTTAAAATCTGCTAACCTGTTGACAGCATGAACTGTTTTGTCCCCAAGGTCCTGCTCATCAATTTGAAGTTTTCCAACTTATTGGCAGCATAAGCCATTACTTCTCCAAATTCCCCGGTAAGATTTTAAAGTCTTTCAACTTGTTGGCAGCATAAGCTGTTTTGTCTTCATAGTCGTGCTCTTCAGTTTGGACTCTACCAACTTGTGGGTAGCTTGAGCTGCTACATATCCAAACTCGCCTTTATGATTTTAAAGTGTGCTAACTTGTTGGGAGCATGAGGTGTTTTGTCTCCGAAGTCTTGCTTATTAGTTTTAAGTCTGCCAACTTCTTGGTAGCATGAGCTGTTAGTTTGAACTCTGCCAACTTGTTGACAACATGAGCTACTACATCCCCAAACTACACTGTATGATTTTAAAGTCTGTCAACTCGTTGGCAGCATGAGCTATTACATCTCCAAACTGCTCTTTATTATCATAATGACTGTTAACTTGTTCGTAGCATAAGCTGTTTTGTCTCCAAAGCCCTGTTTATTAGTTTGAAGTCTGCCAACATGTTTTGTTTCGTTTTCAGCAAAACAAAACATGTTCTATCTAGGAGAAACTTTTCTTGATCTCCTTTTCCAACTTGTTTCGATAAACATTTTTATCATTTTGATACCTGGATAGGGTAAAGTAATATGGGGTTTTTATTGTTCAAAACTTTAATAGATTTTTTGTTTAAATAAGTATAAAGTAAAATTGAGTTAGTTTTATTAAATACACTTTTCTATAAGGCAATTTGAAAAGAGAGGATAAGCTTTAAATATTGTGGACAATTTTAAGAAGGTTTCACTTTTTCTGGCAGTATGTATTTGTAATGGTATAATATGAAAACAAGATCAAATTTAACACTTTTTCATCATTTAGCGGTACAGCATATAACTTGGTGAAAAATTTAGTCGTCGATATTTTGATTGAGTTTAAAAGTTTAGTGGAGATTATTAATTCATATTTTATGGGAGTATCACTCATAAGAAAGAGTTATAATCAATAATTTGTGATTTCAAAGAATATATTTGTATGGTACCCTCAGAACATCCACGAGGTATGTTGAAAAATGTTATCGGTTCTCCTTACTCCAATTTTCATTCACATTGTCGTTCATACATTTATTTCATTCAAACCATTCATGCTACTTAATTAAAAAACTAATTGAATTGAAAATAAAACAATTAATGACCACAACACCTCTTACAATTTACCATTACTTATTTTATCTTCGACGTTTCGAAACTTTTTCTTTTTAAACCAGATTAATTGTTTTATTTTAAATTAATAATAAGCCTCCACATACAAGATAAGAAAAAAACTAATTAAATAAACACTTAAATAAATACTACATAAATAAAAGAACTTAAAATTATACTTAGGTCATTTCGTTTCATTCAAAAGAAATTCGTTCAAAATTACATTTAATTTTAATAGACGGAAAAAAAGAATTCCCGTATTCTTTTTTTTTATTTATAATTTTGAATACTTTTAATTTAAATAATTACATTTTCCAATTTTAATTGTCAGCTTTTCTTCATTTCTTTTTCGTTTTTCATTTTTTTAACAAACTTTTATCACTTGAGTTGTGAGTTTTCATTTTTTTAAATGTAAAAATATAAAAATTTTCTTGCTGTGAGTTTAAGGGAGCGGCAGCATCGTCATCCATAAATCATATGTGTTCTCCAACATTTAGCGGAATAGCTTCCCGCAAACCTGGTATTATCGCTTTCTAAACGATAACCATAATTCTAGCCTACAACAAGTCGTTGACAATTCCTACCCACGCATTTAATGAAAAGCGCGCTTGCTATCTGGAGTGAATAATCAGGTAAATAATGATTTTCTCTTACTGCTGATGTAAATTATGAAAATTGACGATACCATCTCGTGTGAAGTCACCTTCATCACTGAAGAGCACACAAGGCAGAAAGAGGCGATCGGCAGCACATGCCTATAATAACAGAATAAACTTCTCGTAGTGGGAAGTCATTCTCAATAAGGCCGAATACTAGGATTACTGATTTAAATGAAGTATTTCGAACGGTTTCATATGATAAACGTCGAGAAATTGTCTGCGTAAAGTCTTCTGGCTTATATTCTATTGCAATGTGTCAACCCATACAATAAATGCATGTAGGACATCTCTTTGAAAGAATAATCTGCCTTTTTGTATTAGACTGAAAACAAACGTTACTTAATCTTAATCTGAAAAGCTTTAAGTATATTTCCTTAAATTCACCACTATAACTCAGCAACGAACCATTTTAGGTCATATGTTTACATATACCTTGTTGCTCAGCATATTAGCCAGCCCAACATATTTGTAACAGGCTGTATATCGTATTTGGTTCATGCTGCCAACAAGTATGCAGATTTTAAACTGATAAAGAGGAGTTTAGAGATATAATACCTCATGTTACCAATAGGTTGATAGACTTTAAGATGATGAAGGAGAGTTTGGAGATGTAGTAACTCATGCTGCTAACAAGTTGGAAGACTTTAGTATGGTATACAGGGAAGTTTGGAGATGTGCAATGAAGTTAATGACCATGACTTTGAAGACAACACAACTGCCAAACCTGCCTCGTCCGCCTGAAATCTGCCAATATGCTCATCAGTTTGAAGTCTGTTGACTTGTTAATAATATGAACTACTGTCAACTGTACAGCAAACACTATACATAGTAGTAATAGACTATAGCTTAAGTTATATTGTTGTTGCTTTCTTGTTTGCAGTTGCTTTTATTTTGTTGGATTCTTGAACAACAAAGCTTTCTAAATCATTCCAAAAATGGATATCAGTAATAATGGTTGCATATTAACAAAAATTGTAGGTGATTAGTAAATGAAATGAAAAATATTTAAAATTGAGCAAATAAAGGTCTAAAAATAGTTGAAAATCTGGTGATTTTTTCCGACCGTTCAGGCCAAGGCAATGTCTTCAATCCAACCTACTCCAGAAACCTTCTTGTAACCACAACAGTATGGGGTGTTGTATTATCTTGTTTCTAAGTAGCATTCTGCAACGTCCGTAATTGCATTAAATGTTGTCGAAATTTATGGCGGGTCAGTATGGCAACTTGTGTGAAAATTCTCAATTATTGTACCGGCATGTGTATCTTCGGCCTTACTGTACAGATTCGGGCCATACATTACATTTTACTAATAAATGTTTTACATCACCTGAGAATCCCGCAAATCTTACATGAAGAAGCATTTAACCAGTATCGTTACGATGCGGCACATCGATGTGCTCGATAGAAGCGTCTTACTATTATGCTATAACGCATTCGCCGCTCTATACACAAGATAACATCAACTACCCGAACAGATCGCTGCTCTATTTATCACTAAAGTCGATGTCATTCTGTTGATTAATTCACCGTTGCCATACTTAACGTTTTCTAGACGCGCTAAAAAACGCATTTTCAAGTTTTTTTTTTCGTGAAGTTGAAATTATATTCAAATCTTTTTGACACATACTACTATTTAGTGATGCATTGTACTATATAAATATGTATTCATATATTTTAAAACTTTAATAAGCGATCGGCAAATAGTGACCAGATAGGGGAACGTTACGGCATTCTGTAGAATGCTTAGAATTACTTGCGAATGTATTTAAATTATTCCCAGCATTTAAAAGATATAGGTGCTTCAATGTAATGTTAGAACTTTTTAAGAAAATTTTGATATATAAATCAATAAACAAGTGATTTTTTAGAATAATTTACGTAAACTTAGAGGTTCAAATATAAGACCTCTAAGAATATTATAAAATAACGATATTACTATTCATCAGTGTACAAAATTTCATGAAAATCGGTCAAGTAGTTTACAAGCACGATAGCTAATATCGTGCTTGTGAGGTGTAAAAAAAATGATTTGAGAAAAACCGCGTTAAAGTTTCAACTTGTAAAAACAACTTTTTTTCAATTAACAATAACTTGTTAGCTAGTTTGCAATACCAGAATATATGGTTCTGGTATTGCAAACAGACCTTCAGCTTCTTCATAAAATTCACTTTCGATCGCCAATTTGTCTTTTTTTCCTTTTCGAACTTCTTTTGACAGCAATTTGTTACGTTGTTCTTGCCGAGCATGTCGATGATTGTCCATTTCTTCGACATACATTTTGGCTTGCCTCCCAATAATTAAGTTCATTAAATAAACTTGCCGATATATATAGTATATAATATATAATATTTAAGTGCTTTGGAGCCATCACTAAACAGTGGACAAACAGTGGACAAACATCTTATTAGTAAACTTTCTCATGATAAATCGTCATAAATTGAATATATGTGTTTCTGAACATCTGGATGTAATGGCGCTGGATGCACCATCGAGGCATCCGACTTATTTGTTTTAGCATTTTGCACTCGCATCAGTTATCGGGTCCTGGTGGACAACATTAGGTAATTTGGTTGTTCATCAGTAGAGCACATGTGATAATAAGCAGCCATTATCCTTTTTTCATTTACTCTGCACTGTTGATGTATATGCGGATAGGAAACTACGGTCTACGTCCTAAATTAGATTAAAGCATCTGTCAATTTCCCTTTTTCGCTCAACCCGATTTACTAGAATGTATGAATATAGAATCAATAATAGGTCAAAATATTTAAAAATAAATTCTTACATAGAAAATGTGTTAAATTTTATGCAAAACACCTTTCTATTTTGTTTTTTTTTTACAATTAGTGAATGGTAAGTGTAACTAACTGTAAGAGTGTGCCGAAAGAATATGCTAGTTCAAAGTAGATATTTAGAATTTCACTCTAATATTTTGCTATCACATTCTGAAGATGTTCAAGCAACTTTTTATGAGCAACAAATTGAGGTTTTGGATGGTTCTAAATGGATTTCCCCCCTTAACACCAAAATCGATTAACCGGTTAAAAGTATTGAAACTCGGTAATTCAATGTTAATGTATTATTAAGCTTATTAATTATAATTTATGATATTATTTATATTTCTATCCATTACAAACAGTCTCCATTTGTTTGAATTTCACTCTTACTCTTAAAGGAATGAAACTGTTCTCGATCCTATGTCTTTCGACAAGTTGGCAATCTTTAAGATAATGAGCAGTATTTTGGAACAGTTCATGCTGCACAAAAGTTGGCAGTCATTAAAACAAGAAGTTGACACACTTTAAATTAATAACCAGGACTGTGGAGACAAAACAGTTTATGCTGCCAACAAGATGGCAATCTTTAAGATTATGTATAGTCTGCGCAACAGTAATAGCTCATTCTGCCAACAAGTTGGCAGCCTTCAAACTAATGAACAGGAATTTAGAAGGACAGTAGCTGGATTGAACCATCAACTTGATTCCAATTAGTTAATTAGCACTGGATACTAGTTGGTTGGTTTGAGCCATCAAAATTAAAGCTGTACCAGACTGATAATTCCTCATTTTCTTGAATTAGTTCCTTTCATTGTGTACGCTCTGTATAGTCACTATTTGACAAGTTTCAAATTAATGAGCGAAACATTGGAGACAAAACAGACTATACTGTCAACAAGTTGGAAGCCTTTAAGATAATATATAGTCTGTGATGCAATAATGGGATATGCCGCCAACAGGTTGGTAACTTTAAGATGATAAAGGAGAGATTGGATATGTGGTAACTCATGGACATGCAGACTTCTAACTAGCCTGATTTACAATTTGTGGACAGAAATTCATTAATTGCTAGAAATAAAATATTGAATGATAATAATACAGAAAACATAATAGCTTGAGTTTTTTAAAGAAATTTCAAAATTTTGGTATGAATGTTAGTGGGTGGTGGATTTTAAATAAAGTGAGCAAATAATATGCGCCAAAATTACCTCTTTTCTTTTTAGATTATCCTTCATCATCCAACAAAAGTCCCAAGATCTACTTTACATTACATTCGATTACCATTAAAACAAGCTGTATTTGCAGCCGTCACGCCACAGATGATCGACACAAAAAATACTTTACTATCGTATAGTTATGAACGCCGTCAATGTTATTTTGAAACAGAACGAAAATTAGAATACTTTAAAATTTATACACAACAAAATTGCGAATTGGAATGTTTAACTAAATATATTGAAAAAACTTTTGGTTGTGTTAGCTTCTATATGCCCAGTAAGATTAGCTTGATTTAAAATTAAAAAAGATTTCTTAAACAGGATCGCTGTTAATGTGTTTTTAGGACGAATTGATACTAACATTTGTTCTCCTGAAAAATTTGCAAATATAACAATAGCCGAAAAAGCATTAATTACAAGGGAAATGGAAAAATTTGTTAAGGAAGGGGAAGAAATTAAAAACGAGATCGATTTTAAATCGAGCTTCCTTTCCGAATTATATAAATTTATGCACTTTGAATCAACAACAAATAAATCTAAATCGAATGTAGATAGCTGTAATTGTCTTCCGGCTTGCACTTCAATTGATTATAATACGGAAATATCCCAATCAGAACTTTTTTACGATGAAGATCAACACAAATCAATATCATCTACAAATTTCGCCAAGGAGTAAGTATTTCATATTGCTTTAACTGTATCTGTTATTCATTTCTTTCAGCGATGATTATTCAATGTTAATCGTTTACTTCAAAGAGTTTCACTTTATGCCATCGGAACGTAGCGAACTATATGGAATTGTTGAATTTATCGCAAATATAGGTGGGTTGTTAGGATTATTTGTCGGATGTTCCGTTATCTCCGTAATGGAAATTGTTTATTTCTTATCACTTCGTTGGTGTTGCAATATTGCTTTAAAACATAAAAATTAAGCGACATAAAAGCTGTTTCTGACAAACATACTTTATTCCAATTTTAATGTTTAATAAAATAACTATTTATTATTGTGAGCATAAAAAGAATAATACAGGTTATTCGCAATTTTAAACAAAAACGTTTCAAATTAAAAGTATTTTTATTAATTAAAGCGCATTTTCATTCGATGTTTGCTTACGTCAATTGTTTTTTGTTTCAAACCATAGGGTTGTATAAGAAACAATCGAGGAAATATGCATTTTTTGAAAATATCATATCGGTAAATAAAGTCACAGTAGATGTTGAAATGACCTCGGTAACAGCTTTAAATGTCAAAATTTATTTATCCGTCATCGAACTAGCAATAAAAATTATATGCATTCCATTTAAAATAAAAATATGAGGTGCTATAGTAACGGAACAAAACACATTGCAAACCAGAAAATATCACCTAAAAATACACCACAATTAATAACGAAACATTTATTTGAAACATATTTCTATAAAGCTACGAATGGCGAAGTTATTGATTATATTCCACACATATGACATATCCTATGTACAGGGTAGTTTACATAAGAACCAACACAGAACAGTAGAACATGTAGAAGACAGTAAATTAAGATGATTTAGTATATTTGACAGTATTGACGTCAAGTTTAACGACTTCATAGCTGATTACTAAATTTTCCATGATTTTAAGTAATATTAATTAAATACATGCCTTTGCATATTAGCTTTTTTTTTAAATAAACGACAGTTTTAAAATATAATGACAAGGAAAGGTTTAGAATTATATTTTACATGAAATGACGTAATTAAATTTATGATGTCAGCTCCCTTAATCAACCCTTTGAGATGGTTTAATTGATCGCAACTTCCTACCAATTAAAACATTCTTGATTTTTTGACTCAATATAAGTGCCAGTTAGTGTAGATTATGTTAAAGAGATAGATTATGTTAAATCATTTTAATTTGTGGTCCTCTACATATCTCTGCTTTGTGTCAGTTCTTATGTGAATCACCCTTTATATAAATATCTAGTAAATTCATTGTAATATAAAATAAAATAAATAAGTTATAACGCCTTTTTTTACGCCAAAAATAAAAAAATTAAGAAACAAAACAAATTATCCGATTAGCGATCTCGCAATTTTAAAATGATCTGCTCGCGGGACCTCGGCGGACCCAATGGAGAAGGGCTGAGTAAATTTATAAGGTGCCACGTAATCAAACCCACGACACCTACTGATTACGAAGTGAAGATCTTATTTTATATGTAAATTCAGGATCGAAATCTTCAAACAATTCGCAGAGCGACAAAACAATACAAAATAGAAATACATGCAACAACTCAACTTTATGGCTTAAAAAGATTTATTTAAAAACAAAAAAAAAGTGATAAAATGAAAATCAAAAATTTAAGTGAAAAAAAAGTAAACACGCCTTCGTACGAGCAAACTTGTTCTAACAAAAAAAAAAATTTAAACGTTCAAAAAAATTAACGATGCCGAAATCTCACAAAAAGTTTTTTTCTTAAAATGAAAAAAAATACAATATTCTTAAATTCTATAAGTAAAACAAATGAACAAAATAAATTAAAAAAAAAATACAATATTCTTTAGATTCGATAAACAAAATATGAGATTTCTTGTAATAATTAAGTTTTAATATTGTGAAACAATAATAGATTTGAAGGGTTTCTTCAATTATTCTTGTCGGAATTAAATAAATCAAAATTTCTGACCTTCTTTTCAATATGGCACCAATTCGATGTCCATTCAGCAACCTCACCCAAAAACAGCACCAAAAAAAGGAAAAATTGAACAGGTTGTTTTCTTCTGTTGAAAGAAGCAACGATAATAATGTCTCCTTATTAATTATTTCCAAATTTAATAATGCTTCGAAAATTAAGCTCCCACAAAAAGTCTAAAAGGATGTAAGAAAGGACTAAATATAATTTAAGTTTTTTTTTGCAATAAAATCATTGACAAAATAATAAAACGCAGAAGGCCTACCTCAGTTGGTCGAGACTTTACTTAGGAAAAAATTATGTTTCTGTCTTCGAAGAAATGACAAAGCCGGAAAATTCGTTATTACAATACGTAATTAATATCAAGCACGCGGTGAAAATCCCCAAAATAGGAAAAAATAATTTGTTAGCGACCCCAAAAATCACGAAATAATTCCAAAACGTCGCCTTTAAAACTCAAATAACACACGTGCGATTTCTTCGAAATCTGAAGCGAAAAGAGAGTGATCTCTTGCACACGTTGCCCAAATTTCCTCAAAACACGTTTCAAACAAAAAAAATGTCTTGCGCATTACGATTTAAAGTTCAAAATTTAAGTCATCAAAATAAGAAAAGTGTATATTAAAGCAAAAAAAAGGAAACAAAAGTAAGTACTCTTCCAAGATAATTTGGAAGCTGTTTTAAGGTTTAGTCGCTGTAAAAAAAAATTAAATTACAAAATACAAGAAATACAAGAAAAACGTGTAACAAAGTTTTACTGAAAAAAGCTGTTTTTATTTTTGTTGTCATTTTGTAGTAATCTAGAAGAAAACTTAATAATACTGCTATAGTGCTGCTGGACAGTGGATCGCAAAGTGATCCAACAGCTCTCTGATCCAACAGCTCTCCGTGTGAAGAAATTCTTCACACGGAGAGCTGTTGATCGTTTTGGGTTGGAAAAAAGTATGGAGAAAAGTACAATATTTTGTAGGAGGATTAGACGCTCACCAAACAAAAATCTCAATCGCAGTTGATTTATCAAGTCTTTGCATTCGAATTACCAAGAAAGGATAAATTGTTTAATCCTTGATAAAATAGCTGAAAACATTCTGATGACAACGTTAATAAGTTAAAATTACCAATTCCCGATGGCATATCACTAGGTGATGTTGATTTTAATAAAATTCGATGTGTAGACTTGTTGCTGGGATTGACAGTGTTTTAGTCTTGCTTACTAAATAAACAAATACACTGGGGAAACACGATGACAACGTTAATAAGTTAAAATTACCAATTCCCGATGGCATATCACTAGGTGATGTTGATTTTAATAAAATTCGATGTGTAGACTTGTTGCTGGGATTGACAGTGTTTTAGTCTTGCTTACTAAATAAACAAATACACTGGGGAAATAATATGCTAATCTTACATCAAACGAAGTTGGGTTTCGTATTAGCAGGCATATGTTATGTGGATCATCATAAACAGAAAACGAATACTTTCTGCGCATTAACGGATCAGCTGGCTAGATTCCAGAACAAACTATGAACGATAAAGAATCAGCGTGTGAAAGAATTTTCGAACAAACCACAAACCGAGAGGTGGATGGTCGATTTGTAGACATCCCACTCCAAGAGAACCTTACGCAGTTAGGGCAATTAATCATTGGAACAAAGATTTTCTCGAGATGAGTATGTCATTTATTATTGAATACCAAGATTTGGGTTATTTATCTCCATGTAGAGAAACAGAGAATGAAACAGGTACATATTATCTGACTCACCTTGCTGTTTTAAAACAATCCAGTAGTACAACAAAATTACGAGCTGTATTTGATTGGTCAGCGATAAATTACACAGGGCTAAGTTTAAATGATGTACAAATGAAAGGGCCTACTGTTCAAAGTGATCTGTTTAATATACTGATGCGATTTCGAAAACATAAGTACGTATTTGGTGCAAAAGTCGAGAAAATTTACCGACAAGTACTTGTTAACTCAAGTCAACGAAAATATTAGCGCATTTTATGGCGAAACAATAAAGATGAAGTGATAAAATGCTATGAACTTAACACTATAACATACGCGTTGACATCTTCCTCGTATTTAGCAACACGATGCATGAAACAACTTGCCATCGAAAATCAGCATCAATATCCGTCAGCTTCTAAGGTCATACAAGAATACTTTTACGTGGATGATCTTTTAACAGGAGTCGATTCCTTAGATGAAGCACTAAAAATGAACATAGAGATTACTAGAGCTGTGCATTATATGCACGAAAAAACAGTGATATATGCGCATATATATGCATGCATTTTGTTAATTATATGCATTCCTAATTACAAAATATGGACACATATGCAGAAAACTTCAAGAAATAATAAACTCCCTTTTCAAGTTTGTTTTCAAAGGTACATATGTAACACTAAACACTGTGTTCAATAATTATCGAAACCTAATAATAGTATTGCGTGCAATGCAACGAAAATTCCTGTTATTTAAAATAATTTTTATTGTATAAATTGAAATTAATGTTGAAGAAAGTTAAGAAAATTATTTGATTATTAAAAGTGAATTAGAACTGTTACATTATTAATATTAAAGTAATATTAGTTAAGCAAGTTACGATTATTACTGAACACACTGTATAATACCTTGATATTGACAAGTTGGTAATACACAACAATTATCATATAAAATATTCAGAAGGTGATTGTGACATCTTGTTGTGTAACTTTATGTCAAATATTTTCGTAAATAATCTAGAAACAATCTGAATTTTGGATCACTATGATACAGTATTATCATATCTGTTTATTTCAATTAATGCAAGACTTCAAAAAAATAACACATATTCAAATAAAATAAGTATATAAATAAGTACATAAACTCTAACAATAAATTTCTTTGTTAGTTATATTGCAGAAAATATTGACGATTAAATGCTGTTCTAAATTTTTTAACAAAAACGAATGTCGTCGATCAGTAAGGATTTGTTTATATGAAGAAAAGCTTCTTTCTACATCGACCGAAGTAATTGGGGCGTATTTTAATTTGGAAATTAAAGAGGGATCTAATTGCACCCCTTCTTCAACGTTTCCTTGGAGTATGTTTGAAATTTTTTGAAAAAAATTAAAGCCCTCGTTTTTTCTTAAAAGATTTTCTAATTTTTTCTTAATATTTTGTGCAATTGAACCTTCGGTGCTGTTGATTCTTCTTTTGAATATCTCAATTATTTGTATGGATTCGGTTAGTTCTAAACATTGAGTCTCCAGTTTATTTAATAGTTCACAAATAAATGAATAATTTGCTTTAACAAAAGCCAAATTTTGTGGTAGAGTTAAAGTGTTGCTTAGTATAAGTTTGCAGTCTCGTATAGCTATAGAATCCTCGGAAGAAAAGGAATTTACAACTTTCTTTATACCTTCGAAATTATCAGTGCAAAAAGCAGCTGCATTGAGCCAAGTACCCCATCTCGTTATTACAGGTTGGGGTGGAAGAGGTAAGCCGGGTAAAATATTTTTGTAGTGGTCGATACGCAATCGCGCTTTCACAAATATTTTTTTTGTGGTAATCACCAAATTATTAATGTCTGGGAAAGTGTTCCGTATTTCTTCGGCAATTCTATTGACGCCATGGGCCAAACAGGTAACATGAATTAAATTGTTATAAAACATTTTTAAATTTTGTGCTGATTTCACCATATAGGTTGCGCGATCAGTCAACTTAACAACACTTTGTCACTTGGAACAGCTTTTGGTAAATAGAACTTAATCAACACATCATTTATAAATTTTGAAACAGATATATTGTTTACTCTATCTAATTCTTGTAACCCGATTAAATATGATTTGCTAGAAAAATGCTCATTTAATGTTCCAATTAGCAAATTTGCAATATATCGTCCAGTAGAATCGGTTGTTTCATCTACAACAATATATATGTGGTTGTCGCCTATTATTTCCTTAATTTTGCTCATGGTGCTTTCAAATACTTTTTCAACATATGTTCTCATTAAGGTAGTTCTGCTGGGTATCTCCATTTTTGTATATTTTTCCAAAAATGATGTAAATGTTGGATTATCTAATTTTGCCAGTGGTATATTTAAGCTCATTAATGTATTACATAAATCAAAACGAAAAGATTCTTTTTCGACATGCTTTGAAATTGATGCAAAGGATTGAGATAATGTAAGCTATGTTGATTATATGATGTAGTATATGATGTTTGATTATATATGAATTTATGAATTTGCAGTATATGCATATGTCGTACTTACCTTTTTACTACAGTGTGTACAAAACACGTTATCATCAATCAAAATAAGTTCAGGATATTCTTTAATCCACATTGATATTAACGAATTCGTTTTCGGCATGTTAGTTATACTAATTAACTTGATCACAAAACCTCGACAAGAAGACCTCGATTTACGCGCAAGTTACTCTTATGCAGAATAAGGCACACCAATACTACGTAGCTGAGTCGCCGCAACCGGTTCCTTATGGCTAGCGTCGCCGTCGCGTCGCCGTTGCATCACTGTCGCCGTTACGTCGCGACGTTTATAAAATTTTGTTTGACGAAATATTAAAAAAAAAAAACGTAAATATGCTCAAATATGCAATGTTTCAATTAATATGCATGAAAATGAAAAATATGCAATTAAACATAGGTTCAAATGATTTCTCTTTACGTAATTCGTGAAGATAAACAACATTTTTTCTTCGCATATTGATATTACCAAATATGCATTTTGCATATAATCACAGCTCTAGAGATTACGCATGTTTTGCAGACTGCAGAATTCAACCTGCTAAAGTGGATATCAGACGACAAGCAAATTTTAAACTCAATTAAAAACTCGAAGCGCAACCCTTAACAAGAGTAAATTTAAGTGTTAAGAATCAAGTCGAACATTAGGATTATTTTGGCAGCCGCACTGTTCCGAACGCGCCCGCACGCGCGAAGAATTTAAAATTCTTATTTAAAGTGCTCACACGCACAAAAGAAAATTAATTTCATTTTCTTTAATTCAACGGTAACACCCCGCAAATCTTTTTCCTTTTTTTTTTTAAATCATGTATTCATGTAAAACTTTTTTTATCATAATTTTATAAGTGTGTTTGTTTTAAAATAAATAAATAGTCTTTTGTCATCTAGTTTTTTTGACGAGTTTTATTCAACCTGATCGAGAGATTTGAATTGTGATTATCCGTGATCATTTTCAAATAGTGTAATTTTATTAAATTCAAAACATTATTTTTTGGTCCTTCGAGCCGGATCTCCGCGATTTCGTGCGATTTAGAGACTTTAATAAAATTCGGTCGGTTTGCGCGACGGCCATTATCGTCGCCGTGTGCTCGGATTGTGTTGAAGATATACTTTATTTTTCTATTATTCAAAAGGACAGGACATCTGTGAGTTTAAAGCCAAAATTACTTTATTTAAGACTTAACAAATTACGTAGTATATTCATATAAACAATTACATATTTTCTAAATTAATTTTTTATTCTATTTCGCGCGTAACAACATGGCGAAATCTACTTACGGAAAAGAACTCGAGCCGGTCTTCGAACGGCAGAACGAACTTATTACTTCAATCTCGCGTGCTTTAGACAATGCCAAGAAATTAGCAATTCCTAAGCGGACGGTTGGAGCTTTAAAAGCGCGTCTCGAACGAATAAATGATTGTTGGAGTGAATTTAAGAAAAACCACTTATTGTTAAGTCAGCATCGCATCGATTATATTGACACGGTTTATTTTACCGAGGAGTTTTTCTTTGTTTGCGAAGAAAACTACATCGAGTCCAAGGGTGTTCTCATGGACATGCTTCGCGAACTTGAAGCGCATGTTTACGTCACACCGACAGCGGTCGTTCCTACAGAAGCTGTATCGTCGCGCACGCGACAGCTTCCGCGCATAAATCTTCCTATCTTTAACGGTTCGTACGCCGATTGGACTCAGTTTCGTGATCTCTTCGTTGCAATGGTCAATGATAACGCCGATTTAAGTGGAGTTGAGAAATTTCAATATCTAAAAATGAGTCTTGTAAAAGAACCTGCTCAATTGGTTAAAACCTTATCCGTTACACATAATAATTTTCAACGCGCGTCGAATCTCCTTGTGGATCGTTATGAAAACTTACGAGTGGTTATCGATAATCAAATTTCGGTGCTATTTACGGCTAAACCTTTGAAGGCTGAATCGTCCGTGGAGTTGAATCGGTTGATCGGGGAAGTTAAAGAGGCTCTTGGTGCTTTGGAGTCGCTGGGTTGCCCTGTCGAGCATTGGGATTGCCTTCTAATTTATTTAATCGTGCGAAAACTCGATACAGACTCTATTAAGGAATGGGAAAGGTCAGTCAGTGACCATCGCAATCCTTCTAAGTTTACTGACTTCATGAACTTTCTTTCGGCGCGTGTTTTGACATTGGAAGCAATTGAAAATCTTTCTGAAAAAGGAAAAAATTCGTATCATCCTCAAAGTTTAAGACAAAAACCAATTAATTTTAAATCAGATAACGCCTCACCAGTAACAATAAAATGCGTGCTGTGCGGAAACGATCATCGTTTGTATCGTTGCTCTCAGTTTATTGCAAAATCGCCTCGCCAACGAAGTGAATATGTCATGACCAACAAACTTTGTTTTAATTGCTTGGGTCATCATCCCGTATAAAAAAGCACATCATACAATATTACACGATTTTCCATCGGAAAAGCTTCTATTAACTAATACGAATATTGCAAAACAATCAACCATAGCAAATACCTCCCAGCCATCGACAAGCCATTCGGTTCATTCTTCTCATCTCAGTTCTTCAGTTCTTTTGGCTACGGCGTTGATTCAGGTCAGTTCAATTGACGGTGATTTCATGACTGTCAGAGCATTAATAGACCAAGGATCAGAGGTATCATTCATTAGTGAATCGTTGGTACAAACTTTGCATCTCCCGCGTCGTGCCGCTACAATTCCTATCAACGGTGCGGGTTCCGAAAAGACATGTACTTCTAACGGGATAGTATCGGTTCGGTTAACGTCGCAATATGATCCGTCTATCACCTTAGAGGAAAAAACTTTGATTTTACCTCGGCTCACCACATATCTTCCAAAACAACATTCCATATCTATACCGGTCGATGTTGTAGATCTTCCATTGGCTGATCCCAAATTCGATTCGAACCGCAAAACCGATCTGATTTTGGGAGTTCAATTTTACACCAAAATCCTACAAAACAACATACTTAAATTTAATAACGGGCTCATGGTTGCTCAACAAACCCTGTATGGATGGATTCTTTTTGGTTCCATGGGAGAAACTTCACAATCATTTGACACTGCCTCGTATGGCTTTTAATGCTCGATAGATCGTGAGTTACAAGAGGAAATTCAACGTTTTTGGAAGCAGGAGGAGAATTGCTGCACTTCAAGCTATTTATCTTCTGATGAACGTGCTTGCGAGGAGCATTTTTTACAGTAGTATTCTCGCGATGAAGACGGTCGTTACCATGACTTTATGCGGGAATACGAATCTCTCGGTCATATGGAAATTACTGCCGGGAATTTGAATACGTTAAATTATTATTTACCGCACCACGGAGTTGTTCGCGAGTCCAGTTCCACCACGAAGCTGCGGGTTGTCTTCAACGGTTCCTCCTCAACGACTTCGGGAGTTTCGTTAAATGATTGCTTGTACGTCGGCCCAAAGCTTCAAACTAACCTCTTCGACATTCTTTTGCGGTGGCAACGACACAAGCTGGTTTTTTTTGTGCGACCTCGGGAAGATGTATCGCCAAATTAAAGTTCATAAAGACGATCAACAATTTCAGCGAATTGTTTGGCGTGAAAATCCGTCCCAAATCTTGAAAAGTTACAACTTGCTCACCGTGACTTATGGCCTGTCGTGTGCTCCGTTCCTGGCAATTCGTTGCTTACGACAATTAGCTGACGAACATTTAAATAAATATCCACGCGGTGGGGAAATTTTTTTAAATAACACTTATGTCGACGACATTTTGTCGGGCGCTGAAAATTTAAGCGAGGCAACCAACGGTATCGCGCAATTGACTAGTATTCTTACTGCCGGCGGCTTCCATGCACGTAAATGGATGTCTAACAATCCCGAAATGCTTAAACAATTACCCATAAGTGACGTTTCAGTAACCGGAACAGCTTCCATTGACGATCACGATTCTCCGAAGGCCTTAGGATTGATTTGGAACAATAACACGGATCAATTTTTATTCGTAATTGATGATTTCACGGAAATTAACACAAAAGCCACAAAGAGATCGGTTCTCTCATTTATTGCGCGACTTTACGACCCCCTCGGTTTCTTATCACCATTTATTATCGTTGCAAAAATATTCATGCAGGAGCTTTGGATACGTGGTCTCGACTGGGATGAAAAACTTCCTACCGATTTGAAAAATAAATGGATTTCATTTTTACAAGACATTAATCAAATACCTACAATTCGCGTTCTGCGTTTGTTTAATTATGATCGTGAGTCTCGGAGCATCGAGCTTCACGGATTTTCTGACGCGTCGAATAGCGCGTACGGAGCGGTCGTCTATCTCCAAGTCGAAAATTGGCGGAGGTGCGGGTAATGATTCTGTGTTCTAAAACCAAAGTGTCTCCTTTAAAAGTAGTGTCGATTCCGCGACTCGAATTGTGCGCGGCGGTAATTCTGGTGCGGTTGGTTGGATGCGTCGCGAGTGCTCTGGAGCTCGGTAACCATCCTATACATCTGTGGACTGATTCAACGGTCGCCCTTTCTTGGATACGAAGCCACCCAAGTCGATGGAAAGATTATGTTAGAAATCGAGTAACCGAAATACAAGATCTACCTGAAGCTCATTGGTCATATGTTCCCAGTGAAGATAACCCTGCGGATCTCGCTTCGCGTGGAGTTCCAATTCGTCGCCTTCAGGAGGAAACGGTTTGGTGGTCCTCATTGGCTAAGCAAAACCGCAAACCATTGGCGTTCACATCCTGTTTCAATGTCTTCGGAAGCAGATAAAGAAAAAAGAAACATTGCTTCAAGCAGTGTCGCCACAACCAACCGCTGGGACCTTAAAGAAAAATATTCATCTTTAACCAAACTTTTACGAATAACATCATGGTGTTTTCGTGCAATAACAAAAAATAAAACTAAATTTGTTTCAGACGTACTCTTTCCTGATGAAATAAAACGATCTCTTTTATTTTGGGTTAAAGAGGTACAACAGGAACACTTTCCGATAGAAATTCGCGTTCTCCAGGAGAAAAGAATAATAAACAAATCTAGCTGTTTATACTGATTAATTCCCTTTCTCGATAATGACAACATTTTGCGGATCACTGGCTGTCTCCGGTTCGCGACGTTGGATTGGGACGAGAAACATCCAATGATTCTTCCGAAGAAATCTCATCTAACCACTCTCATTATCGACGCTCATCATCGGAGGACACTACACGGAGGGACGCAGCTCACACTTTAATCCATCCGGAGGCAATTTTGGATTGTCGGAGGCCGTATCCCTGTTCGATCTTTCATACATCGAATAGAAGAAGAATAGAAGCAAGTCAACAGCTGATGGGTCAACTTCCACCATATCGGGTCACACCATCAAGGCCGTTCCTTCACACGGGAGTCGATTATGCGGGACCATTCCAACTGACAACATTAAGAGGACGAGGTGATAAAACATATAAAAGTTACCTAGTATTGTTCGTCTGTTTAGCTACTTCTGCAATTCACCTGGAAGTAGCTACCGATTATACGACCTATGGATTCATCATGGCATACAAGCGATTCACGGGACGACGAGGACTCTGTCAATCCCTTTCTAGCGACAATGGAACCAACTTCATCGGTGCTGACAGGGAACTCAGATCCCTATTTAGTGCTGCCTCAGCGGAATGGAAACGAATTGCTGATGTTTTGTGTGAGGATGGAACGATATGGAGGTTTAACCCACCAGCAGCGCCACATTTTGGGGGAAAATGGGAGGCCGAAGTACGATCTATAAAAACCCATTTAAAAAAGGTTGTTGGTTCTTCGCTTCTCACTTACGAGGAGTTTACAACAGTCCTCGTACAAATCGAAGCAGTTTTGAATTCTCGACCTTTATGTGCCATTACTGATGACCCCGATAACTACGATGCCTTAACCCCGGGACATTTTCTAATTGGATCCTCTCTTTCTGTAATCCCAGAGCCATCGTTACTGAATGAAAAACTTTCACGACTAACCCGATTTCAATTATTACGAAGGATGGTTGATGATTTTTGGAAGAGATGGCATCAGTTTTATCTCCAGTCAATCCAGAACGTTACAAAGTGGTTCGAGGGGCGAAGCTTACCTGTTGTGGGAGACTTGGTCTTAGTCAGGGATGAGCGTCTACCTCCTTCAAAGTGGCTGATAGCGCGATTGTGGAATTGCATCCGGGGGCTGATGGACTTATTCGGGTTGCAATAATAAAAACATCCACCACGACATTGGTGCGACCCATTGTCAAATTGTCTGTTCTCGCCTGTTAATTTCAAATTGTAAACAATTTTTTTTTCTTTTTTTTAATTTTGTTATGAATTATTCATTATTCTTACCTTTTTTTTGTGTTAAAGTTCATAATTTTGGTCTTTAAACTCAAAAGTTTTGTCAATTCTTTCATTTTGGACGCTCTGAGCAGCAAACGCATTTTGAACGCAACGGTTTATTTTCTTTGTTTAACGGACTTCTGCTCGGTTTGATTCGATTTGGTTCGAGTATTGCCGACGAGCTTCGGCAAGGCCGGCGGAATGTTCCGAACGCGCCCGCACGCGCGAAGAATTTAAAATTCTTATTTAAAGTGCTCACAGGCACAAAAGAAAATTAATTTCATTTTCTTTAATTCAACGGTAACACCCCGCAAATCTTTTTCCTTTTTTTTTAAATCATGTATTCATGTAAAACTTTTTTTATCATAATTTTATAAGTGTGCTTGTTTTAAAATAAATAAATAGTCTTTTGTCATCCAGTTTTTTTGACGAGTTTTATTCAACCTGATCGAGAGATCTGAATTGTGATTATCCGCGATCATTTTCAAATAGTGTAATTTTATTAAATTCAAAACACGCACAAAGATCACCTTCCCTATTATGTTTGTTCCGATAGCTATAAAACAATAACAAAACGAAGCGTGTTATCCATGATCAGTAAGATTTATGATCCCTTACATTTATTAGATCCGATACATATTCGCGCTAAGATGTATATGCAAGCACTATGGAAACGCCAACTTGGCATTTTGGGATGATCCTTTTAACGGCGATTTGTTGAATGAGTGGTTAGATTACGTATCGCAATTACAGGAAATAGAAAGAATAATTATTCCGAGACGTGTACTAATTAACAGACCCTCTTTTGTGGAATTGCATGGATTTTCGGATGCTTCACTAAAGACCTACGCGGCATGTGTATACGTGAAATCAAAAAAGAGTAAGTATTTCATGTTGCTTTAACTGTATCTGTTATTCATTTCTTTCAGCGATGATTATTCAATGTTAATCATTTTATTTCATGTGTATACGTGAAATCAAAAAACAATAATTGATGAAGTATCAATTAATATGTTTTGCGCAAAATCGCAAATATAACCTTTACGAAGCATATCACTACCTAGATTAGCACTTTGCGGATAATTATTATTAGCTAAACTGATAAATCGTCTAAAGGCAACATTAAATTTGACAATGAAAGAGAGTTTTATTGGTGTGATTCGATAACCGTTTTGTCTTGGATTGCGGGTTAAACACGCAAATGGAAAACCTATATCGTGAATAGAGTTTCTCAAATACAAGCGTTGAGCAATACATCATTTTGGCATCATGTTTTAACGAAAGACAACGCAGCTGATATCTTAACCAGAGGTTGTGATGCAGAGTTCTTGAAGAATAACAATTTATAGTGGAATGGATCGGAATGGTTAAAAGACGACGTATATTTTGCGAATCTCCAGAATTGTTCTGATCGCGACAATAATGAATTATTGTCTGAAACGATTAAACCTACTTGCATTATTGCGACTGAGAACAAAATCGAAAACGATCTTTTCAAAAAATTTTCTAATTCCCGAAAATTACGACGAATTACTGCGTATATGCTCAGATTAATTCATAATGCTAAGAAGAAAGATGACAGGCGAACATGTTCTTTGACAGCGAATGAATTGAAAGACGCAGAAAACACATTATTAAGACTAGCACAACAAGAAGTTTACGCTTTGAGACTCGATCTCTCTTTTTGAGTGACAATTCTAGAACCCGACCCGGATATTTTAACCGCATTTAATTATTGTTCATTACATATTAATTTTGGGCGTAGATCTCGACCATCTGAGGTAGGTCTTTTTTTTGGTTTCTCGTAATTCTTCCCTTACTATAACATCGTTTTGGTTTTCCATTAATTCATTAATTCACCCATTTATTGGAAAAGAAACCATCCATTCCATTCCATTCATTCTAATTGACTTCAAAAGAAAAACATTTTGAAATCCTGGAGAAAGTTTGTACGCGATTGACGGCCGCGGGACTCACTTTGAATAAAGACAAATGTCAATTTTTCCGGGAATCTTTGAAATAATTGAGTTACCTAGTAGATCGCGAGGGATTACACGTAGACTGGCAGTATTATGGGCGGTTGAAAGGTTGAGGCTTTCTCTTCAGGGTAGTCACTTTACGGTCATTACAGATCACTATTTGCTGGTATGGCTGAATCGGTTAAAGTCCCCTTTAGGGAGATTAGCTCGTTGGTCAATAAGACTCCAACAGTACGATTTCACTATTAAACATCGGAAAGTAAAAGAGCACGTTGTATCCGATGCTTTGTCTAGGGCGGTTACCGCGTTAGTTAATGAGATCGAGCACGAGATTAAATTGGATCCCTGGTATATCAGGATGGTACAATCGGTGAAATCGCAACCGGAAAAATATCCGCTTCATCGTGTTGGGTACGAGAAATTGTTCAAGTCAGTACGTACTGACTATTCTGCGCTTGAAAATCGTAGCGATACGTGAAAATTAGTAGTGCAAAAAGCACAGAGACACTTAGGCGTGGCAAAGGCAATTTCGAAATTATCTCAACGGTATTATTGACCAAAATTTCGAACCGATGTAGTTCGGTACATTCGTTCGTGTGTTACACGTCAGCGTACGAAACCCGAGCAAAAAGCACCTGTAGGACGACTTAAGAGTCATATAAAGGCCTTACGTCCTTGGCAAGTATTAAGTGTTAAGTGTTACCTTACCGCGCAGTAAAAAGGGTTTTTCTTATATTCTCGTAGTATTAGCAGTAGCATTCCGTTACGAAAAGCTACTGCGTCGTCGGTTGTTAAAAATGTGGAAGAAGGCGTGTTTCTTACGTTTGGGACCCCACAAACCATCATTGCGGATAATGGTGTTCAATTCCGGTCGCATCAATTCGAAAAATTAATGAAAGATTATCGGATAAAAATTAAATTTACTCCTTTTTATCACCCGCAGGCTAACCATCGAAAGTGGGACGTCTTCCTGCCAAAGGTTACGTGTGCCTTAAGAACTGCTAAACACGAGGGAACGGATTATTCCCTTTATTTCATGAATCACGGGCGTGAAATGATCCTATACGGTGAGCTACACGAAATTGACAGGATTCATGAAAAACAAAGTAATAAAAATCGGGCGAAAGCCGAATCTTCCAACTCTTTGCGGAAATACATGTGCGATTGAAATTAGCTTCTTCGCGTTCGGAACGGTATTATAATAATAATAATATTATAATTTGCTGCGCCGGGATTTAGAATTTAATAATGGCGATGTGGTCTGGGGAAAAAATTTTGTTTTGTCGGATGCGGCTAAGGGCATTGCTGTGAAACTGTCCAATAAATATATAGGACCATTTAAAGTACGGAAGAAACTCGCATATGATATTTACGAACTTGAGAACTTAGACGGAAGTCCTTTAGTGGGACATTGACACGTAACGCAACTTAAACCGTGTAACCAAGATGATCGTGGTGAATGAATCTTCTATATATGTACTTGTTGTATGTTGTATGTTGTTTGTAAAGTTTTTGCGTTTTCCCTTCTTTCTTTTCGGAACCCTCTGTGATACTTTTGGTTTTGGGTACAAGAAATTTTTGGGAAAATTTTCTTTTGGCGGGAAAGAGGGGTGTGTTATGTTCGGTTATCCATTATCTGTTTCTATTCTTCTTTCCTTTTTTTTCAATTTTCAATAAAATCAGGTAATAGCAATATTTGCTTTGTTATTAATCTTTTTTGTTTCAGCAGCCGAATTCGAGATCCCTATGTCCTAACTTTTCCTAGTATCCATTAGAGGTCGTTATTCAGTTATTTTAAATTTCGATATCTACTTTATCTTTACTTTAATTTATATTTAAATTTTTCCAAATCATTACAGTAGATAGAAAATGAGAGTTCTGGGGCGGAAGTGGCTCCATGCTCCATATGACGTCACAACCCCCTGACGTCACAACCCCCTGACGTCACAACCCCCTGACGTCACAACCCTCTGACGTCATCAACCCCCTTACGTCACAACCCCCTGACGTCACAACCCTCTGACGTCAGCAACTCCCTTACGTCATCACCACCCCCCGACGACACCACCCCCTCACCCCCACCACCCCAGTGTCCTTTTATTTTATTTTATTTATTTATTTATTTATTATTTTTTTTCTGGCGAGCGTTGGGATCGAACCTAGGCGGTCCGGTCAAAAGTCCGGCGTCTTATGCTCTCGGTCACCGGAGGAAATCGGTTAAAACGTTTAAATAACGTTCTGGAGGAGAAGTCGCTCACTCTTATCAGCGAGCGGAAATGTGATAACGACAAAAATACTCACCAACATTTATTCTTTTTTAACGGAGGAATGAAATAATAAACGCGAAAAATAAATTTAATACATATATTGAAAATAAAAAAATAAATTTAATAACTATTATCATATTTAAAATATACTTAAACTCTACTCTTAATACTATGATGACCCCAAGCTAATGTGTTTATCCCACCAGCATCAACACATCGCTTGGAGTCATTGGGTGAAAGAGCCAGTTTATTTTGCAAAACAGTGAATATCACATGATTAAAACTACGAAATAATAACTGCTCCAAACACAAAACAGATTTCGAATGTAGACAATTTAAATAATTTTGAAACGATAATTTTTCCCTAACTATGGCTTTCTTAACCCCTTTCGACTTTTTGGTAACCCTCCCATCAGCAACTCGATTCGCATAAACTTTTGATCTCAACCCAACAAATTCAACCATTACCTTTCCGCAATTTTCATCCTTCATCTTACCTAAAACCGCTTTATTTTGTAATGGGATGTCAAACCGATTATCGGGACTGTAGTTGGATGTGGCAAATTTATCTATATTCGATTTAACATCTTTATAAACATCTTCGGAATTAATCAAAACGGTAAAACTATCGGTGTCCATGTAACATAGCCGAATTTTCTCACCATACTTTGGTTTCAAAAAATCATAATAAAAATTATACATTAATAATTTGGAAAGTTCCAAAACCGTAAAACCAACGTATATAGGCTTGTCGTAAACGACATGAAGCCGCTCCATTTGAATAGCCGAAAACGTATCCGTAAATACTTTAATACTTTTAAAATTTAATTTTGCGATTAAACTCCGAGCTCCGAGGCGAGGTCGACCTGCGGTTCCGTCAGCCCGGATATCCTCCCAACTGGTTACTAATTGTACAACGACGCGCTTATCGACATTCTCCATCGTTTTACCGAAAACCGCGTTGTTCATTAATTTAAAAAAATCCTTTTCAAAATCATTTTTAGCCGATTGTCGAAATTCCGTATTTTTGTCGATGTAACATTTTAACCAGGGGGACTGTTTAAACGTTAAAACCCTATTAATTTTGCTAATAATAAGACCGTGAGCAACGGCTTGCTTTAAATTTCTATAATGAATCACATAGTTTGTCTTATCGAATAAATTCGGAATTAATCGCTTATCGCTCTCACATTTACAGTTTGGGGGGATTAAATTCTCCGGTAGGAACGGAAGATCGTTATGTGCATCGTGTAAATGTTCAGGAAAAGCGATATCTACATCTAAAATAAAACCAATGTCCGAATCATCTGGTACATTATTAATATCTAAATTTTGAATTTCGTTTTCAGCCAACCATCTAAAATCTGAAACAGGTAAAAATTGAGACATTGCCCACCCATACAAATTATTAGCGTCCCAATACATTAAAAACGTTGATGGTGAATTGGGGTCATGATTTTCCATGTATTTATTATTGGCCTTAGCGTGTCGTAGGGAGCATTGTGAAATACCCCCACGGATACCTTTCTTAATAAAATGGACCTGATCTATATCCGTTAGTAATTCCAATTTAATTTTCGTGAACTTTAACATGGCATCCCAAGAAAGTCCTGGTGCCGTATAGTAATGAGCCGGGTCTAAACCATAAGTTTGAAAACAAACTCGTCTGAATTTCTCAAATACATCAGCTAGTAACAGAACATCGGTTTTTAGATATAAATCGGAATAGTCTTTTAAATTTTTACAATTAAATTGTTTCCACACACATTGAGCGTGGGAATACTCCTCATCGGTTATATCCTGGAATGTTAGTTTGTTGAAAAAAGCGCTTTTAGGCGGTAAGGAAGTTTAATACGTTTAATAGTTTAGTATAGTTTAGTATAGTTTAGTACGTTTAATTTATTCAGAGGATCCATATAACCGTAAGGGAATATTCCTTTTTTACTCAATAATCTAAACTGATCATTGTGTGGAAAAAATTTACGTATATTAATTAAATCAAATTCTCCAAGGTTCCCGGCTAAAAAATCCAATGATGAAGCCATAAACCTAAATGAATCTACAAATCTTAATGTGAAAAAAACATTTTCAGCTATATTGGCTTCGTCAAATTCTCTATCAACCAACACCCTCTTACTAAAACTGATGTATTTTTCTTTATTGTTCGGTAATACATCAAGCCCATCATTATCAGTATCAGCCATTTCCTTAATAAAAAAATGGCAATCATAACCACTAAAATTGTGGAAAAATATCGGAATAAAATTTTGAAGTTTGAAATTTAGATTACAATTTGTATGGGCGGGGCCGCGGTATTTACCGCTTATGTGACAATGGTCCCGAACTTTAACCTGTTCTAAAGTAAAAGGATTTTGACAAATAAAACAATTTTTAGCCGAATCAAAATTCCGTTGCTCATCGGCCGTTAAAGGCAACATTGGTTTTACGGTTTTAAAATATCCGTTATAGATAAATTTGACGTCATCGATTAATTTAGATATAAAAACTTGTGGTGCATCCGGTCCCGTATACGTTTCAAATTTATTGAAACTATTATCAATAGTAGAAACGATATAATAAGCAAAACTATACGGTTGATGCATTTCAATTTTTTCTGTAAAAGATTTGGAACTACTCTGTTTACAATAATCGATAGGTTTTAATATCGATTCAAAATCAGCGTATATAACAAAAGGGGCCATCTGAGTGAATTTAAAATTATTAAATTCTAAAATGTTTTGGGGGGTGTATAAGCCGAAAAAATTTGGTTTTGATTTTAAATCGGTTTTAGGTAAAACGGTCATTACATGCTTGCAATCATGCAGTTGATGTGCGTTTAACCGTTCTTGAGATGAAAATCGTGTTAAACATCCATCACAGAGATGTATAGAACCGTTACGATTCGAAATCTGGTTTGAAATTAACCTTGAAAGATTTTGAATTAAAACGAAATGACCTTTACCGTTTTCATATAAACAAAGCAAATTTATATGAATATCGCGGCGCTGTTTAGTAAAATAAATTGGCCCTTCCACCGTGAATTTATCCTTACCACTATTTAATAACTCGTAAACATTTATACTTAAATTATTTAATTTTTCTATCTTAACAATATCTCTTAAATTAACTGGGAACGTAATACCTTCTAAATTAAGGACGTCACTATAATGGGGGTAGCTTGAAGTCCGGTCTCGACTAATTTCAGCCGGATGAAGAGCCGCCGTCAAACACCAAGCCAGGCATGCATCGTCCTCGTAGTTTTTAATGTTGATGCATGCATGTTTTTCGACAATCACCTTGGGCAGACGTATGTATGACGATCCGGGTATCGGCTCGAATTTATTTATGTTGAGGAGGAGGTGTGATACGGAGAAGAAGGCCCATCCAGAGTCTCGTTCTTGAAATTCTTCGGTTTGCGTTACAATTTCCCGACACATTTCAACGTACACTCTTCGTTCAGAGTTCGTCGCGTGCAGACGTGGTTTAGAGCGCGGAGATCGAAAAGTTATTATTTCGGCGTTATAAATACATTTAGAACAGTAAAAACAGTTATAGTTTAGTGTAATAAGTTTAGTTATTAAGTTAGAATAAAAATCAGTGTTGTTAATGTAATAGTGTAAAAGTTATTAACATTTATTGGTGTCTGTTTCGTGTGTTGGAGGCGATAGAGTCGAAAATCGCTCGACCGATTTATTCGGCTCGAGTCACTGTGCGACGAAAAAGGTCAGTGTGCGAGAGTGATAGTGATTGTTTGTTCGTCGTGGAAATTTTCGGTTAGTGACGTAGTTGTTGTGTAAACGGGTGAGGAACTGTACAGGGTGAGAGATTTTTGACCATATATAGGGTGATTCGTGAAATAATCGCGAAAAAGACAAAAAGGGCCGTATCTCGGAAACGGGGGCCCGTAGGGAAAAAAGGACGTCATTTTTGACCCCCCTAAGATCCCCATTAGTCGGGGTGAAGATTTATTTGGGGTGGGTGCACTTCCGGTCCGACCGGAAGTGAGCTATATCTCCGGATTGCGTTGTCGTACGGGTTCGGGATAAAGACTATTGTATTCGGGATAAAGTAGGGAACATTTTTAGTGACTTTTTGTACTTCCGGTTTAACCGGAAGTAAAAACTTTTCTCGATAACGGGCGTTGGGGTGATCGTAGAGAGTTGGGACAAAAACTATTGTATTTGTGGGGTTTTAAGGATTATTTTAGGTGTTTGTTCGTGCTTCCGGTTTGACCGGAAGTGAACGATTTTTCGCGTTTTTCGTGTTTGGTGGACGGTAAAAAACTAGGTATAGGACGGAATTAGTTGTTGCGTAGTGTATGCGATTGTTCCTTGAACAAATAAACTTGTCGTGTCGTTAAAGCCCTTACAAGGGCCGATTTATTGCTATAGACGTTGTAAAAGTGTCGTAAAGCCCTTAAAAGGACTGATTTTGATTTATAGACTTCGTAAAAACGTTGATTCTGGAAGTGTTTGTTCGGGTTGACTTCTGGGACCTGAAAAAGAAAATAAAAACAGTTATTAATAAGTGAACATTTAAATTCTGACATAATATGTCGGAAAAAAAGGGGGCGGAAATATTTAAGCCGAGGCAATCGCTGGCGCGGTCGCCTCCAGGCTCTAGGGGACCAGATGGGAGAAGAAGGGAGGAAGAAAGAAGAGAGGAGATGAGGGAAGAGGAACGTGGAAGAAAGGAAGAAAGAAAGGGTGAAGAGTACAGAAAGGGGAAAGAGGTTATGGGGGAAAAGGGAAGGGTTGTAAAGGATGTGGTAAGGGAAATGGAGGGGTCAAAAAGGGAATCTGAAGGGGTTCGCAGGAAGGTCGTCGCGGAAGAAGAAGATGGGAAAGAAACTAGAAAGACAGAGAAAGAGAAGAGAAGGATTGTGGATTTTCAAAAGGAGATAGAGGGTAGTTGGACGATGGAGACTCAATCGATAGGGACGGTAGAAGGGGCATCTGTAATTACGGAGGACACAAGGAAGAGGGACAGGGAAGAGGAAGAAGAGTCGGTTTTTACGGAAAAATCAAGCGCGAAAAGAAGAGAGATAGATTGTGCCGGATGGTTGGGGAAGGGTATGGAAAGAGAAGGAAATGTCATGAGGGAACTTCTGTACTTACAGGAATTGAGGAAGGAATTGGAGGGGATTCTGGCGACCACATCAAAAAGTCTTCCGGCACAAAAGAGGGGGGAAATTCTGGATGTGTTTAGGAGGATTGAGGGATTATCGACGAGGACTATGGTAGAGTTGTCGCAATGTAAGGGAAGATTGGAGGAGAGGAGCTTATGGGAAGATAGGGTAAGAAGAAACGTGGATGAAGAGAGCATAAAGAGTAGGGAGAGAGCTTACGCGAGCGTGACGGGAAAGAAAAAGAAAAGTGAGGAGAGGAAGAGTATGGGAAAAAATGATAAGATTGTGATCGTAACGGGTGGGAGTGATGTGGGTGACAGTGGGGTCCTAAAGGAGAAAATAGTGAAGTCGTTGGAAAGGGAAGAGGGATGGAGGGAAATAAAGGTGAAGAGGGTGGCGAAACTGAAGGACAAGAGGATGTTGATTGAGGGAGCGACGGAGAAGGATTTGGATATAATTAGGGAAAGGGTGAAGGGTCCGGGGATGACAGTTAGGCCTCCAACTAATATAAGACCTAAAGTTATCGTATACGACGTGGATAGAGGGACGAGCGACGAAACCATATTACAGCAAATTTGGGGGAAAAACGTGGATAGGGAAGAATAATAATAATAATAATAAATAATAATAATAATAATAATAATAATAATGGGCATAGGATGGGAAGAATTCAAAAAGGAATGCAGGATAGTGTTCAAGACGGGGAGAAGGGATAGGGAGGTTATAAATATGGTTCTGGAGGTTTCGGGAAGGGTCAGAAGGGAAATGCTCAGGTTCGGGAGATTATATATTAAGTTGCAATCTTGCAGAGTGGAGGATTTCGTCGACGTGAAGAGATGTTTTAATTGTCAAGGGTTTGGGCACTTGCAGAGATTCTGTAAGATGGAGAAGGTGTGCGGGCACTGTGCCGAGAAAGGGCACGACTTCAAGGAGTGTAGGAGGAGGGAAGAGCAGGCACAGTGTGTCAATTGCAAAAGAAGGGGGAAAGAGGCAGGTCACGACACGCGGGACAGGAAGTGCGCCGAGTATAGGGCTGCGGTGGCTATGGTCGAGAGGGTGACTAACTATGATTAGTGGGGGTAGTAAGAAAATTAGGGGAATACAGGTAAATGTGGGGAGGGGTAAGGCGGCAATGTTGAGTGTAATGAATAGAGTGAGAGAGACAGGAGCCGACATCGCCATGATTCAGGAGCCGTACGTGAGGGAGGATATATGGGAGAAGGGAGAGTTAGTGATTGGAAAGGGTAAGTGTATTATTGTATGGATGAAAGGGGGAAGCGATGTGATTGGAGTGTTGGAGGAAGAGGATTGTGTGGTGCTGGAGTGTGGAAAAGGGGAATGTAGGATTCGGTTTGGATGTGTGTATGCGAGGCCTGGTGGGAATTTGTCGGAAACCTTAAGGAAACTGGGAAAGGCAACAGGAAGGACTAGTAGATGTTTGGTGGGCGGAGATTTCAACGCCAGACACCCATCATGGGGTGATAGGATGTATGACGACAGGGGAGAGGAAGTGAATGAGTTTATTGTGGGGAATGATTGGGAGTTGTTGAATGATGATAATGGAGGACCAACGTTTGAGACGGTGAATGGGTGTAGTTGGATAGACCTCACTCTATCCAAGGGGTTGTATGAGTTGGAGTGGGGTGTGTCGGAGGAAGAGAGTCTGAGTGATCATAGGATGATAGAATGGTGTGCGAGTGTGGATGTTGAGGTAGATGTGCGAACGGAAAAATTTTTGGATTTTAGGAGAATGGACTGGGAGTTATTTGAGAAGGGGGTTAAAGAGGAAATGGAGAGACGGGAGAAGGAGAACCGGAATAATGGAGAGGACTGCGCTAGGATCTGGAGTGAGTGTGTGATTAAGGTATGTGAGGAATTGGTTGGGAGAGTTGGAGGTAAAGGGAGAAAGAGGAATAGAGGTAAGATATGGTGGAATGAAAGGTTGAATGTTTTGAGAAAGGAGGTGAGGGTGGCAAGGAGGGAATTTCAGGATAGTAGACGAGGAGGTGGGGTAAATATGGATAGGAGGAATAAGTACATGGGAAAGAGAGCGGAATATAAAAAGGAGATAGTTAAAGCAAAAAGGGAGGTAATTGGTAGGATAGGTGAGAAGGTTAAGAAGAATGGATGGTATGAGGTGTGGAAAGAGGGAAAGGGTGGTTCTGTAAGGCCGATCATGAGTGGGATGAATGTTAATGGTGAGAGTATGGGCAGAGAGGAGGTGATAAAAATGCAGTTCGATAAATATTTCATGGAGGACAATGGTAGGAATGACACAGAGAGCCAGGAAGAAATTAGGAGGGTAGTTGGGGGTACATTGGTCAGGTATGAAAGGATGAGGGGTAATTGGATGATGGAAGGTGTAAATGAGCGTGAGTTGGAGGGAATTATTGATGGTATGGGTGAGGGAAAGGCTGCAGGTTCGGATGGGATTAGGAGTGTTGTTGTGAAAGAGTCTTGGAGGAGGTTTAGGGATGAATGGATTAAGTGTATTGAGAAATGTCTACGTGAGGGAATATTTCCAGGGATTTGGAGAGAGGCCAGGGTAGTTTGGCTACCAAAACCTAATGGAGGAGTTCGACCGATTTGTCTTGCCTCGGCTCTGGGGAAGGTGCTGGATAGGGTGTTGGCAGAAAGGTTATTGTGTTTTGTGGAAAAGAATGGAAGGTTGGATGAAAGACAGTTTGGGTTTAGGAAAGGACGAGGAACGGTGCAGGCATTGGATGGGTTAGTGAATGGAATTCGTAGGTGTAAGGGACGTGGATGGCATGGTGTGGTAGTAACGTTAGATATTGCGAATGCGTTTAATGCAGTGTGGGTGCCTGGGATTTTGAATGGATTGATTAGAATGGGGGTTCCCGAATACTTAGTATGTGCGGTTAATAATTTTCTGAGTGAAAGGGTGCTTAAGTGTGAGGGGGTTGTAGTCAGAGTGAACAGGGGATGTCCACAGGGCTCCAGTTTGGGCCCAATTTTGTGGAACTGCGCGATGAATGAGTGGTTTAGAATGGTTAGCGAGTGTCTGGACGAGGATAGTGATTTGGTGCAAGCGTATGCGGATGACCAGGTGATTTTAATTGGGGATGTGTCGGTGAGAAAGATAGAGAAGAGATGGGACAATGTATGGAAGGTATGTAAAAAATGGGCTGAGGAGTGCAAGGTGGAGTACGCGAGTGAGAAGTTAGTTGGGATGTTTTTCTCAAAGAAAAGAATCAGGGATGTGCCGATTCTTAGGGTTGAGAGTGGTGTGGTGAGAATGGAAAGTGTGGTGAAATATTTAGGTGTGATGATAGATTCAGGATTATTGTTTATCGAGCATGTGAGGTACGTTAGGGGAAAAGTGTGTGGTATGTTAGGGCGTATGGCGGTAATGGCTGGGAAGGATTGGGGAGTGAATATGGAGTTGAGGAAAATTGTGTTTGAGAGAGTGATTGTTCCTGGAATTATGTATGGTGCTGAGGTGTGGGGTGAGAGAGCGTTGGATTCAAGGGTGGAGAAGGGAATAAGTGCTGCGGTCAGGCCTTTTTTGTTGTGGGCAACAGGGGCTTACAAAACGACTCCGACAGAGGCTCTCTGTGTCGTCTTAGGCACACCACCGCTGCAACTACAAGCGAAATTTAGCAGGGAGAAATGGAAGAAGCAGAGTGCTGGAGAATGGGAGAGGAAATGTATGGGGAATGAATGGTGTGATGGAGCAAGCAGGGTAGGTGAAGTGGATGGGGGGATGGATGATTGTATGGAGATTTTTACGGACGCTAGTAAAGGGATAAGAGGTGTAAATGTTGGGTTTGTGGTGAGGAAGGATGCGGTGGTATTTGATAGAGGGAAAAGGAAGGTGAATGGGTATGCGACTGTGGTGCAGGCTGAAGTTCAAGCGATAGGAATGGGTGTGGAATGGGTGATTGGACGGAATGAAGGGAAGTATGTCATTTATAATGACAATAAAACAGCGGTGGAACAGGTGTGTGGGGTGCGTGTGAAGAATTGGGAGACGAATGAGGTTAGGAAAATGTGTAGGACTGCAGGGGGTGGAAACAGGGCAATTTTGATAGGATGGAAGTCGAGGGATGAGGTTGGAATGAGAGAGGTGGATGAGTTTGTGAAGGGAAACGGAGAGGATGGGGTGACTAAGGTTTTGTGTAAGATGAAGGGGGTGTTTAGGAGGGAGCAAAGGAAGAAGATGTGGGAGGAGTGGGAGCAACGATGGAGTAAAGGAAAAACGGGTAGGAATGTGTTCAATTTTATGAAGAATGGATGGATAGGTGAGAGGGCGATGTCGGCAAAAGGGGTGCAGTTGATGAGTGGACATGGACCGTTTAGAGCGTATTTGAAGAGATTTAGGTTGAGTGATACGGATGGATTATGTATCTGTGGTGTGGGTGAGGACACACCACAGCACATACTGTGGGAATGCATGAATGACAGGAGGGTGAACTGTAGAACTAGAGTGATGGAGAATAGGAGAGTGGAAGGGAGAGGAGAATTGCGTGAGATAACGAATGATGAGGATATGAATGACTGGAATGAATTGGCCGCAGAATTGGTATTTTATTATGATGGGGACGGGAGATAGGGGGTGAGATAGTTAGATAGATACTTACCTGATAGTCGCTGATCACTGGTTGGTCACTCTCTCCAGTGGTGTCGCCGGGGGTTGGGAAACCTGCAAAAGAAAGGGTGGGATTAATTATTTTGAGAATTTTCTTTTCGTTGCTGTTTATATTGAGTTCAGGTTAGATTATTATTTGTGAATACTGTATGATTTATCTTTGATTGAGTTTAATTTTGTTTAAGTTGTATTATTTTGTATAACTTTGTATTATTTAGTATTATCTTGTTTTAGTTTGTATTATTTGGAATTTTTCTTGATTTTGTATTATTTGAAAATTATGTATTATTTGAAAGTTATGTACGATTTAGAAAGTTTTTTATTATTTTGTATTATGTTTAATAAATTTGGGGGGTCTTCTTTCGTCGCTAATTTTGGAAGGCGGAGGTGGCGGGTTGCCTTGGTAGTGGTTTCTCTGATCGTAGGGTCTGTCGCATGCCGAAAGGCGGGCCGACGTGCTTGTACATTTTGTGCAAGTACAAATGTTTATGTACGTCTCATGTAAATCCGTACCCGATGAAATAACCCGAAATTTGCAGTTAAAGTTTTTCTCCGACATCACCACATCCTCATCCCCATTCTCATCAAACGCGGCTTTAACAAAATTCGCCAGAAACTCAATTTGAGCCTTTATTGAGGGACCATAGCGATCTAAACTACCCTCAATCAGCCGTTTAACGGGTGCTTCCGATCGTGCTAAGAATGTCGGCACATCATCATCGGGTAATACATCAGCGATTCTATATGTGCAAACCCTGCCTTTAAAACATGACTCCAGTCTATCGATGTGCTCTTCACCCTCGACCGGCGTTGTATGCTCCAATCTGAGATGCGCTCGTAGGTGGGTGGTAGATATGAAGGTCATATCACAAATTGGACATAAATTGGGCGATCGCTTCTTGGTTGAAGGAGACAATGTTGTTGACGATGATGCGCCAATATTTTCCAACGACGCGAGGGATTGACGTTTAGGCGGAGGAGGTGATGTTGTTTTCAAAGGTGGTGGTGGTGTTATATAACGCTTACGCGAAACGGTTAACCCATGGATGGTTCTGAGGTGATAGTTCAATGCATCAACTCGCGATAAGCGTTTTTCACAAACATGGCAAGTAATGTCTGACTCACGCACATCACCATGTTTCACACGCAAATGTCGACTTAGGTTGCGTTTAAGGTTAAACACGCTATCACACTTTTCACATGGAAACATTTCGAAGCGTTTCGTATAAACGATCACGATAGATACTAAAACTGAACTGATACGTCGCTAGACTTGTGGTTCGAGTTATATTAGACGTTATCACACAGTGATCATGTGATCCGGGGTGCGGCAGGAAGCTTGCACGCAACGATCACGTGATCAAGTAGAAGCTAATTGGGTGCGGCAGGAAGTTATCACACAGTGATCATGTGATCCAGGGTGTGGCAGGAAGCTTGCACGCAACGATCACGTGATCAAGTAGAAGCTAATTGGGTGCGGCAGGAAGCTTGCACGCAGTGATCACGTGATCAAGCGGAAACTGATGTGGAGTTTATTCTTTCCAAGTATTGCATCACATAGAAATTAATTTCCGATAAATTATTAAACATCTGAAGGCACACGCCTGAATGCGCGTGCGCGGCAAATTAAGAATATTTCGGGAATAATAATACAATCGCATGTGTTTAAAAAAATATATGTATTTATATATAAATATTAATTACATTTTAAAATATGAATATGTTACATTAACACTGATTACAATTAAAAAATGAAAATTATAAACTAAATCTACATATATATTAAAAAAATATTTAAAATCTAGTTAGTACACAATATCCGATTTCTTGATCCAACTTCTTTCATCTAATCCAAACCACTTGACGTACATCCTGTTTCCTTTCCGTTTTAGAATTTTTTCAATCAACTGAACGTCATGGTAATGAGTCCGTTGTAATCCAAGTGATATGGTGATTTATATTTGATTTATCATACCAGTTAAAGGAACGTATTTGAAAACACGGTCATGTAAGATTAAACAGTAGAGGGAAGTCGCATCAGGTATATCTTCACTCGTTTCAAATTCAATGCGAATATCAACGGTTCCAACATTTAAATTATCATTTTGCCGTGAACAATCAATTACAATAATCGGTGTATATGTTATAAATGCGTCTCTATTAAATATTGGTTCCGCAAGTTCTCGATCGTAATAGGTCTTTGCGAAGTTACAGTACATTTCATATAAAATTGCAAATTGACCCGTCTTAAAATTTAAATTTAGAGCTTCGTAGGGATATTTCTCACTATTTAAAAACACTTTCATATCTGTTAAATTACAGTGGTCAAATAGTGATGCAGAACGTAATGGATTATCCTTTCTATCGGTTTGAAATCCCAATATTAAGTATCTAGGCTTTTCTAATTGTGTAGATGTTTTAATTCTCCATGAATGCTGTTTACTCCTTGGTAATGATGGATATTCATGTAAATCAAACGATCTAAATCCCATTTCTAATTCAACTCCTTGTTCTATGTATTCTAACAACTTTAAACGTTCAACATCAGCTACAGAAATATGAGGGACTCTCCATACTATTTTATTAATATTAATCGCCATATTAGGTATGAGGCTTTCAATAACATTCCTGTCTGAATTACTGCGTACTAAAACTAATACTAGACGGAGGTTTATTAAAATTTTATTGTAGTCTTCTGCGAAGCCAAGAAAATGTTTCAATGGAACACAAAAATCAAAATCGCCTGTCTTTTCATTTACTTTGTTATTTATATATTCGAAACCTGCATTAGAGGCATGATAGTATTCTGATCTTGTTAATGAACAAAGATTTTTTAATGTACAAGCAATTCCTGGATTTCTCACTCTGTCAATTACAGTTCCTCCACATTCAAATCGTATTTCACTAAACATATGGCCGATTGGATTTACTGCCATTCTCGCATCTTTATCAACGGTTCCATCACTTTTCAGTAGTTTCCCTTGTACGTAAATAAGTGATTGACTTGGTAACGTGTAAATGTCTTGTTGTTGAATCGCAATACGTATTTCATCACTATTGTTAAAAGAATTTGATGAGTATGGTAAATGATTGTGGTACTGAATTCGTATCAGTGAATTATCAAATTCTACTTTATCCGAAACGTTTAAGATATTCATGTTGATATTATTTTATTAGTTGAAATCCCAATGATTCAAGAAATTGTTTATTTTGATGTGTTAACTGCTTCACGGTCTGAAGAGAACTAGCCGTGTTGGTTCGATTTTGTGTACTTATATTGCCTATAATCTTAAGCACCATTATTATTGCAGAGCTTCAAATGTAGTCTTATCTTGATGACTTCTCCTCTAAAATTGACCAATAATCCATTTTGATCAACTATTTTAAGGGTAATGTTATTAATTACTTGTGTATTCAAAGGCATATATATTAAATTGTGAGGAGTTTCTGATATTTTATAACCTTTAGGTACTGTAGGGAAAAATTAGTAGATAGTGTGCGCAGGTATGTCATTGTGATAAGCTCCATGTGTAATGTTACATTGTACTTGTATAGAATTTACTTTAAATATATCTACAATATTTTGAGCGCTGTGCGGGGATTTCGTTGAATCTAGTACATCGGATTTATTAAATCCTAATACTGTGGAGATGGAGTTATTTACATTAAAATCAATAGTTTTGTTACATGCGATCTCAGCTTGTAGTGTATCCTCATTTGCTTGTAGGCTAAACGTCACACCATTAATATTCTTTTCTTGCAGTTGCTTATTAACAGCATTCGAAATATGATTTAATTCATAAGATCCTGTTGGTAATGTTATCAACACATTATCGATTTTTAAGCAATTATTCGTTTCATCAATATTTGGAATTGAGTTATAACCATCAAAGCTTACCAGTGCCAGTTCATATTGATACTTAGGATTCAGTTCTATTGAGGGATGATAATTTGCTGTTAGAACAGATGTTTTTCCTATCAAATCAAACGTCCACATCGTTTGAGTGTTGGAACTATACTGTGTCTGATGATAAGAAATTTAAACATAAATGGCCACAATTACTAGTGTTATACGTTTGATATTGATGGTGATTATATTTAATGATTACATTATTTTCAGCACTCTTGAAATACTTTACAATTTCTTTACTTGGCTTTAAATTGCCGAAACTATCAAAATAAGTGATTACGTTTCCCTTCTTAATATAGGCTGTCCAATGAGTGCCAGGTCCTTTCGCACTATCTAAGTTAATAATACCTCTTTCATTGTTATTAATACGTACAGGTAATTTATCTCGCATGAATATCCCTCTAAACTCAGGTATCCTTAACACTTGTGCATAACGCATCAAGTCAAGGTTTGTTAGCGCCTTTTGCTCTTGTTTGACTTTTGTTGGCGTGTCTTTAAAAAAACTCCTAATCCTTTTTTATATGGCTTTAAATACAGACCTTTACCTAAAGCTATTGACTCCATCGATTTATTATGTCTTTGGCTTTCTTTGAGCGCCGCTTGTGCTTGCTTTGCTTTGTTGACAGCACTTATAATGGAAGCAGTGCCACCTGCTAATGCTCCTAATGCACTTAAACCAGCGAAAATTGGAATGAGCGGAAGTATACCGCCGCTTTTAGGAACCGTAATAATTCTAGAACTAGGGTTCTTTTTGGTAACACCTTTCACGGTATGTACAGCTAACTTCGCATCAGATTTCAAACCATTAGTCCTTGACTTTTTAATTTTATTTTTGCATTTTTGAGAGGTCTGTTAAAAGAAATCTCTTTTCCACTTACTCGTTTCTTCATGATCGACCGAACACTTCAATGGTCAACAGATAAATGAACAGTATATAATCAAACTCAGGCTTATATAAAAGTCAGTTATGTTATAAACATGAATGTGATAAAACAACCTTACACATTAAACGTTGATGATGTAACAAGACAATTTGATAATCCATCACCGGAAAACAGAAAGCATAGTTATTTATTTCCAAATAATCTACGTTGTATAATATGCGGACCTTCCAACTCTGGTAAAACGAATCTGATAATTAGCTTATTACAGGATCCTAATGGATTATCATTTCGAAATGTATATGTATATTCAAAGACTTTGTATCAAAACAAATATCAATATTTAAGAAAGTTACTGCAACCTATAAAAGGTATAGGATATTATGAGTATAACAGCAGTGATGATATAATGCATTCTTCTAAAGCAAATGAAGATTCAGTTTTTATATTTGATGATGTAGCTTGCGATAAACAGTCAATTATTCGTGATTATTTTTGTATGGGACGACATAAGGCTATAGATAGTTTTTATTTATGCCAAAGTTACACGCATATTCCAAAGCATTTAATACGTGATAATGCAAACTTTTTAATACTTTTCAAACAAGATGATCTAAATTTAAGGCATATTTATAATGATCATGTAACAACCGACATGAACTTTAATGCATTTAAGAAAATGTGTTCAATGTGTTGGAAAGATAGATTCGGCTTTGTTGTAATCAATAAGGAGGATGATATGAACAATGGTAGATATCGTAATGGGTTTCATTACTATATAAAACTGTAATTGTGTACGTTTTTATATCAATCATGCTCGTGATACGGGCAGGTGGTAAGCTACATTTACCCGACTATCAGTTCTGTGGCCCGGGAACAAATCTCACGAAACGATTAATACGTGGAGATCCTGGTATTAATGAGCTTGATAGAGTGAGTAAACGACACGATTTAGCATATACACAATACACAGATTTGCGGAATCGACATAAAGCAGATAAAGTGTTAGCAGAAGATGCATACAAGAGAGTATTAGCAAAAGATTCATCGATTGGTGAAAAAGCTAACGCATGGTTTGTTACTAACGCAATGAAAGTAAAACGAAAGTTGGGTTTTGGTTTGAAGAATCAGTATCGGCCTGTTAAAACCGAACTGACCAGATAAAAGCGGTGGGTCGGATATGACAGGCGGATGATCGGACAACCGATCTGACCAATAAAAACGGTTGGTCGGATAAGACAGGCGGATGATCGGGCAACCGATTTGACCAATAAAAGCGGTTGGTCGAATGAGACAGGTGGATGATGGGACAACCGAACTGACCAGATAAAAGCGGATGATCGGATAGTATTAGTCAGTAAGCGTTCATTCATTGTACCGAAAACATGGACTCAAAACAGTTAACGCGGAAGCTTATTAAAACTAGAGCTAATGTAAAAAAGAAATTGGATAAGTTAAAAGCGATGAAACACAAATCTGAACATTTGCTTCAAGAGCAATATAAAGTAGTAACAACCCCTTTAGAAAAAATAATTTCTACAATTAAACATCCTATTAAAGTAAAGAGTGAGAAAGAGACAGAGGACTCTAAATCTGATCAAGGACAGCAACCGGTTGAGACATTTGAAACAGTAGCTCCTATAAAGAAAAGGAAAGTGCTAAAAGCAATACAATCATCTTCAGCGCGGATACCAGAACCTCATCACGATCTTCACGAACATGAAGTAGAACAGTCAGTAATACCAGTATTAAGAGATGATGATAATGTTTTTACAATATCCCCATCACCACCACCATCACCGACACCAACTCCAGCAGAAGTCGCAGAAGACGTATCTCCATTACAAGAAACTATGAACATTCCTGAAGAATCATTTTTATTGTACTTGGAACAAATTGCTCCTCTAACAAGATCATACATTGAGGGTTATGTAAGAGATAATAACAATGAATACGATTCTAGCAAGAAGGGAGTTCGTGTTAATATTGTAACTGATAAGTATTACATTGGAGATAGTGAAATATCCTTTAGTAATAAAACCGACGATATAACCATTGCAAATAAAACCTATAAGGGTACAAAAGGGTTGTATGAGCTAATATTCAAAAGAGATCCACAATCATTTACCAGTGATGATCAAAAGAATTACGTTGAAATACTTAAATCATCTGCAGCATTGAACAAAAATCATGATAAAAGTAAACAAATTATCGGTGACAAGTCGGATAAGTATCGTCAAATAATTGCACCTATTTTAAATGCAACGGAAAAAGTTGTTCGACGGAGTAGAGTAAAAAGCGTTCCTATTCGTATGACAACTGGAGAAGGTCTTATGCAACAGTACAATAATCAACGGTCAAATTTTATTTATTGGGATGATCCTAATGAATTAGTAAGTAGATTAAAACTATTAATAGCCTCTCAACTTGCCGGTAATACATCGCATGGTAATGAAATTAATAGTATTATAGAAGAGCTGCGTGAAGCTCGTATAATTGTGTAAACCTTCAACAAATTGTTTCATTTACATTATGACCGTTCATAAGTTCGGACATCACATTTTTTCTTCCTCCTTACCAAAAGAAGAACATTATTATTTCTTCAATATTACTTTGACTGGTTCCAGTAGTCCGCAAAGTATAAGTTATGCGTTGAATAATAAAAAAAAATATTATATTTTTCCTATTGAATCTGGAATAATTTACTCCATTAATATTTCACCATCGAACGCAACACTTAGAGTAAACAATAGGATTTATGATAGCACAAAATGGAAGGGCATCAACTTGAAGAAAGGTGATAGATTACAATTCCCTGCTTCTACGGGTACTGCTTTATTATTTGCTGAAATCATAGTAAAATGTCCGGTGATATTAAACGAAAATTAGCGGAGGAGCTTCATAAACCTGCTCGAATTCATTTCAAAAGAAGACATGTAGTTACTAAAGGTATAAAAGATTTATACCAGGCCGATTTAGTAGAGATGATACCTTATGCACGAGAAAATAGAGGTTATCGTTATATACTTGTTGTAATTGATGTCTTTAGTAAATATGCATGGGCTGTTCCGGTAAAAACTAAATCAGGTAAAGATGTTACTGAAGCAATGAAAAGTATTTTAAAGGATGGAAATATACCCAAAAATCTTCAAACCGATCAAGGAAAAGAGTTTTATAACAAAGATTTTATCTCACTTATGAGTAAATTAAAAATTAATCATTACTCTACGTTTAGCGCATTGAAAGCATCGATCGTTGAACGATTAAATAGAACCTTAAAAGGTTTAATGTGGAAAGAATTTAGCGTTCAGGGATCTTTCAAGTGGTTAAATTTACTACCGAAAATTTTACTAACCTATAATACCCGTAAACATTCCACTACGGGTATGAAACCAATAGAAGCGGATGAGAAAAAATTATTGCGTACTGTTTATAATGGAGTAAAAAGATATTATCAAAATCAAACAATACACACAAAATTTCATTTGAATGACTTTGTAAGGATATCTAAACATCGTGGTGTGTTCACAAAAGGGTACACTCCTAACTGGAGTAATGAAGTTTTTAAAATTGTTAAGATTCAATACACTAATCCAGTCACGTATTTATTACAAGATTTGAAAGGTGATGACATTAAAGGAGCTTTCTATACAGAAGAATTACAACGGACTCATTACCATGACGTTCAGTTGATTGAAAAAATTCTAAAACGGAAAGGAAACAGGATGTACGTTAAGTGGTTTGGGTTAGATGAAAGAAGTTGGATCAAGAAATCAGATATTGTGTACTAACTAGATTTTAAATATTTTTTTAATATATAGATTTAGTTTATAATTTTTATTTTTTAATTGTAATCAGTGTTAATGTAACATACCCATATTTTAAAATGTAATTAATATTTATATATAAATACATATTTTTTTAAAACACATACGATTGTATTATTTCCGAAATATTCTTAATTTGCCGCGCACGCGCATTCAGACGTGTGCCTTCGGATGTTTAATAATTTAGGTACGTTCATATGAATGTTGTAATAATGACGGAGCTATTCACGAATATTAGATATTTAAGATAAATACTGAAATTTATTCAGTACATCATCATCCTTCCGACAATAAACATGGCATAGATATGAGTCATTTTGGTCCCATAACTCAAATTGAAACATGCCCGCATTGTAGGCATGGTGGCTTTACATTGACTATACCTGAAACCTCATCTAAAACTCATGTATGTATGTATGTATGGAGTAAGGAGTGCGTATTCTATACGCGGCACCTAGGCCACAACGGGCCCCTTGTACACTGATTCCGCTTCCTGACCGACCCCCCCACCAAACCGGGCGTGCTATGGCACAGGCCCAATGTGGGTTCGCCCCTGTCAGGTGCCGCTCCAGGAGTACCACATCCTCGTGGACCCCTACGAGGTGCAGGCCTCCAGGGCGCTAACGCACATTCAGCCATTTTTGTTCAAACCCCTTACACACATAGTGATAACGACAGCCAGAGATGAACGACTGGTTGCCGGGACCGACGGCTTAACGTCCCCTCCGAAGGACGGGGGGCGACCCAACGTGATTACACCGGGATACGAACCCGGGACGTCTGCGTGTTAACTCGAGAGTTAACACGCTGAGCCATTGCGCCCCCTATCTAAAACTCATTTATTTGCTCTAATACTTTGTGTGTTTGGGTAAGAAGGTTAAACATTAATCTTTTCATGTTTACTAATTAAAAATCTTTCTTCTAGATGTCTGCCCTGTGTATGCATTCCATATTGTATGGATTCCTGCAAGAACGTTAACCATTATTGTTTCAACTGTAACTCGTACCTAGGCACTTATCGAAATTAAAAATTATTATTACAACCCATTTAAAAATCGGTTGAGTGATTGCGGAAGCTGCTCCCCGAATTCAAGGTTATCCGGCGGTTACCCCTTTCTATTTTTAATTGATGGATGCGCGCGCATCTTTTTTACAATAAATGTAATAAATACCGGAAATATTTAAATTATAATTTAGTCTGAGGTAATCGTTCTTACTGACAGGATGTCTCGTCTAAATATTTTGGGTTCATGCGTTTTCACACCAAAACGTTCGCTTTCATCGCTGCAGATTGATCGGCCTTATCCAATTGTGATGGCCAAAAGAATTGCGTCGAACAAATGGCCCTCCGTTATTGTCGAATTGGAAGATGGTTTTTCCGTATATCTACCGTTGAGAATTGCGGAAACTATAACTGATGAAGAGATAAGGGCCCTCGAGGGGATGTCTTTGGTGTATCTGGGCACGCAAGATTTTGGGAAAGAGAATCCCGCAAATTTAATTCGATTTGAGCAAAAAATTAATAGCAATTGCTCCCCGACATATGGACGAATTGAAAATTTGGTGATGGACCATAGTGTTCCGGAAGTGACTACACCCATCGGCAGGCGTTATTATGGAGCGACGCGAGCGCCTCTACATGAACGCGGACAAGGTGGATTCTATTATAAATTAGCGGATGATGCCCCGGACGGACCATATTAATCTCATCCGTTATAGTGAGTGCATATATCATCCCCATTTCGAACCGATCGGCACAGTGTTTGGATATGCTTCCACAAGACTTGATGAACGCTATAAATGGTTTAAATAACCTGAGCGTATATGCAAATAAACCTAAAATTTCCGTTTCTTCATTGAAAAAGAATAAAGTATATCGGGTGCGACGTTTTGTGACCGTTCCGGAATCTTTTGAAGATCTTTTGGTCGAATTGGACCACGTGAGAGTATATTTACCACAACTTTACGCGGATTATATTTGGAAAGACCTCACCAACGGCCTTGAGCTACTAAATTCGGTGAAGCTTGGATTAATTTATAAGGGGTGCACGCCGGCCACGGAACGTTTGAAATTTATACTGTTGTAAATCAACTTTTACAAAATGGGGGAATGTCTACAAAGTTTCCTATCTTTATCCGCCGAATTTTTATGTAATTTAATCGAAGTCATTACAAGCGCTTTCTGTATAGTTTTATCATTTTGGTCATGTTTACATTAGTTATTTAAATATATGTATTAAATTTATTTTTCGCGTTTATTATTTCATTCCTCCTTTAAAAAAGAATAAATGTTGGTGAGTATTTTTGTCGTTATCACATTTCCGCTCGCTGATAAGAGCGAGCGACTTCTCCTACAGAACGTTATTTAAACGTTTTAACCGATTTCCTCCGGTGACCGAGAGCGTAAGACGCCAGGCATTTGACCGGACCGCCTAGGTTCGATCCCAACGCTCGCCAAGGAAAAAAAAAAAATATATATATATATATAAAAGGGCACTGGGGTGGTGGGGGTGAGGGGGTGGTGATGACGTAAGGGAGTTGATGACGTCAGAGGGTTGTGACGTCAAGGGGTTGTGACGTAAGGGGGTTGTGACGTCAGGGGGTTGTGACGTCAGGGGGTTGTGACGTCAGAGGGTTGTGACGTCAGAGGGTTGTGACGTCAGGGGGTTGTGACGTCAGGGGGTTGTGACGTCATATAGAGCATGGAGCCACTTCCGCTCCAGAACTCTCATTTTCTATCTACTCATTACTTTCTTGAGATAGTGGATTCTTTTTATTGAAAATTTTTGAAAAGTTTTGGAAATTAAATGATAGACTTTTATCACTTTATATAGTATTTATTTTGACATTAGTTGTGGGAGTTACGAGAGAGGGCATGATTTTTTTGAACATAGTATAAATTGGGACGGGTTTTGAGTCTCGGTCTCTCTTTTTGAGTGACAATTCTCTTCGTCGGTGGTGAACGTAATCTGCGACAAGTATTAATCAGTTTAGGAAGACAATTTGGGAAAATTTTTGTGAAAGTTTGGAGTCTTAAGGCTAATCCGGGGGCATCGGAAATATTACTTGCGTTGAAAAATCGGGGTTTAGTATTTTCTAGAACCCGACCCGAATATTTTAACCGGATTTAATTATTGTTCATTACATATCAATTTTGGGCGTAGATCTCGACCATCTGAGGTAAGTCTTTTTTTTTGTTTCTCGTAATTCTACCCTTACTACATCTTTTTGGAGAACCATTTTTTTGGTTATCTATTTTTTTTTTAATCCATTCCTTATCCTACGATCTCGAAGCAAGCTGCCGAGGAATATAGTTTTACCATCTTCAATAAGAAAGACAGGAGTTTGGAGTTTGCCTACAAAAAGAAAAAGAAAGAATCTGATTAAATATAAGAACTCTGTACCTTTACTGGTTTTATTTTTTAAACAAATTCACATCTTTCATGTTTCGACACTGCAGTGTCATCATCAGAGACGCTATGAAAGATATAATGGATTAATATTAAAAGAAAATTACATATTTTTTATATGGTTGAATGAATAATATAACATATCAAGCAATTAAATTAATTTTCACTTACTTTGTCAATATTTTGCGTGAAAAACATTCAATTTAATAATTAAAAACTAACAACAAAACACTTAAAATGGTAAAAAAAATTTTTGTAGGATGAAACACAAAAATCGAGCGTTATTATATAAATTGTGAGATGGCTGACAAAACCTGTTCTTTTTGGTGAATTTTGAGAAAGAGAAAAACATATATATATATATATATATATATATATATATATATAGATTCAGCCAGGTGGTGTCATCTATTCGAATAAGTTGGTAAAAATATAGAAAATAATAAAAATAAAAATATAACAAAAAAAAATAAAAATATTAACATAAAATGTGGTAGGAAAATGTGGAAAAAGGGGAGAATAAGAAGAAAAGAAAAAGAAAACAAAATGAAATAAATATAAGGATAAAATAAAATAACAATAATAAAATAAAATAAAAGTGGAAAATTGGCCGTTGGGACCCCAAAACGTGCGATTAATGTATGGCCTTGTACATCAATCCTCGCCGATTTTGGGGGATTAGGATCAGGAGAAGTGGAAGGGTTTAGATAGATATTTATATAATGGAATCTTTGATATCTCTATCTGATCATTTAAACATTCTGTATTTAGTTCAGTTGCTTTGTGTTCGATTTTTTTCAATTTCATAGCTTTCGAAGATATTGAGCCTAGTGCCCTTGTTACAATTGTGTAGTAGAGTTACATTGTTATCAATATCAAAATCGTGGTTATATGTAATTAAATGTCTCCCAAAGTATGAATTTTGATTTCTTCTGTGTTCTTTTATTCTTTGATTAATTGATCTACCAGTCTCTCCAATGTATACTGCACCACAGGTGTTACATTCCAATCTATATACTCCGTTTTTATTTAATTTTTGTATTCTGTCTTTGGCGTTCATCAATATTTTCTCTAAAGTACCGTTATTTTTGAATGAAATATTTATACCATATTTACGAAAGGTTTTTTGGATTGAATAACTAATATTTCCAGGGTAGTCTATTGATCTGTACGTTTTATTTGAGTTTGTAAGTTGTAAGCTTGATGATATTTGATGTTGTTGTTTTCTGTAATATTTATGAACGAGACATTGTATATCTGATTTATTATATCCACTGTTTTCTGCTATTTTGTGAATTATGTGTCGTTCTTTTTCTTTGTCCATTTCTGATAATGGAGTGTTATAGTATCTGTTTATAAACGCTCTAAAAGTAGCTGTCTTATGGGTTTTGTGATGATAAGAATTCTTAGGGATGACTGTGTCCGCCTCGGTGGGCTTTCTATAAATATTGAAAGTGATCTGATTGGCATTATTTATTAATGTAAGATCCAAAAAATTAAGTTTTCTGTCATTCTCGAGCTCTATCGTAAAGAACATTAATCTTGTGCAATTTATTGATGGTGGAATGGAAAGAGTGAATAGATTCAATATTTTTATTGTTCCAGATAATAAGAATATTATCGACATATCTACGCCAAGTAAAATGTTAGGATTATTGGGAGCTGATATTGTTTTTTCTAGGTTATTGAGAAAGATGTCAGATAGTAATCCGCTGAGAGGGTAACCCATTGGCAAGCCTTCTTCATATTTATAATATTCAGTATTAAATTGACAAAAATTTTGTTCAGTACATATCTTTAATAGGCTAAAATGTGTTTGGTAATCTCAGTATTGAATTTATCTTTTATAATGTCTTTGGCCAGTGAAAGTGTTTCTGCAATTGGTACATTTGTATAAACATTTGTTATATCTAATCATAAAATGGTGTATTCTGCTGGTAATATAGTATCTTGTATCAGATTTATTATTTCTTTCCTATTATTAGTCGTGTATTCAGGCTTAAAATCTATGTTTTTGAATAGTTGTAGTATAAATTTTGAAATTTTATAGGTACTGGAATCTGTAGATGAGATGATAGGTCTTATCGGTAGGTCTATCTTATGTAATTTATTAAGCGAGTATAATAAGGGTGTTTTTGGGTTCATTGGGAGGAAGTTGTATAATGATATTTCTTGTTCTTTAAGGAATTCCTGTGTTGTTTTCATTGCCCTTTTTACTTTATTGTGAAAAGCAGTTGTTGGATTTTTATTTAATTTTATAAAATTATTTTGTTCAAAGAAATTTAAAGTTTTTTGAGATATATAGAGGCTTTTCTAAAATGACTAAACCTGCATTTTTGTCTGCTTTTGTTACTATTAACGAATTTGAATGGATTTTTTGTTTTATTTTACCTAGGACCTTTGCTTCTTCTTTTTTGATTTTATTTTGTTTTTTATTTGTTTTTACGTGTTGAAAATGAAAAAGATGTGAATTTGTTAAAAAAAATAAAACCAGTAAAGGTACAGAGTTCTTATATTTAATCAGATTATTAAAAACTGGTCATAATGGATCTTATTAAACCTTATCATATAAAAAGAAAGAAGACAACTTAAGGTCAGATCAACAATTAATTCTGTTCAACTTTGAAATTTTATTATCATTTTCATTATTGTCTTACAAGTTAATTATTTTTTTGTATACCTACCTGAAAAGAACCTACTAAAAAAGTGAAATTTAACCAAAAGAAAGATACCAAATAAGGAATAGTTGTTATTTAAATATTGAATTTTTTATTTGTTGAAATCTTGTAACATTTTTTTGTTGTACAAGAATCTAATTGGTTTTTTATTAACTTCGTTTATCTCGATTTTTTTTTTATTTGCATCGGGTTCTGCGCAAGCGCTTGGGGTAGACAGTCGGTGTCGCGAATTTAAACAACATTCAATTTTTTTTTATTTTCAAATCAGTTTTTTTATTTTAGGCAATTAAGAATTCTTATTAGTTTTTTGAATTATTATTATTAATTTACAACTTTGCCTATACCGTTTATTTTGTTTTTTTTAAATATATTATTTTGCTTACCTGAGTTTATTGAATTGTTTTATTCTTTTATTGTTGTTACTGTTGCCTGCTTTATTATTGTTCGATCCTGCTCTTATTTCGTTACCACTTTACAATCAGTGCCCGTTGCGAATTTTCGGATTGTGTGGCGCCTTAAATAAATTGAACCTCCCCCTTCTCCGAAAGAGCGTGCCGGGGAGTTCGCAACAAAACCGGGTTGGGGTTGAATAATAATTTAGATTGTTTTGCATGTATAGTGTATTGTCGGATAATTTTGAGGCCTAACAGCTTACGACGACGAAATTAAGCTGATTAAGAGAAACGAAATTTCTAAAATTATTACTAGTTAAACCTTTTGTTGATGATGGCGGATTGTTAAGAGTTGGAGGTGGATTGAAAAATGCTCTCTTACCTTTTGAAAACAAACATCAGATTATTTTGCCTCAAAGACATATTGTTTCAAGACTTATAGCTAAAGACATACATGTCAAAAATTATCTTTGTGTACCGCAACTTATGCTTGGTTTAATATAATAATAGCAGAAATTTAATGAGATTAATTACGAGAAAGTGCACGAAGTGTTCAAGATTTAATTCTCAATCTTTAACGCCTCTTATGGAAGAATTACCACTGGAAAGAATAGGTGTTTTTGCATTTGAACATGTTGGTCTTTCATATCACTTTTTCGAAAATTTATAAGTAGACTCGGGAGACCTAATAATATATTTTCCGAAAACGGTATGATCTTTACTGGAGCTAGGAATAAATTATTAAAATTCAACAATAACGATTATGAAAAAATTTATGATTTTCTTAGCGAAGAAACTATTTCTTGGAAAGCGATACCACCTAGATATCCACATTTCGGAGGATTGTGGGAGGCAGCCGTGAAATCAGTGAAGCTTAGTTTAATTTAAGTTGCTTCTCTTTCACACTTAGTATTTGAAGAGTTTTATAGAGTTATTAGAGTTTTATTTTTTCATTTATAACAGTTTACTACAGTACACATTTCATCTCTTTTTTATTAAACCAGCACCCGCTGTTTTTTGTCGCTCGTTCTTTGGAGCGCACAGGTTGGTCTTGTAAAATTTGAAAAAAAATGAAAAAGAAAGACTAAGGAAAAATTTGATTAAAATTTGTAAACTCACTAGTTTACAAATTAATCAAATTTCAATTTCAAGTTAATTCACGATTTTGAAATTTTCAATTCGATGTTCACCGTAAAACGTTAATTAAATTGAAACAATCAATTACGATTCTTCTTCTTTTTTTACACTTCAAATAAACTTTAGCCTTGACTTTTCTTTATAGGTCATAAGAGATGTTTTTATTTTTTAGCTCGCCCCTAAAGCTTTCACGTTAACATTAAATAAGTAAAGAATTGTTAAATATTTATAAGTTCTTGGATGTTTTTTAAGGTAGTAAAATTATTTATAAATCTGGTTGACACTCGATTTTTGTTTATTTGACATTCTTGTTTGACGATAATGATTTTTGTAATAACTTAACACCAAATCATACTTTTTATACCTTCCAGTCGTGCTTGATAAAGATTGTATACCAATCGAAACTAGTTGCACAGGAATATTCTGTTTTAATAAATATATATCATCGTAATTGATTGTTTCAATCTAATAATTCACGGACTTGGCCGTCTAAGACCCGTTACTACCACTCATAGTTAAAGTTGTAGTTAGCGCTATCTAAAAGATAACGTAAAAATCGATTACTACCACTGTATTTATCTCATAGTTAACGTTACCTAACAGATAACTTTTGTGTTAACCATAACCAGTGGATTCGGTTCGAGATAAGTCTCTCATAGATAATAGAGGAAACCTAACCTAACAAATCGCCCGGTGGTGTAACGGTGCGCGCGGTTTTTCAGTGAAATATTTAAAAAATTGATAATTTTATGGATATGGGGGACGAAGAAATGATTCAGGAGGAAATAAATGAGTTATTCCAATAAGGCCCGTTACTACCAAACCATTGCAATCTATTAGATAACCTAACTATAAGATACCACTAAACTAATAATTTACGAAGTCGTCAGTACTACCAGCTCAAGTTATCTCATAGGTAGAGAATCCTTGAGATATCTAAAGAATGTAGTGATTTTATTTGGGGTAATTTTTTAAATTGGTAACCATACAGTCAAAAGGCCTAATATTTTGACATTGTAACTAATTTTAACCTCAAACGTCATGTTATATTACAGTTATCTTATCGCGTGTTGTCGAAATGGAAAACGGTAATAAAAAAAAGGATCACGAATTATTCCAAAGAGGAAATGGACCTCTTGGTTGATTTAGTTATGAAAAACAAAGACATTATAGAAAATAAAAAAGTGATAATGTGCACTGGCAACAAAAACATAAAGTATGTACATGATTTTATCTATACACCTGCTGCAGTGCCTTAAATAGAAAATATGTTTGTTATTTTAGACCTGGAGTGAAAGTGCTCAGTCGATGACAGCAACTACTGGAATTGTCCGGGATGTAAAAAGTGTCAAACAGAAATATGACCAAATTAAAAAGGATGTTAGGAAAAAAATGCAAAAATTAGATTAAATGCAATGAAAACTGGGGGGGTCGACGAATGGTAGATTGACATACCAGTTTATGCCGAAAGTTGGCATTGCTTACAATTTTCTGTATCCAGAAATAGTAAAATTGATTACTGGTCATGGTAACTTTGAAGAATATCTTAATAGTATCGGTAAACGTGACTCCTTACAATGCGGTTGTGACGAAGTTGGAAATTCTGTTCATGTGTTCTTCAAGTGTGTGAATAAATTCGAAAACAGAAGTAAATTAGAGATTAAATTGTTAAATAAAGGCCTATGTTGGCCTAGAAATACAGATGAAATAAATAAAATAAATAAAACAATTGAGCGGTGGACTATATTTAATGATTTCTCAAAGAAATTCATTGATAAAAAACAATTATAAAGTTTGATATCCGGGACTGTGTTACGACTTTGCTTTCTTTTGATATTTGTATTCTTTTATAAACGCTTTTGCAAGCTTGCATGCAAAATGACGCTTATGGGAGGGTGAGGGAAGGTTAGAAAGGTATTGGTAAAGTTTATTTTATTAAACTTATTATTTAATTATTTAATTTAATCGTACTAATTTTTTGATTTGTAATATCATTTTTGGTGTAGAACCATTTGGTGGAGCACCATAAGATAATTCATATTTGTCTTTATATAATATATACATGTCTTGATACATATCGATACATCGATACATTAACCCAGCCCTAGAAATAGTTCGTTTATGTCCTCGAAAATATTTTCTTCATCGTCAACATCCATAAAATTATTCATTTTTGTAATTTTGTAATATTTCACTGAAAAACCACGGGTATCGTGACACCACCAGGCGATTTGTGAGGTTAGGTTTCTTCTTTTATCCATGAGATACCGACTTAACCCGAACCGAATTCACTGGTTATGGTTAACGCAAAAGTTATCTTTCAGGTAACGTTAACTGTGAGATAAATGCAGTGGTAGTAACCGATTTTTACGTTATCTTTTAGATAGCGCTAACTACAACTTTAACTATGAGTGGTAGTAACGGGCCTTATTCAACCGGTCGAGTTGGGTTACTCTAGCTCGTGCTGCCTTTAACGGCAAACGAGAGAGACTTTGTTAATGAATGAATTTGTAGTATAAGCTACATACTCAAATTATAAAATTAATATGATTGAATATTGAATTTTTTTTACCAAAAAAACTTTTCATAAATAATACTGAACTGTATTAGCAGGACCAATTACAAATGTGTATATTTTTAGGGTAATATTGTAATTAGACAATATTCGTCTTATTTTCGCCTTATTGCAGACGTAATAGGCGCCGAGAGTCCCTTTGAGTGAGTAATCAGTCGACACATGAATCGAGACTAGTAGGTAAATAAAGTTTTTTGCAACTATTTGAGTATAGATAAACGACTTTGCGTCTACAAATTCGTTCGTCATTATTTCATCGTTAAGAATTCTTTAAATAAAATACAATTACAAACATTAAGAAATATTAATTCGTAGCAATTAATAATTAAAAACAAGTATTTCCAATTTTATTATACATACATATATTAATACACATTTTAAGAGTGAATTTATCGCAAATTACAAATTTTCTATTCTGAAAAATAGTAACTTTATTGCTTCTACTACGACTTTTAATGTCTTTACAGTCAGAAAAACATTGAGGTAATTAAAAACTTATTTCAAGACATCAACAAATATATTATCAAGTGCCGTCCAAATGCATTCCCTGAGAAGAATGTTAAAAAATCTGTGAGAGGTACATATCTAAAATGGAAAGGTAAAAAACATAGAATTAAAAAAAATTAGACATCTTATACATTATTGAAGTCACAAAAGATAGTCGTTTAAAACAAATATATAAACTTGTCTGAACGAGAAACTGGAAAATCCAGGAAACATCAACAGAACATCCAGCATTAAATGTCGAAAACTTATTCTTTTTTCTCTCAAACCGAGTTACATCGAAAAACTTTTGAACCAGCTGTATTGATGAAAGCAGTTAGAAGCAAATAGCAAAAAATACGACAGATATGTACGAATTGTCTACAAAGGTAATAGAAGGGGTTGAACCAACTTTTAGCAAACATTTTTGTTTTGTCATAATCAATTATCTAGCGGAGACAGTCTTTCTGAAAGAGCTCAAGCTGACGAAGATAACACCTACATACAAAAAAGGTAATAAGGGCATATACAATAATGATAGACCAATATCTATTCTACCAACTTTATCAAACCCACCATTGTCAATAAAAAAACAATAGACTATCAAACCATAACAAACTGCCTACAATCTGTCAACATGGGTACCAAAGAAAATAATTTACGTTTCTGCGACTTAATCATACAGAGGCGCCGATTTTTGAAAATATATGTATGAGTGTTGGGTGATGGAAAAAGTAGATTCCAATAAAAATGTTTGAACCTCGGACCCAAGTACAATGAATAGTACATTGATATTTCTTCCTCAAACAATAACTAGTGTTAACAAGTTGGATTTGGTTTGCTTAGCTGGGTTAAGATTGATGGATCAACCCAACCCAACTAGTTAACAATATACCAACATATACCAACAGTTTCTTGTTACCACTTTGGACAGAACCCATCAAATCGTCTATCTCTATCCTTCATTAGTCCTTCCTCCGAATGAGTTATAACAAATCATAAAATATTTCATTAATTTTTTAACTGTTATTAATAATCTGTCTATCTGGACAAAAGGAGCGGTAAAAACATCTCCCCTTTCTTGTCTTGTTATACAGACTTTCTTCCTCAAATATACATATATTATCCTGTAAGCGTTAATTTAATATTTAAATTTTAGAGTTAGTACGATTACAGCCGCTGGTGGCGTTGTAGTGGTTTTTAACGGGTTTTAGTAGCGTTGGAGGGAAGAACGACTTCCGAGAGAATTACGCAAGATAACATTTTTACGTTTATGTCGCTTATGTATTATGTTATGTGTTATTACGCCTTATGTGCTTCATTTAAACGTTAATAAACAATATATTTTGAGAAGAGTGAGAAGAGATTTATTATTCGGTCCAACCGAAGGCGCTCCCTCAATAATTCTTACAAATCAGGTGTGGGGTTCGAAAAAAAAAAAAGTGAGGTTAGGTTACGTTAAGAAGATACAAGTTCGACGAAGATGTCGAAAGAATATTCATCCGAAGATTTCAATAATTTTCAAGAAAGTCTACAAGTAAATTACGAAAGAGGTATGAATCCGGAAATGGGTACGTTTTTAAATACGATGAACGCCGTATTAGAACAAAACTCAACTATGTTGAAATTGTTGTTAAATGAAAAGTCAAAGAACGAAAACAATTCACAAACATACAGCATTATACCAGACTTTTCCAAAAGTATATCCGTTTTCAATGGTGAAAACTTAACCAGTAGCAAAGTATGGCTAGAAGCCATTGAAAGTTCAGCGGCTTTACATAATTGGCCCGAATCTTTCATGTTGGAGACGGCCAGGACGCATTTAATGGGTGCAGCACAGTTTTGGTATGAGGGAAGAAGACAAAATCTGACATCATGGAAAGATTTTAAGCAAGAATTTACAAAAACGTTTATTCCGGAAAGAAATATCACTGCATTGTGGAAAACCATGCAATCAAGGATGCAAACAAGCAAAGAAAGTATAAGTTATTATTTCCATGAAAAAATAAGTCTATGCAAGCAACTTAACTTAAGTTTTGAAGAACAAAAGGAACAAATCTTACTCAAACCATACTGATGCAGACGACTTATTCAAGGATTTATTAAAATACGAACGAATGACTTATGAAAGAAAATACCATCATGGACAAGTAAAACAAGTAAGTGTTACTGCTAGTTCCGTACAACCTATCCGAACAAAACCAAAACCTGAGAGTTTGGATGCTGGTACAAGATTAAAATGTTACAACTGCGTTGAAGAGGGACATGTAGTGAGAGATTGTCCATATCCTAGGCGAGAAAAGGGATCATGTTTCCGTTGTGGATCACCGCAACACAAGATCGCAAATTGTCCCGTACAGACTGATCAAAACCGAAGAGCACCAAAGAAAGAAACTACAACCCATCTGGTAGAATCAAGGACATCGTATGAGGTACCAATGGTTTTACATACAGATGATGGTAACATTTTTGATGTCCAAGCTTGTTTGGACACTGGCAGCCCAATTAGCTTAGTAAGGTTAGATGTAATTGGTGAAAAGGTAAAAACAAATTCAATAATACGAAATTTTTGTGGCATAAATGGTAGTAAATTGGACATTATCGGTATTTTTGATGGGAAAGTATTAATACAGGATATAGAGGTCCCTGTTTTGTTGCATGTAGTGCCAAATCAAACAATGAGTTTTCCCGCATTATTAGGTAGAGACTTTACAACTTTGAAAACATTTCAAATAACTTTAGGATCAGAATTTAAGATTTCAAAAATAATTGATTCAAACGATATTACTGAAAATGTTGAAAACGAAATTGAAGAATTAATGATGATTGATGTAGATGATGTTAATAAAAACCAACCGCTAAATATAAATTCCGATGTAGACATTGTTACAAAAAATAAAATAGAAAAACGAGTAACCGAATATGTTAATTCAAAAAAATCGTTAAGTACTGATACAACTTTTGAATGTAAAATTAACTTGAAAACTGATCAACCATTCGCTTTTAGACCACATAAATTGTCTTTTGAACAAAAACGAAAATTAAAAATAATTTTAGATGAATTGTTGCTTAAAGGTTACATTAGAGAGAGCTATTCTCCATACGCTAGTCCGATCGTTTTAATTAAAAAGAAAAATTCAGATGATTACCGACTCTGTATTGACTTTCGAGAATTAAATAAAGTAACTATTCGCGATCGTTATCCTTTGCCGTTAATTGACGATCAATTAGATTTGTTGAGAGGTAAATGTTATTTTACTAGTTTAGATTTAAAAAATGGTTTCCATCATATCAAAATGTCGGACGATTCAATTAAATATACTTCTTTTATAACACCATTGGGTCAATTTGAGTATTTACGCATGCCTTTTGGTATTACTAACGGACCATCTGTATTCAGTCGTTACATCTACAAGATATTTAGACAATTGATAAATGAGGAAAAGATTTTAATTTATTTAGATGATATTTTGATTGCGACGGAGACTATAGATGAGCATTTTGAACTATTAGACATAGTTTTAACAATAATGGCAGAAAATGCATTAGAATTGAGATTAGATAAGTGTTCTTTCGTACAGAATCAAATAATTTATTTAGGATATTTAATAAATAAAAATGGTATAAGACCTAACCCCGCGAATATTGAAGCTGTTGAAGATTACCCAATACCCGATAGTAGCCAGAAAGTACATAGATTTCTTGGTTTAGCATCGTACTTCAGACGATTTATTCCTTCTTTTGCAAAGATAGCCAAACCACTATACCACTTAATAAGAAAACAAACGGCCTTTACTTTTGGCGAAACTGAATTAATGGCTTTTAATTTGATAAAAGAAAAATTGGTAACCGCTCCAGTTTTGGCAATTTATTCACCATTTCTTGTTACTGAATTATATTGTGATGCATGCTCAAAAGGTTATGGTGCAGTTTTATTACAGAAGCAAAAGGATGATTTATTTAGACCAGTTTCTTATTTTAGTAAAAGAACAACAGATACTGAATCAAAGTATCATAGTTATGAATTGGAACTTTTAGCTATTATAAACGCCTTAAATAGATTCCACACTTATTTGCAAGGTATACCATTTAAAATTGTCACTGATTGCAATTCAATTAAGTTAGCTTTAAACAAATAAGACATAAACCCTAGAATTAACCGTTGGGCGTTGATATTACAAGACTATAATTTTGAAATAGTACATAGAGAGGGAAATCGCATGAAACATGTTGATGCTTTGAGTCGTACAAATTCGATTTTTGTGTTAGAGGAAAATACTTTTGAACAAAACTTAGCTGTTGCACAACATTTAGACAAAGATATACAAAATATTTCGGAAAGATTACAGGAAAGCGAATTAAGGGATTACGAATTAAGAAATGGACTTGTTTATAGGAAAATGAAAGACAAACTTTTGTTTTATGTACCTCGTTTAATGGAAAATCAAATAATAACAAATTCACACGATAATTTAGGACATGTTGGTAAGGAAAAGACCATGGAATATATTTCTCAAATATACTGGTTCCCTGAAATGCAAAAGAAAATAAAATTACATATTAAGAATTGTATAAAATGTTTATGTTACTCACCAACTGTAGGAAAACAAGAAGGTGTTCTGCATAATATCCCTAAAGGAAATGAACCTTTTGTTACATTACACATAGACCATTATGGGCCACTAGAAAAAACACCTACTGGAAACAAATATATATTCGAGGTAATAGACGGATTTACCAAATTTGTGAAATTTTACGATGTAAAGTCCACAAAAACTTGCGAAGTTATTCATAAACTACAGGAATATTTTAACAATTACAGTAAACCAATCAGAATAGTGTCAGATCGTGGTAGTGCTTTTACTTCTAATGAGTTTGCAAAATTCCTGAAAGAGAATAACGTTATACATGTCTTAATAGCAGCTTCGTCACCTAAATCAAATGGACAAATTGAACGTATTAATAGAGATTTAACGCCTATGTTGTCAAAATTATCAGCTTTGAAAAATAAATGGAATAAATACTTACCTGATGTAGAATTTGTCATTAATAATACTTTTTCCAAATCAACTGGTTATACTCCTGCAAAACTTTTATTTGGTGTAAACCAAAAACACAAATACGATAGTCTGAGAAATTATTTAGAGGTTGATACCGACGAAACCGATATCATTGAAATTAGAAGAAATGCTCAAGAGAAAAACATACAATCACAAAATTATAACAAATCAACTTATGATGCTCGCCATAAATCACCGCAAAAATATGATGAAGGAGACTATGTTCTGATAAAAAATGTTGATGTAACCCCAGGTGTTAACAAAAAACTTATACCGAGATACAAAGGCCCATATCAAGTACTTAAAACGTTAGAAAATGATCGTTATGTAATAGTAGACATTCCAGATTTCCAATTGACGCAAAAACCGTTTGAAAGTGTTTTAGGACCGGAAAATATGAAACCGTGGCTAGTAGTTTAGAAAAACAAATTGTTATTTTGGACCGTAGGTCGGGACGACCTATTGTCAGGTTGACCGATCTGTAAGCGTTAATTTAATATTTAAATTTTAGAGTTAGTACGATTACAGCCGCTGGTGGCGTTGTAGTGGTTTTTAACGGGTTTTAGTAGCGTTGGAGGGAAGAACGACTTCCGAGAGAATTACGCAAGATAACATTTTTACGTTTATGTCGCTTATGTATTATGTTATGTGTTATTACGCCTTATGTGCTTCATTTAAACGTTAATAAACAATATATTTTGAGAAGAGTGAGAAGAGATTTATTATTCGGTCCAACCGAAGGCGCTCCCTCAATAATTCTTACAATCCTAGTAATTCTCCTGTTTCTGATGGTTTCCACACGTGGGCGAATTCATAAAACACAACACAAAAGCGACCTATTATTTTTTCAATAATATTTGTCCTTCTATCATACCTGGATCGGGGGGCAAAACTGCCTCACTCGCTCCTCCTCTGAATTCTTTATCTTATCTTTTCCTCTCCCCTTTTCTCTTCCATCTCCTTAATCTTCATCACCTCTCTTAACTATCTCATTATGCTGTCGCGCTGCTCTTCGTTGGTCACAAGAAAGTCGAGAGAAACCATTATACATATTCATCTATAACAGATTGTTCCAATTCCGTGATCGTTTTCATCGTCTTTTTTCGAAGTAACAAAATTCAAAAATTGTGTGTCGAGGTGTGTCCGTCTCTTGATATCCAAACCAACAGCTGTCCGACCCACTCTTCTTTATCTTCGTGAAGTAGCGTACTCACAGACTAACTAAGTAATTGCCTGGGTTATATAAACGTCTACAAGAGACGATTTGCTATGCTATTCTCTTACATCTTTTATACACGTTTTTGCCCATCTCTCATAATGGTTTCATCTCTCTTGCCACTTCGTATACATGTCTTCTCTGTTCTGTTCTGCTTTCTCGCACTTTGTCTCAACATTTCTACTTCTTTCTCAGGCCAACAAATCAATAGATGCGTGTCCAGCCAGTGTACCTACAGTTTTCATCGCTACCGTGCGATATACATTTTAGGATATTTCTTATACTCAAGTGCGCTTTCCCAAGCTGAGGCTCCGTATAAAGTGTCCGATGTTATTACTGCGGTTAATGGACCTCCTTTTCTAGACATCAACAGCGTTAAGTTATTATACATTTTTTCGACTTTCTCTGAGACTTTTTTAATAAGCACCGTCATACGTAGATCGTTGTTTAAATGGATTTCTAAGTACGTTATCGATTCAGAGCTTTTAATGATTTGTTGGCCTACTCTAAACTCTATTTTCTGTAGATTTCTTCTTCTTTCTAAAATCACTATCTCAGTTTTCTCTTCCGCTAGTTGTGTGTTTAGCTCTCTCATATTCTCTGCCAGTTCACCTATACAATATTTAGCTCTATCTCACATCTTCTCTTCAGACTCTGCTCTCACCACCACCGCCAAATCGTCCGCGTAGGGCACTATCGAGACTCCTTCTTCCATCCTCTCCTGCTGCTTTTTTTCTCTTAATTCAGACTGCTATTAAGTTCTTCTATGGTAAACATTTTCGGTTGTTGATCTCCACTTTGATGGTTATCTTTCTCCTTGTAATTCCCTTGCAATACAGGACATAGCTTTTTGAACTTGTTTATAAAATAGTACTACACCGGTCCAAGATTGCATGGAAAGAAATGTAAGTGCAAATGGAGAAAATTGATTTCGAACGACATGTTTGCATTTATGGTATGCTTTATGGTTTTCTAAAAATCCATGGACAGTTTGTTTGAAGCTAACCCACGCCTTGTTTCTTTTGTTGTTTATGTTGACATGAATTCGTTGTCATTTATTAATTTTCGATATTACGTACGATATTTGTGGAAAGAGCTGGATTCAACGTTTTCGCAAAGTTTTTCATCAAATCCAGTTTGATGTGAAGTAAAGGCAATGCCATATTGCCTTATGCAATATGGCAGATGCTGGTCTCACCAGAGGTTTATTTAAGACATTGAAAGCACCAGCATCGTAATGTTCTCTAGATGGCTAGTCTTTGCGCACATAATGATACTCTCACTCAACTATTCTTCAAACAAAGAAAACAGCAATATTTTGTAAAATCGCCTTGTAAGCCTGTAACCACCGCAATTACCTGAAAATCATAGATAGTCAATACTTAAAAAGTAGAAGTTAATAATTTTTTTACTGCGGCAATTACTTTTAAATCTATAGAAACCTTTCATTCAAAAGCTGAAATAGAGTCAAAATAATAATATTGATTTTAATGAATTTAATGTTTATACTTAGTGCCTGGAACGGTTAAAATACATCTTTATTTAAAAAAATTGTTCGTAGAAATTTTGCACGATTGTTGTAATTTGACGATATCTCTGCTAAAATACATTCGATCATGATGTCCAACACTTCAAAATTTGGAGAATTAAATGTTCTACAGGATAGAATAGCCAACTTTTGTTCATATATAATTATTTGTCGTTACGGTGCGATTAAGTGCAAAAAAAATAGGAAAAATGTAAAAAAATTTGATTTTGTTGAGTTCTGTTAGGCTGTAGCAAAATAATGGAGTGTCCGATTTATACCATCAATACCTCAAAATGTTCGTTCAGATCTCCACTTTCATGTCCATATAGCTACAGAACACTATACAGAACATGAACCATTACTGTGTTTTTGAATTTACAATGGCAAAAAAATATCACAGTCTTTGAGATTTTTCTTATAAACTAGTGTTATTAAGGTGAGTTAAAATTATATATAATTTTTCAAATTTTAAAAATTGCTCTTTTAAAATGAATGTTACTCTTTTGAAGTAGTGCATTTTTTTATTTAAAGTTGCAAAATTTTTAATTTAATGTCAAAGTAATGCATACAGAGTAGAAGATTGTATTGTTGATATTTTCACAAAGACTGAATGATACTAACATTTCAGATGAACACTTATTGTGCAATACTAAATTGTACTTCGAAATATGATGCATGCCGGAAAAAGGGATTGGAAATTCTTTCAATTTCCAAAGAATGAAATTATTTGTGAACACTGGCTTGAGAATTGTTAATCAGGGACAGATCCGAAAACTTCAATGATATGCTCCTTACATTTTGTAAGAGATGATTTGAAGTACGAGCTATTAGGTCTAAAACCACAAAAAAATGTTAAAGAAATTTTCTTTTCAGTCATTATGATTGGAGAGTAGTTTACAAGCTTCTCTTAAGGAGAATGTATAAGATTGAGATAATGACAATGTTCAATGTGGTTGTGCTGCAATGACCCAAACTGATGAAATAGATAGATCAATTGTGACAACTCAGACGGAAATATCTACAAATATTTTTATTTTTAGTATTAATGTTATTATTATCGTGTAGATTAAAGAGATAAATATAAAAATTGATTCTCTTACAACAGAAAATTATCGGATAAAGAGCAGTTTGATTGATAAAAAATACAAAACTCAAATAAGTATTTTATCAATACGACAAGAGCAGAATATCTTGACTAATGAACCGTAAAATTTATGTAAATATCCTTACGATATTTAAGTAAAAGATGTTATTTATATCTAAGAAATCATTTAAATTATTTTCTACCAGGTACTAACTTATATTTAAATATTATGTAATGTATAATGTATAATATATGTAATAATTATGTATTTAGATAGTATAGCCATCAAGAATTTTATGCTTTTACAGGTATATCATCATTGCAAAAGTGGCGTTCAACTCCACTCAATGTTTCTTTTTTGTTAGCGGTAACTCAAAGTTTCAACGAAAAGGAAAGAGTTGTCGTTCTTTCGTGTGACGAAATGAAAGTGGCAGAATCAAATGAATATGATAGAGAAAGGGATCAATTCATTAGCCTACACTTACAACTGCAAGTGGTTATGGCAATTGATTTTTGGTTCGCAATATTTAGCCGGTTGGATAGCAAGAAAAAGTATACATTAACAAATTCGGAAGAATATACATACAAACGTTGCGAAAAATTACATAATTATTGCTTACCAACGTGGATGGAACAATTGTCATTTGGCGGGCTTACATTGCCATCACAAAAATTTTTAATATTGATTACAGATTTATAACATGAATTCCAAAAAGAGATTGGGAAAAAGAAAAATTGTTCACTCCAGAAAAGTTATACAAAGATTATTTAATAAAATATCCTATATAACCTATATTTGATAAACAATTACATAATATTAATTAAAACAAAAGTTAAAACAATGTTAATCGTTTTAAGGCAATGTATATTTATAAGAATAATTTGTTGAATCCAGAGCCTTTCAAAAGAAAATGGAAAAAATAAAAACAAAATTTCCAACACAGTAAAGATTCTTATTGTGTAACATTTGTTACAATAAAATAAATGTATACTAATTAGTACTACTGTTATTAATTTTACTCCATTTGATTATACAATTCGCGTTCACTGTTTTGTTTTGTTGTTATAAAGTTAGTATGTTCTACTCTATTCCTTGCTTGATTGCTACATTACCAGCATTGATAAGGATAATCTACTTTTCATAATGATTTGTTTTGTAATTAAATTCTTTAATAGATCTATTAAACCATTACTGCATAAAGTTAACTGTTTTTACCGCAGTTGTTGGTTTTTACAACACTCAAATGGATGCGACTCGCTTTTTTACTTGAATTCGTGCATTTTAAACATGTTTTAAGAAAGTTGTTTTTTAATGTACTATTATAAGTTTATAGCATCGGAAAAAAGAAACTTTATCGTGATTTTGGTGATGTTCCCACATATTTTCATTTGAATTTATATTTTATAGATTCGTATGTGTGCGCATGCGCACAATCAACAGATCCAGCTACGTCACTAACCCACCTTTCCTCTCTTAGGCCCGTTCCTACCAAATCGTTGATATCTATTAGATAAGCTGACTATAAGATAACGCTAAACTAATAGTTTACGGACTCGGCCGTACTACCACTTCAAGTTATCTCATAGGTAGGATATCCTTAAGATATCTAAAGAATCTAGTGATTTTATTTGGGGTGATTATTTAAGTTGGTGACCATACGGTCAAAAGGCCTAATATTCTAACCTCGAACATCATCGTAAATCGAGCGTTTATTATTTTTGTCATTATTCTTATTTTGTGTACCGTTCGAATATAGAAAACGGAAAACGATAAGAAAAAAGAACTGCGAATTATTCCAAATAGGAAATGGAAATATTGATCGGTTTAATAATAAAAATAAAAAAAAAGAAATAGTATATATAATAAATATGTTATAGAAAATAAAAGAAGTGACGCGTCATGGATGGCGGTTTAATAGCTTCCTCTATTTCATGGAGAAGAAACTGAAAAGTCTCATTGGAAATACGAAATATTTTCATAAATTCCCCATCTCAATGTTTATTTAGATGATTTAATCGTCTTCGTATTATTATTTCACTTCGTATAGGAAATAATTAGGGGTGTGCGATACAGCATGAAGCGTATCGATATTCTATACATACATTGTATCGATACTCATATCGATATCGTATCGATATTTAGATTGACAGTTAATAAAAAGAAACTATGAAGAACATAAAAGTTAAAAAAATTATTTATACTTTAGTATAAATATTATGTTTGACACCATTTTTGATATTAATTTATTATTATGTGAAATTGTAGCTTTCGGGGATGACCCAACTCTTTTAGTTAGGAGTAACCTTTATAAAAACATTTCTATTTTAGCTAATGAGGCTTTAGAAAAAATTAATCTTTGGAGTAAGAATTGTAAATTAAAATTTAATGCTTCAAAATCAGAAGCAATTTTCTTTGGAAAATTAAATCAAAGGTTACCAATTTTATCTTTAGATGGTAATAGGATTATTTGTAAAAATGTTGTTAGATATTTAGGCGTCTATTTAGATGATTAACTTAATTTTAATTTTCATTTAGATTATGTCACTAGAAAAGCTAGGGAAATATCTAACAAAATAGGAGCTGCTGCTAAGGTTAGTTGGGGCTTGAAAGGTAATGCATCAAGCACCATATACAAGGGTGTCATCGAACCTTGCATGTCTTATGCAGCTTCAGTATGGGAAAGTAAAATTAAAAGTATAAAAGCTAGGAACAAATTTATTAGTGTACAAAGGGTTTTAGGATTGAAGGCTGCTAAAGCCTATAGTACAGTTTCGAGTGATACGCTTAGTGTTATAGCAGGTATTTTACCAGCTGATTTAAGATTTAGAGAATTAGCAATACTACAAAATTTAAATAGTTTAGATAATAATGACTTAAAATTAATTACTGGTTTAGATTTAAATAAAAACCTTATTGAAAAAGAAAGTGAGCTTTTGTCAGTTGTTCATCCAGCTAAACGAGCTGTTATGGACTTTAAAGTTTGCGGGAGTGTTAATAAAGTTAGTGGTGTTCAAATATATACGGATGGTGCAAAAAGTGATGTTGATGTTGGTGCTGCATTTGTTGTTTATAGTGAAGGTGTTGAGACATATAATGAAAAAATAAAACTCGGTAGTTTGTGTAATAATTTTCATGCGGAATTAATTGCGGTTAATAGTGCTTTAAAATATGTAATTAAAAACGATATTGTTAAGTGTGATATATCTAGTGATAGTGCTTCTGTTGTAGAAGGCTTGAAAAATATGAACAGACCAAATCATTTGCAAAAGGAGACATGGGATATGATCAGAGATCTAAAGAACAGGCTCAATTTCTATTGGATTAAAGGACACTCTGGTATTAAAGGAAATGAAAGACCGGACCAATTGGCAAAGGAAGCATCTTTGCTGGAGAGTTCCCATATTGGATTTAATTTTATTTCTAGACGAAGTCTTAAGAATAAGATTAGAAAATATTTTATGAGAGTTTGGCAGGAAAGATGGGATAAGTCAACGAATGGTAGATTGACATACCAGTTTATGCCGAAAGTTGGCATTGCTTATAATTTTCTGTATCCAGAAACAGTAGAATTTTAACAAAACAGTAGATTGCATGCAAAATGACGCTTATGGGAGGGTTAGGGGAGGTTGGAAAAGTGTTGGTAAAGTTTATTTTATTAAACTTATTATTTAATTATTTAATTTAATCGTATTAATTTTTTGATTTGTAACATCATTTTTGGTGTAGTACCATTTGGTGGAGCACCATAAGATAATTCATATTTATCTTTAAGTAATATATACATGTCTTGATACATATTGATACATCGATACATTAACCCAGCCCTAGAAATAGTTCATTTATGTCCTCGAAAATATTTTCTTCATCGTCAACATCCATAAAATTATCCATTTTTGTAATTTTGCAATATTTCACTGAAAAAACACGGGTATCGTGACACCACCAGGCAATTTGTGAGGTTAGGTTTCCTATTTTATCTATTAGATACCGACTTAACCCGAACCGAATCCACTGGTTATGGTTAACACAAAAATTATTTTTTAGGTAACGTTAATTATGAGATAAATGCAGTGGTAGTAATCGATTTTTACGTTATCTTTTAGATAGCGCTAACTACAACTTTAACTATGAGTGGTAGTAACGGGCCTTAGGCTATGTTCACATGACAAAAATCTGACGCGCGATTAGATATCGTGGTATTTAAATACAACCATTCATATGAACGTGCACTATCGCGCGTTGAGACGCGTTAACGCAGCGCTCAGCGCAAAAATCTCTAGACGCGCGCGATTACGCGTTAATGCGCGTTTTGAGTTCTACGTGCCATCCGTATAACGTTCACATGAGCATGCGTTCTCTTCATAACAGGTTGTAGTTTGGAAAAAATGGCTGATGAGTCTACAGATATTGACATCGTCTTATTAATTAATGAAGTAGAAAAAAGACCGGGAATTTGGAATATAGGTTCGGAAACATATAAAAATAAAATATTGAGGCGCCGGGCATGGGAAGAATAAGTTTTAGTTTTTTGTAAGGAATCCCACTCCCAAGAAAAGACAAGAAAGATGGGTAAGTATTATAGGTTAGGACTAGGATGTATTTTCTCTACTAAAGTTACTGCAGTATAAAAATTTTATTAGCAAATAAGCAGTTCTAATAGCTTCATTAAAAAACGACAAGTATACATATTTATATCATTTGATCCTGATATGCGATTCTTCCTTCATTTACAAAATACTTCATAAATGTTGCTCGAATGTTATCCGCTGAAGACGTAGCTCTTCCAGTATAAGTGACATTTAATGGTTTAAGTTTTTCTGCTAAAGTTTCTTCATGATTAAATGCATCTCTTGTTCGAAAATATTTATAAAGTACTGTAATAGCTTTTACAATCTTTTCGGCGCAATCTACACTAACATCTATTGGACGATGAAGTCTTCTCCATTTATTACTAGCTATACCAAAGGTGCACTCGACATATCGCCGAGCTAAAGTTAACCGATAGTTAAATATTTTCTTTTCATAGCTTAGCTGCTTTCCACCATAAGGCCTCATCAAATTCTCCATAAGTCCAAACGCTTCATCGCCTACAATCACGTAAGGAAGTGCTATATCGTGAGTTTCTATCAAAGGTCTTGGTTTTGGTATATCTAAAGATTTTTCAGTATTTTTTTTGTACAGAATGAAATCTCTGAAAACTCCAGAGTCACTATCCTTTCCGTAAGCGCCAATGTCCACCTAGATAAAGCGGTAATTAGAGTCACATAGTGCCAACAATACCAACGAAAAAAAATTTTTGTAAATTACAAAGAACCATCGAACGCACCATTTGCCATCGAACGCACCAATACAGTGCGGAAATTTGACATTTTCCATAAATCCTTCAGATATTTCTATCCATTTTTTTTCATCTGGTATTGGCATCTCTATATCTTTCAATTTCTCCCAGATCACGTCACATACTTGTCGAATTATACCACTTATTGTCGATTTTCCATTTTGTACGAATACTGTAGCTCCGCTATTGAACAACCGCTTGCAAGATATCTGGAATAATTAATACTCACTGGTTTATATATATATATATATATATATATATATATATAGATTAGATAGACTTGTATATTTAAATGTTCAATTTATTTTTTATAGGCGAGTTGTTGCAGAAAAAATGGAAAAGTTTAAAAGATAATTTTGTCAGAGAGGCGAAAAACCGAAATCTGGGTCGGGTGCTTCTACGAACACTTACATCCATTATAACAGACTACTTTTCCTGAAAACCTCAATACCTACTAAAGAAAGACACAATAACTTCACGAACAATGAAGCTCAAACTGATCAAACTGAGAGCCAAAGCAATCCAGAAGAGAAAAATAATGACACCATCAACGTTAAAATGGCCCCACCTGTACTGCAAAAAAAAAGAAGTTGAAATCAGACAGTGATGATAAATAAATTAGAATATTAGAACAGAGTATGGAACAAAGAAATAAACAATTAGCTGAATTATCAAAGAAAAAAGAAGAAATCACAGACGAAAATTAATTATTATGTTTATCTTGAGTAAACGAAATTAAAAAAATTCCTGAAAACAAGCGCCTTAGAGCTAAAATGGAAATATATAATGTCATAGCACACCATCAAACTGCACCTTACCATCCTTCTTCACCAGCAAATTCATTATCAGAAAACTGTTATTCCCAACAATTCTCACATAGTTATCCTACACAACCCAACCCAACGCCATCTAACACAACTTACACAACCCTACAAAACCGAACCCTACTAAACTTTGATCAACCTAATTCATATGGTTATGTAGCACTCCGTCAACTGTTAACAGCGACGAATCTCAATTTGATTTGTTTCAAGATAACAATTAATAAATAATTAAAGATTTAATTATGTTGATTTATTAAATACTTACCTTAAAGTTATTATAAGTTTTTCACTGGGTGAAATACAATATCTAACTGCATTTGGAGCTGCCTTAATATCATCCTGAATTATTATCGGATTCAAAAGATTTTACCCCTCACTTTGAACGCGAATAACAGAAAACCTACCCCATAGAAAAAATCTAGACTAGTTTCATTGGACGCGAAATTTAATTATTTATAATATGGAGAAATTTTAAAATTTTCCTCCCACTCGTATAATAATTATCACAGGTGTAATGAAAAAAAGTATTCGATTTAGGCCGATCTACGAAGAAGCGCGTCTTTGCGATTTTTTTATTCGGAAACGGCTCGTCGAAAAAATTCTATATTTCGACCACACATTACAGAAAATGTGCTTAACATGACAGTGTAGTTATTTTTTGATTTTTGCTACCCATTTTCAAATGAAAGTACATTATGTGAAGTAATGATATCTCGATAATGGGTTATCGTATGGGATTGTCGCAAACATCATTCTAACCGTCTAATGAAACTGAATAAAAACCTAATCTGCATTGTGCAGAAAGTGTTCAATACGATTTTATAATTGTGAGTTAAATCAATCTGCGCGAAATTATATCCGCGGGTGTGAGGAGTCGAGGGAAGGCTTTGCCGAGCCTCTTCAGGCCCGACGGAACCTTCTCTTGACTCCTCACACCCGCCGAAATAATTTCGCGCGGATTGCTTTAACTCTGATTATAAAATCGCATTGAGCACTTGCTGTATAATGCAGATTAGGTTTTTATTCAGTTTCATCAGGCGGTTAGAATGATGTTTGCGACAATCGCGTAAGATAACACGTTACCGTGATATCACTACTTCACACAATGTAATTTTATTTGAAAATGGGTAGCAAAAATCAAAAACTATACTGTCATGTTTAGCACACTTTCTACAATATGTGGGCGAAATTTAGAATTTTTTCGACGAACCGTTTCCGAGCAAAAAATCGCAAAGTCGAGGTTCTTTGCAAACCGGCCAAAATCGGGTACATTTTTCATTACACCTATGTTAATTTTTATACGAGTGGGAGGAAAAATTTGAAATTTCTCCACTTTATAAAGAATTAAATTTAGTCCTCAACGAAACCAGTCTCGATTTTTTCTATGAGGTAGTTTTTCTGTTATTCGCGTTCAAAGTGAGGGGTAAAATCTTTTGAATCCGATAATAGTTGCAGCAAGCCATCAAATGATTTCGGAGACATTCTAGAGTAGTTAAAGAATTTTCCTTCATTATTTCTTAGTGTCTGATATAAGGTTATGAATAAACTTTTGTTTTTATCTTTCAAAATAGGATGAACCCAATGTGTCCGTTGTCTTTGTTTCTTTTTTTTATAATGTTTCCATAAAATTATAGCTTCCATTCTACATCCATTCTCAGATGTGCTATCTCGAAGACGTTCCGAAGCTTACTGATCTGAATTGACCTAAATTCATCGGTTTCGCAAATAAAATGCGCGTTAGCGCTCGTCATCTGAACGCTTTCAAGATTCTATAGTACGTTAACGTGCGTTTTTGTGCGTCACATGTACCATCATCACATGAACCTAGCCTTAGGAGGAGAATCGGCATTGGATAACCTTTCTATAGACCTTTCAACAGTTTGTATTAAAATTATATCAATTTTGTTTTTCAATGGATTTTTGTCCTGTAAGCTTCAGGAATCATTTTTCGATTAAATGTTTTATCTCAATCGATTACGTTTGTCCACTTCCAATACCGATGAAAACGTAGAAAGAAATTATTGTATTAATAATTCACATCATTATCATAATTGATTTTCTCATTATGTTCTTGTCCTTACATTCTCCTACGCGAACTCATTAAATTACAGTGACCGCTTAAAAAGGACAAACCTCGCAGCATTCTCGAAACAATCCAGTCGTTTTATTTCAGCTTTCAGCATTTAAAATGTTAAAAACATTCAGTTATGAACTGCTTGAAGAATATTTTCGTAAATATGGGTGCTGGCCCACTACACAAGGACTGCGAGGATTCGGACCAACAATTCTAATGGCCTTAAATTTAGCTTGGGGAATTTATCCCTTAATATTGGAAATTAAAAGTAAATAATTAATAATAATATATCTTCTGTTGGTTAATTCTTAAAGGTAATTTTTAGATTATCAAGTTAATTTTGGGACTTTATTGGTTCACACAGAGTTTACCATAATGGGGGTCTTTCTTATATCAGTTAATGTTCAAACATTACGCCATCGCGATCGATTTTTCAAAATGATCTATTCATTGAGCGATTATAAAAAATTTGGTAAACCGAAACTTAATACCTTTATCGAGAATAACCTCAGAATTTTATTAAAATTGGTTGGTTACGGAGGATATCTCACTGCGCATCTCATTGCAGCAGCTTATATTGCGTTGGATGATAACTGCATCGCATTTAAGAACACTAAATATTGCTTAACATATCCTTATTACTTTCCTTTTGCTATGAATCCGTTGGCAATGACCTTAACAATGTTATTTGAACTTTACACCATAAGAGCGACATTTAACATTTTATTCTCTACTGTATTAATATATTGCTACTCGATGGAATTGTTTATTGAACAAACTGTACACCTTACTAAAATTATTGCTGATGTTAATTTAACCAGAAACAAGAAGAACAATTTTAATGCTTTGCGAAACATTGCATTATATCAACAACATATATTAGAGTACTTGATTACTGTATATCATATGATGACACTAAAAATATTTGTTCTAGACTGTTCCAACTCACTTACGACTTCTTTACGAGATTGCTTGTTACAACAAAAATTTCGATTGCAGCTTGCTTATCATTATGTTGCACCGATTTCTTTCTGGTTTGTATTAAAAAATGTATGATATTTGATATGTATAATTTGTGAAGTATTTTCAGAGGAAGACTGCAATAAGTTTTATCTTACTCATATTAACCTTGATGGCGTTGCTTCTAATTCATACAGTTGGACAAAAATTTACAACAGCGGTTTGTATAATTAATTCTCCTTCTACTTTAAATTATGTGATTGATTTGTTTTATGATAGAATAGTAAAATTGCGGAAGCAACTTATAATCTAAACTGGTACGAAGCTGATACTTCAACGCGAAAGTTCATTCTATTTTTACTCTTAATAAGCCAAAGAGAACTCAAATTTGACGTACCTTTGTTTGGAGAATTTTCGAATAGCGCAGCAGCAAATGTAAGTAAACGGCGGTTCACTGAACACAAATACAGTGAGTGACATTTTTGAAGGAGTTCAAGAAAATTTATGTTTTCTTTAACTGGATGTCAACGGTTACAACAAATAGAAATTTTTCAATGTAATTTTATAACATGAATTGTTATAAAATTACATGAATCAAGAATGTAAACAAGATTTACATATGAAGAACGCAACTTTTTTTTTAATTAATTAAAAATTTGTGATTTTAAACATTATAAAATATGACCTACTTTCTAAATAAGAATTAAGAAACAATTTTTGTTTTAAATTGCAGCTTAAACTTTAATTTTATTTCTATGTATAATAAGTCATATGATTGATAAATAGTTTGTAAGATTGAAAAATTGACATTATATGAAGTGTGTACGGAAATTGCATTTATATACTGAAAGGGGTGATTCGACATCTAAAATCATGAAGAAAAGATTATATAAAGCCCAGTCCGAAAGTGCTTCCTAAAGGCGCTAAAGCCCGTTAAATGGCACTCAGAAAGTATTTTTTTAGCGATTTCTCAAAAACGAGAAAGTTTAAAACGGTGAAATTTGGTATGCAGGGATATTTTTACGGGACAAATAGGACAATGAAAAGGAAAAAAATAAATAATTTATAGGTTTCAAGATAAAGGTAGGGGGCCTGTGTAAAGTTTCATATCTTTTTTATATTTGAGTACTACTTAAAAAATTGCCTAAAAAGATGTTATCTTGGAACCTATAAATTAATTATTCCTTTTCATTTGATTATCTTATTTGTCACATAAAAATATTAGATTAGTTCAATTATATTTATACTACTGGTTTTGTTTATTGTTTTTATTATTATTGCCTGACTAGTTTCGGCATAGGAGCCATCATCGGAGGCCTACAAACAATTAACATGGTTGTGAGATCAATAAAATATATATATAAAAACGAGTAAATTAAAAATTAGTGAATATCAAATATAGATAAGTCTTATAATACTAACTTAAATCTATAATCCTATAACTGGTTAAACAATGGATCTCATTTCAAAACATAAAAATATGTTTGCATACCAAATTTGAGTTTTGTAAACCTTCATGTTTTTGATGTATCCCTTAAAAAGAACATTCTGGGTACCATATTTAAAGGGCTCTAGTGTCCTTAGGAAGCATTTTCGGACCGACGTTTTAAAGGGGTGATTCTACATTTAAAATCATAAAGAAAAGTTTATAATATTTCTTAATTCCTATACAAGGTGTCCGGTAATTACGTCTATATACTGAAAAGGGTGATTCTACATTTAAAATCATAAAAAAATGTTTATAGGATAAACTTTTCTTCAAATTTTTTATGATTTTAAATGTAGAATCACCCCTTTCAGTATATAGACGTAATTACCGGACACCTTGTATAGGAATTAAGAAATATTATTTCATTTTGCAGGAGTAAATTTTAAGATATATTTCTATATACTACAGAAAAATAGTAAATTTAATGTTAATTATCAAATTAGCTTAAATTAATAAAGAATCATTATTCAATTACTTTAAGTAGTTATTTAAGCTATCAGGCACGCTTGTTACGTGTAGTGCTTTTAGATGAAAAGAAAAATAAAATTGAAGAAATTACGCACACCGTTTGTGAAAATTTATTACCCTCCAAATATCTAAAGCATTCCGAAGGTACAACACTTATTTCAAACATAGATTTCATTGTAAAAATGATATTTTTTAATTTTGACAATTTTTATTATTTTCCTAGGAAGAAAAACAAATCAGTTCTCGCTTGCAGCTTCAGCTCATTTAATCTCGCTGTGATAACCACCATAACATACATTTTTGCAACCGACAATGACAAATTGTTCTCTAAATCAGGATGATTAAAGCCTTTTTCATTTAGCAATGCATTTATTTCATTCAAGCACAAAGCAAAACGTTTCAATACCTTACCTTTGGAAAATTATTGCACTTTAATTTGAAGAGTACTTTGACAAGAATAAATATTAATAAATAAATGTACTTTACACCACTTTTGATAATGGTGGGGACGATACATAGGCAAAGAAAAGAGTAGACGTTGCGCTTGCTCCTACGCGTAGGGAATAAAATTTACCGGTGTGAAGATAGCAGTGAAATGTAGCAGTAGAAATTTCCGAAGATGGGGGTTCGCTTTTTTCACACAAAAAGCATGAAACTAATAAAGTAAGAGGCTAATATATTATGTTAGTTGCAATTAGACCAGATTAAAACATATTTAACACGGGGTAAACCACCCCTTTCAATACTTCAAAGGGCTCTAGCACCCTTAATAGTTCGAAGATCCGAACCAAACTTTGCAAACGCTTTTTACACATCCCAACGAACAAGTTTCCATACAGAAACCTCACTTCGGATGGGTCCGCGGGGGTAAACCACCCCGCAGTAGATTATTATTTGTTCTACTACCCTTATTAGTTCGAAGATCCGAACCAAACTTTGTACACGCTTTCTAGACATCCTACCGAACAAGTTTACGTATAGAAACCTAACTTTGGAGGGATCCGCGGGGGTAAACCACTTCGCAGTAGATTATTATTTGTTCTACTACCGTTATTAGTTCGAAGATCCGAACCAAACTTTGTATACGCTTTCTAGACATCCCATCGAACAAGTTTCCGTATAGAAACCTCACTTTGGATGGGTTCGCGGGGGTAAACCATCCCGCAGTAGATTATTATTTGTTGTACTACCCTTATTAGTTCGAAGATCCGAACCAAACTTTGTATACGCTTTTTAGACATCCTAACTAACAAGATTACGTTCAGAAACTTCATTTCAGATGGGTCCCCGGGGGTGAACCACCACTTTTAATACATTAATGCAGCACCCTTGTCTTAAATAAAATGTGTAAATTGCTTAATTGTAAGGCAAAGTAATATACATATATCAAATAAAATCGATCTGTTGAATAAACTGTTCACAGGAGCATTAAAAATCCTATGAAAGATTTAATATTTTATTTAGGATCTAATTTAATTTTTTTTTTGTTTCAAGCTCACTTAGACATTATTTTACTAATTATATATTTGTATAATTTACAATTAATATTTTATGGCTGCCTTTACTCCATCAATCAAAAAAACCATGTTTAAAATTGGTTGGGCAAAGTGCTTTGAAATCTGAATAATGACTGCAAAATTGTTGTTTACTTAAGATTTGCTGTGCATAAATCGCTAATTCCTGTTAAGTCTACTTCATCACTAATACTTGTTACTGGACTACTCAAACAATTTTGATGAATCAATATCTCGCAAACTGTGCATATATAAGCTGCAATAGTTGCGTCTCTATTGCAACAAAGGCAACGATTTTTTAAATTAAAGCTTTCAATTAAAATTGTGTGTTTTACTTCACTTCTACGTTCATCCATATTTTTCGATGAATTCGGCTGTATCCATCCTGTTATGTGATATGTTCGACAGTTACAATTTTCCAGTTGTTAAGTAAAACTTTATTATACTTATTTTTTAATGCCCACACAGATAGAAATTTATACAAATATTTAATATTATTTTGATGTGATGATTTTAGCTATAAACTTCACTGAATAAACATTAAAAAAATCGAAACAAATACCAATTTAAGAAACCGAAAATAAAACTTATACACAAAGATGACAAGCTTTGTATCACAAATTTAATCAACAATTACAGATATGAGATAAATATACTAGATAACAACCGACACGCGTAATATAACAGATATAGAATAACACGAGTGTTACTTGCAATCATGGTATTCTCCCGATCGTGTGCTGCAAATATGTAAAAATCGATTTTAAAACGTATTATAGTCAAGTATTGTAATATTATTGTCGACAGTAATTCAGTATAAAAAACTTGTATACCACAAACCCAAGCCTCTTGTACCTTCGAACTGATAAGGGTCGTAGACCAAATAATGATCTACTGCGGGGTGGTTTACCCCCGCGGACCCATCCGAAGTGAGATTTCTATACGGAAACTTGTTCGATGGGATGTCTAGAAAGCGTATACAAAGTTTCGGATCTTCGAACTAATAAGGCTATAGTAGACAAAATAATAATCTACTGCGGGGTGGTTTACCCCCGCGAACCCATCCGAAGTGAGATTTCTATACGGAAACTTGTGCGATGGGATGCACATCGGTGCTCCAAGCAAGCAAAAATCGTAAAGCGCGAAACAAATGCGAACATTGCAAAAAAAGCGTATGCGCCGAGCACCGCCTCAGCATTTGTGTAGACTGCAAATAAAACATTTATTTTGTGGTACATAGTATTTAATAATTAAACTTTTATTTCAAATAGAATAGTTTTTTATTTCAGTTTTAACGTGGTTTCGTTCTTTTTATAAATAAATAAAATTAGTATTTACTTGAACTAAATATATTTACAACCTTTCCAGTACTTTATTTGCTATCTATGTATAATTATTTGGACGTTTTAATCCAAAAAAAACAAGGTATAAATATAATTTTAATGTGGAGTCGCATACTACGCCAGGTATGTTTCTAGAGTTAAATTTAAATTTTCCGCTTAGAAATAGACGCAGAACCTATAAATGTTAAAAATCCGCTTACGCTTCCGCAGTCTACCCGTTCACCATGAAAAATGATGTTGCGACCCATGTTTAATTTTTATTTTTCTATAAACTTTTTCATCAAGTTCATTTTCTAAATATAATATATATCGGTTATTAGCTTATAATTCGGTTCATTCATTTATATTTATTTGCTTGTGTATGGAATTTTTACTCTACCCTGTGCCCTTGCCAAATCTGTAGCCGCCTGACAGTAGTTAAGATAGCGGGGTTCTATGACACCTTGACCTCTTAACCTATGTGACGTCATCTATCAGTAATTGACCTCTAACCTATGTGACGTCAACTATCAGTAATTGACCTCTTAACCTATATGACGTCAAATATCGCTAAAGCCACACTTATTTTTTTAATTGATAGATGGCGTTGGTAATTTTAAATTTGACATTAAAAGTTTATTTTTAATTGATAGATGGCGCTGGTAATTTTAAATTTGACAGTTTATTTTTTAATTGATAGATGGCGTTGGAAATTTTAAATTTTGCAGTTTATTTTTTAATTGATAGATGGCGTTGGTAATTTAAAATTTGACAGTTTATTTTTAAATTAATAGATGGCGTTGGTAATTTTAAATTTTGCATTAAAAGTTTATTTTTTAATGCATAGATGGTGCTGGTAAAAACAAATTTGTGGTGGATATTTTTATTGATAGATGGGGGTTGACAAATATAATAAATTTGTGTTAGATACTCGAGATGGCGCTGGTAAATTCAAATTTTAAAAATTAATAGGGATTGCATTTGGATGGTGAAAGGAAGAGAAAGTCAATAGATTTAAATTTTACATTTTTTTTATTTATTTTAAAATGAGGGTTTTAATTGTTTTATAATATTAACATACAATTATTAACATTATGCATGGTCTTAGGGTTTTAATTGTTATATAACATTAACATGAAATTATTAACATTATGCATGGTTTTAATACGATCATCATTGTAATGTAAAATTTCAAGACGACAATTTTGTATTTTCTCCTTATACTTTTCATTGTCGATTTTAATCATGTGTACATTAAATGTCATGTGATTTAGTTCCTTGGTTAGCCGGTCAATTGTACTTTCTTGGTTATTAATTTTTTGATATGTTTGCATTAATTTCCCTTGAACACCACTTATTATTTCATTTAATTGTTCATTTTGCGTTGTTAGAATAATATTTTTATCAATTAATATTTTCATTGTGGATATTGTGTCTTCATTTTTAAATCTTCGATTAAACGATTCAATTTGTGTATTGCATGTATCGCATATGGTTGGTTGACTTCGTTGATCACACTTTTCCAGATTATTCCTGCAGGTTTGGTATAGGTTATTGGTGGTATTATAAAGGATTTCATAGTTATTATAGACGGTTTCATATTGATTTTTATAATAACTATCACTTTCACAGTTAGTTTGGCTTTTTACAATAGTAAAAGTTAACAGAAGTAAGCAGATTTTTAAGATCATTATTATTATCGTTGTTTAACCACTAAAAGAAAACAGAATAATAAGTGTATTACAATGATTCAACGTTTATATACGTACCTCATATTCTTGTTTAAACTTGTTTAGACTTGTATTATCTAATTTATACATAGTTATATGAAAATTTCATGATAATAGAATTGCAGATAAACACTGGCTTAATAAATGAATGAAATTAAACGGTATATCCCCAAGGTTTTGTATCTGTGTAAATATAATTTACTACACGTTTATCATCAAAGGGACTTAGTGCTATTTTTCTTTGAGAAATTGTATATACAGTATGATTTTTAGACCGTATTAAATTTTGTTTTTTATTTAAATTGACATTATTAAAAAGACATTGATAGTAATCGTTAAACGTAATACTTTTTAATGTTGATCTTTTAATACCTTTTGCTTTTTTTATCGTATCTATGTTTGTTAAAATATTCTCAATATTGTTAGAATCTAATCCCTCTTCAAGTAATTTTTTTCTTTTATTTTCTATGGTATTACTCGGTACTAATAACTTGATAGAATACATTTTAGATCGTAGACCGATAAATTCAGTCATAATATTACCATTATTTTCATCTTTCATTAAACCCAAAATTTTTTTGTTTGCTTGTGGAATTTGATGGATATTATCTACAGGATAATCGGACGTATCAAATTTATGTAAGTCCTCTTTCATGTGATCATAAATGTTAATATTAAAGAAATTGTATATTAGAGAATCTGTATCTGTATATAAAAGTTTAGCCTTCTCACCAAATTTTTTTTTTACATAATTATAATGAAAATCATATAAGCAGATCTTTGAATTATCTAAAATAGTAAAACCGGCATATATTGGTTTGTTAAATTTAATTTCCATTCTTCCCATTTCAATAATAACCAAATCCTCATCAAATATGAAACAACTTTTAAAATTGGGTTTTGAAATGTAGTAATTTGCACCAAATCGGCCTTCCCACTTACCTACCAATTTAATGTTTTTATATTTCCTAACATTTTCCATGGTTTTTCCAAACACAGAATTATTCATGAGTTTATAAAAGTTTTTTTCAAACTCATTTTTACTACTTTTTCTATTTTCTGTATTTAAATTAATATATGATTGCATCCATTTCGATTGTTTAAATTTTAATACTTTATTAATTTTTTCAATTTTTACTCCCAATTCAACTACTTGTTTGAGGTTCCTATAATGAATGATATAATTTTTCTTATCATATAAAGTTGTCATTAATTTTGGTATTTTTATGGTTGAAGTTGGTGGAATTAAATGTTCGGGGCATAACGGTAGATCTTTATGGCTTTCAAATAGTTCCTTTGGATAATGCAGGTCAACATCTAAAATATAACCGAAGTCCGCATCGTCAGAAACGTTTAGAAAATCAGTGTGATACGGATCAACCCACATAAATTCACCATACGGTAATGATTGTGACATAGCTACTCCATATAAATTATTTATATCAAAATACATCAAATAAGAAATTACTTCGTTTGAATTAAATTTTTCTCCTATATATGGATTGTTGGCTTTACCATAACGATTGGAACATTGTGAGATTCCACCTCTCATACCTTTTTCAATAAACATAATCATATCAATATCTGTTAATAATTCTAATTCTACACCGGTTATCTTTAACATTGCATCCAATGCTAAGCCCGGTGCTGTAAAATAATTTGTTGGATCTAATTGGTATGTTATTAAAGAACTATTTCGAAAATTTTCAAAAACATCAGCCAATAAGAGAACATCTGTTTGTAGTTTGGAGTATGCAGAACTATAGTTCTGCATACTCCTTTAAATTATTAATTTTAAACGTTGACCAAACTTTCTGTGCGTGATTATAATCATTAATACTCACATTGAAATCATTGAGACTGCTATAAAATTTATTCCATTCTGGTAAACTACAATCCTTTAGTTTTTCCCAAGAGTCTAAATACTCATAAGGAAAAATCCCTTTCCTTTGAAGCAAATTAAATTGTTCTGTTGTTTTACAGTATTTTCTTGTAATATTTTTTCGATTTTCCTCCAAATACGATGATAATTGATCTAAACTATTGGACATAAAGCGAAAAGAACCTAAAAATCTAAAATTTATCTTGGTGCCGGTGATATATTTTGTAAACGATATATATCGCTCCTTATTTATTGGGAGCAAATTAATTGGTCCCTCAATATCTTTAGCGAGTGATTTAATAATAAAATGACTATCGTAACCAGAAAGGTTGTGAAACAAAATCGGTATGAAATGTTTATCTTTATAGTTGATGTTACAAGAATTGTGAGCAGCCCCGCGATATTTGCCGGTGAAGTGATCGTGATCTTTAACTTTTATATCATCTCTTTTAAATTTTTTATTGCATATATGACAAAATAATGATGATTGAAATGCAATCATTTGTTTCAGGTTTAAATTTTGCATTGATTTAGAGGTGTTAAGAATTTCATTAACTTCAAATGCAATATTTTTTAGCTCTTGCGAGAACCAACTTTGACAATCTCTTCCTGTATAAATTCTAAACCTTGAAAGCGAATCGTTATATGAACATTTAAGGTAGTAAGCAATACTAAAGGGTGTATGTTTTTGATAAATTCTGGTATTCCCTACAGTAATATCTTGATCATATTTTTCTAAAATACTTTCCAAATCTGCATAAATAACAAATGGAGTTTTAAGTTTATTATTATAATTTTTAAATTTCATAATCTTTTCTTGTTCGGATGGTAGTACAATTTTACACTCATTTAATCGACTGCAATCAAGCTGATGCTTTTTAAGCATATTTTCCGAACCAAATCGATTTAAACAACGATTACAAAACCATTTTTTATTTCTAGAATTTTTAACTTGTGTGCAAAGTAGTCGTGACAAATTTGTGATAAGCATAAAATGATAAAAAGGTGCTTGTTGAGATGTATTACCATCATTACCCTCAGCTTCTAGCATAAGTAAATTCACATGAACTGAAAAATTGAATTTACTTAGAGCTACTGGTAATATTTTTTTTCGATCTAAAATGTATACGTTAATTGAAAGGCTATTCATTTTTTCAAATTTAGGTACGTCTTTCAACCTTATGGGGAAATTGATACCTTCATACTTTAATATTTCCCGAAAATGTGGATAAGAACTTATCCTTTTAGGATTTTGAACTGTTGCCGGATGAAGACTTGCAACAATAGCCCAAAGAAAACAGTATTCATCATTGTTTTCTATATTTAAAACGGCCCGTTTACTTACAATGAATTTAGGTAGATTAACATACGTTGATGCACCACCACCACTAATGGGGGTATAATTGTTAATATTAATTTTTAAATTTAAAATTTCATATAGTGCCCATCCGGAATCTCTTTCTTGGAATTCCTCCAGTTTATTTAATATTTTATCCTTAACATGTTCATTATACCAAGACTTTAAATTTGTATTATGATCAATGATTTCGTTCTTCGTATTAAAATATTTGATATCAATTTCGCCATCATTTGGTTTAATGAAATTTGCTGCCATAATTGTATTAACCTTGAGTAGGGATTTTTTTAACTCATTTTTTATTTTAATTGCGAAACTTCTATACGATTTCTCAAGAAAAATTTTCGGATCCTTAAAACTTAAATTTACTACGATACCGGTTCGAATACGACAGTTAAAACATGATTCAACATCCTGCCAAATTAAATTTTTAGATCCACATCTTTTAGATTTAGCACGATATTGACTTTTAAAATTTTCTTTGTAACATTTAAGCAAACCTAAATAATTTTCTAATTTTGAATTTTTAATAGATTCAGAGTTTTGTTTAAAATATTTTGTAATTAGAAAAATATATTTTTTTGTTAATGCAATATACCTCTGATATTCTTCTTTCTTTTTTAAAAGAGAAGATACCGTTCTAATTTTACTTACAACTTCTTGAACAGTGTTTAAGAGCACTTCCATTTTTTTCACGATACTTCAACAACATCTAACAGAAACACAGTTCCTATTGCGGTTTTATATACCTAATGGTTATCGCTTTAATGATAATAATAACGTTGATGCAATAAAAACACTACATATGTACTAAGTTTTTTACTTAAATTATTTTACAAGAACGTATAATGCGATTGCAAATGCAAATATCTAATTTTTAAATTATTTTGCAAACGGTGCTCTATTTTACAAACGTATCATGCGATTGACGCACGTACTTCATTTTTCTAATATATTTTGCAGATGCAAATATGTTTCCAAGCGTCTGTTTCTATTTTAATACACATTTTTATTTTAAATTTTTGATATATATACTGTGTATTCTCACAGTCGTAACTGTATTAGAAGGTTCACTACAATGGCAAATATTCCATGTACATTATTAGTGCAATCCACTAACGAAGAGAAATTATCACCGCGAAAACTCTTGCTTACACTACGGCATTTATTCAGGTATGTTGTAAAACTTTATATATTACATATTTATTATATTTATATATACAATAGGTATGGGGCGAAGGAAATTGCTCAGAGAGCAAATTCCACACAAATATTAGTAAAATTATTGTACACCCCAAAGAACTGCACGATACAACGAAAAATTGGTAATTTGCCTTTAAAGTATGTGCGATTGGTCGTGGATGATGAGGAAGAACTGAAATTAATGGAGGAGGTGATGACGGAATTCACGTTCGATACAAAACAGGACGATGAAGAAGAAGAACAGTCACAACCGAAAAGGATAAAGTGGTGTAATGGAGCAGGTGCATCATCATCAAACGCCTTAGAATTAGTAGAGGTGTATGATGATGATCAAGATGAATATCGAGCTCAAAAATATAAAGTGGTAGTAAAAAATAAATAATTTAATATTTTTATTATGTAGAATGTAAATGTAGTAAATAAAATAACGAATAGAACCAATTTTCTCTTTATTCTACAAACCAATTATACAACTTGTATACATTACTTAATGAACAATTTAATGTGTTAATAGAATGAGCATTACAATGATGAGTGTCCGGGTAACAATTTACATTAGGACAATTAAATTTTTTTAAATCTATTATTATGTTATTAGAAAGCATTTTTTTTAAACATCTTTTTATATTTTCTCCTTTAACTAAAATAACATCTGATCCAACAATACCTTTAACATAATCACTTAAATCATCGTATTCAATTAGCCAGAAAGAATGATCGTTGTCGTTCTGATCCCATTTTAATCCATGGCAATTTGAGCGTAACCATTCAAAATGTTTTTTAATTTTACAATTGAACCATGATACCTCATACGGTAGACGTACAAAGGTATGATGATCTATACCTTCTTTAACATTATAAATTGATATTTCCTTAATATAAAGGTTACTTTTTCCATATTGAAAACCTTGAATGTCAATAATAAACATTTTTTCTTTATATATTCTTCACTACACCAGTTAACGGATTGTATTTAATAAGTTTATCGTGTAGTATGAGACAATATGCACTGGTTTTATCAGAAACGTTCTGAGATGTTTCAAATTCTAATCGAATATCCACCGCTCCAGTTTTTATGAATTCAGATTGATGACTACAATCAATTATCACGAATGGTCCTAGTTGTTTAAACTGTGATGGTGAGAGACAAGGTTCCGCCCCACCATTTTTGAAATAATAAGAATTTTGGAATTGTGCATACATTTCATATAGTATTGCCCACTGATTTTTATTAAAATTCACATTGAGATTATCATATGGATATACATCAGAGTTTAAATATAACTTCACGTTTGTTAAATTGCAATGATCGAAATGAGTCATATCTCTACCAGTAGAATTTTTGTTATCTGTTTGAAGTGCAAAAATTATAATTCGTGGTTTTTCTAATTGACTAGTCGTTTTCACAGTCCATGTATGATTCGTACTTGCTTGTACTAGAGGAAGTTCTTGTAATTCCCAACTTCTAAATGCAACTTCTAAATCTCGATCAATGTATTTCATTAGACGTAACTTTTCAATGTCTGCTACAGCAACGTGAGGTATTTTCCACATAATTCTACTAATTTCAATTTTAGGTTTATCAGCGCTCGTTACAGGTTCATTAATAACGCAATTTAAATCTGAATTGCTTCGAATTAATATGAGCTCTTGACGAACATTCATTATAATTTTAGGAAAATCTTCTGCAAATCCTAATAACATCGATAACGGGATGCAGACACCGAAGTATCCATTTTTATCTGTTATATGAGGATGTTGATTATGATTCCAACCAGCATTTTCTAACCTTGTACACTGATTCGCTGTATACGATGCGTATGTTTTCAAGGTTGATGTGATACCGGGATTACGAGTACGATCAATTACAGTACCACCCAATTCATAACGGATTTCATCAAATAAAAATGTAACACCATTATTTACAAATTTTAAATCCTTGCTCACCGTTTTACCATCATCCTTTAATAGTCTACCCTCCACGTATAAATAGCTTTGTGAAGGTAATGTGTATACATCTTGTGTTTGAATCGGTATTCGTATTTCATCATTATTATTGAAAGATGTTGAGGCGTAAGGTTGATGACTATGATATTCAAAATTAATAATTGAATTATCAGAAAATACACCTTCGCTAACTCTTAAATTATTAAAACTCATTATTTTCTGTTTGCTAGTGGAGCTATTATTTTGTATTAAAATTCCACTAATTTAAATCCTAGACTGATTAATAATTGTTTATTAGAAGGTGTTAACACTTTCAATCTTCGTTTAACACTATCCTTCCTGTCAAATTCATATGGTTTTATAGTATATTCAGAGTTTTGATATCTAAACACCATTTTTAGAAGAAGAAAGACGCTTAAGATGAAGTCTTACCGTTATCACTTCTCCATTAAAATTAATCAAATTTCCATCTTGATCGGTTATTTTAAGTATAATTTCACTAATATACGTAGTGTTGATTGGTAAATATATAACATTGTTGGGATTTTCAACAATTTTTGTCCCGGGCATTACGGTTGGATAAAAGACATGTAAAATATGCATTGGATGATCGTTGTTGTAAGAATTAGTTACCAAATTACATTCTACGTTTATAGAATTAATTTGAAAAATATTAACTGGTTTATCTGACTCATGTTTAACATTCTTAGTAATTTTTTTATTATAAAATCCTAATAAACTACCAATATTGTTAGGTTTAGTAAAATCTATATCTTTATTACACTTCACTTCGCTTTTTAATGTATTCCGATTGATCCGAATGCGTAAAGCTGTTGGAATAAACACTGCTGCAGGATTTTTTTTTTTAAGTATCTTTTCTTCTTCTCGTTCAATTTCCTCAATATGTTTTTCCAAATAATCGCTAATGTCACTAATTTCATATAATCCTTCTGGTAATTTAATCATTCGATCGGTATCATAGTAAAAACAATTATTAAATGAGTCAATGTTTGGAATTGAATTATAGCTTACAAAATTTACTAAACCGATAACGTAAGATTCTTGATCATTTAAAATTATTGGTGGATATATTTTACTGCTTAAAATTGAAGAACTTTGATGAAACGTGAACGTGTACGACATCGTGAGAACAAATGATAAAAAATACATATGTTAATTCTATTTATTCAATTTATTTAATAAAAATTTTATACATAGGTGCCCACAATTATATGATAAGTTTTGATATTTTTTATAATTGTATCGAATTTGTACATTCCCGTTAGACTTGAAGTATACTTGAACTTCTTTCGGTGGTCGAAGGTTGCCATACGAATCAAAGTAGACGATTTGGTTTCCAATTTTTTTATACGCAACCCAATGAGTTCCAGGACCAATAGAGTTATCAAGATTAATCACACCACTTTCAAAATTTTTCCTTATTTTAAGTGGAAGTTGATCTTTCATGAACACTCCTCGAAAATGAGGTATTTTAAATTTTTTAACATAATTTATTATATCTACATTTGTTAAAGGTGCTCTTTTCATCGTTTATTCTTTCGTTGTGCTTCGATCGGATGCAAATAAAGTCCTAATCCTGTTTTATATTGTTTTAAGTAAGCACCTTTTCCTATTGCTATCGCTTCCATTTTTTTATTATGGCGTTGTGATTCAGCTAATTCTTGTTTTGCTTGTTTAGCTTGATTTACAGCTTGAGCAATTTTTGCTGCACCACCACCAAGTGCTCCCAATGCACTTAAACCAGCAAAAATTGGTATTAACGGAAGAATACCACCAGTTTTAGGAATCGGTATTATACGTTTCCCTTTAATTTTTGTTTTAAACTTGTTACCAATTTTACTTGCAACCTGTATAGCACTGTTAATATCCTTTGGTTTTTTCTAATAATTTGTTTTTTTATTGCACCAATAACTTTACTCAATTGATTAACATTCTTTTTCTTACAACAAGTCCTCCTGTTTTTTTTAGACTTCATGATTATAACCGTTCACTAATGAAGTTTAAATTAGAATACAGTTGATATCATTTTACATAAATATTTATTGTTTTATTTTTTTAATAATATTCTTATCATCAACATCTTCAAGTTGACGTTTTAAATCGACTCTAATTCTTTTTGACTCATTATTAGCACTCTTATCACCAAAATCTTCAAGTTTTCGTTTTAAATCGGTTTTAAATCTTTTTGTCTGATTAATATCTTCATCTTCATCATCTAATGATCGTTTAAATGTCTGTGGCTTATTATCAGGTAATTTTATTTTTTTTATATTTTTATCATCAACATTTTTTCTTTTTCGTTTAATTTGTTTTTGATTATCTTTATAATCATCTACATCCATATCTTCGAATTCTCTTTCTTTTTTTCCCTTTAGTACTTGTAACATCGCAGGAGTTAAAATTTGATTTGCAATTCCTTCATTTTTTTCTAAAGATTTTGCTATTGTAATTCTTTCATTATTTTTCTTGTCCTGTTTTTTAGATGTTTTTCTTTTTCTTCTAACAATATTATTATTATTATTATTATCCATATCTTTCTCTATCCTATTTTGGACTTCTTCAACAGTTCTAGCTATTTTCTTGATGTAATTCAAATGTTTTTGCATAATAGTAAAAACTTTATCTGAATAACCCATTCCCAGTTTTACTTTAGCACGCATAGCGCCTGCAACACCTAATGCAGACATCCTTTCACCAAACTTTGCATCTGAAGATTTAAATCGATCCATAGCTTTAGCAGCTAAAATTCTATCAGCATCGTGACGTTTTTCTAAATCCTTGTCTAATGAATAAGCTATATCGTGTTCTTTACAAGCTTCATCTAATTTATTTACACCTTTATCACCTCTAGTTAATCGTTTTTGAAGTTTAGTACCCGGTCCGCAATAATTATAACCTGGTATGTGTAGTTCGAAGGGTAAAGAATTAATAGCATTATTCACAAATCCGCTACCTAAATATAATTTCATCTTCTTATTATTATTCGTCAGTATGTTTATCGATCAATGTCAGATTGACAAATAAGAGATTACCAGAGTAACGAATTTCTTTTATTTTCAGACACACAATGAAAGTAATACCACAAAAAGTTACATTGAATGTTGAAAATCATGACTTCGATGCAGGTGAAATTAAAGACAACAAAAAACATGGATTACTTCTACCATCAACCATACGTTCTATGATAATTGGTCCTTCAAATTGTGGAAAAACAAATGTACTAATTACTTTAATTGAACATAAAAATGGAATAAAATTTGAGAATATTTATTTATATTCTAAATCAGCTCACCAACCAAAGTACATTTACTTAGAACAATTATTAAAACCAATAAAAGGAATAACATTTAATTCCTTTGGTAATAACGAAAACATATTACATCCTAATGAAGCATTACCGAATTCTATAATGATATTTGATGACGTTTCATGTGATAATCAAAATATCATGCGGGAATACTTTAGTATGGGTCGTCATAATCATATTGACTGCTTTTATTTATCACAAACTTATGCAAAGGTACCAAAGCATTTAATAAGAGATAACTCCAATTTCATAACTTTGTTTAAACAAGATGATTTAAACTTGAAACATGTTTATAGCGATCATGTTGGTACTGATATGGTATTTGAAAAATTTAAAGAAATGTGTTTTCTCTGCTGGCAAGAGCCATATCAATTTTTAACAATTTTTAAAGATTTTCCATTAAACGAAGGAAGATATCGTAAAGGGTTCGATCACTTTATATTACCTTAACAATAAATCGATACATTCATTATTACTTCAAACGTCACTATGAAAGGAAAGAAAAAAAAACAACAACAACAAATTACGAAACGTTTAATCAAAAAAAGACGTGACATCAGAAATAAACTTGATATTTTAAAACATGGTGAAATTGTACAAGAACGAATGTTCTTACCCATCACCAAACAACTTAAAATAATTCAAACAAAATTAGATAAAACAAGAGCGAGAGATGGTGATAATGATGAAGAAGAAGAACAAAAAACAGCATATGATGATTTATCGTTCAAACAAGATACCCCTAAATTAAATACAGATACTAATGATGATGAAGATGATGATGATGATGGTGATTATTACGATGATGGTGATGAAAGTGATGATGATGATGATGACTACGATGATGATGATTCTATAATTTTGAAAAAATACATAGAAAATATATATAATGAAGATAAAGTAGATAAATTAGATCATAAATATGGCGTAAGACATGATCCCATTTCAAAAAAACTATTTGTTGGTAACGCTCCATTATCAATATCTACATCAGGCAATATTGTTGTAAAAAATAAAACATATAAAGGAACACGAGGTTTATATGAACTTCTATTTAAGAAAAATCCTAAAGGATACAATGAACAAGATAAAAAATCTTATATAGATATTGTTCTAAAAACTAACGCACACAAACGTTATTATCAAGATGATACACAAGTTGATGGTAGTAAATTAGAAAAATACCGTAAAATTTTAGCACCTCTAACAAGAACTAAGAAAGGGGGAAATATATTAATGACTCATGTTGATAAAAACCTTGAATATACATACTGGGATGATCCTAATGAATTAGTAGAAAGACTTAAGCTGTTACTTGCATCATACGAAGCTGGTAATACGGGTATTATAAACGAAATTAATTCTATAATTGAAGAATTACGAGAAGCAAAAATTATAAAATAATGCACAATCCAAAAAGACAAGTAGTAGAAGAAATTCATAAACAGGCACGCATTAATTTTACTAGAAGAAAAGTTATTTTAAAATCTTTAAATGATTTATTTCAAGCTGATTTGGTTGAAATGTTACCGTATGCAAAAGAAAACGACAACTTTAAATATATTTTAGTAGTAATAAATTGCTTTTCAAAGTTTACATGGGCAATTCCTGTGAAGAATAAAACTGGCAAGGAAATCTCTAATGCATTAGAAGATAAAGTATTAAAAATTGTTATTCCAAATAATTTACAAACTGATCAGGGTAAAGAGTTTTTCAATAAGAATTTTAATCAATTGATGAAAAAATATGGAATTAATCATTATAGTAGTTATTCTGAAAAAAAAGCATCTATTGTTGAACGTGTTAATAGAACATTAAAAAATATAATGTGGAAAGAATTCAGTTATAAGGGAAATTATAAATGGATTGACATCTTAGATGATATTGTAAATAAATATAATACTACTAAACATAGAACTATCCATATGAAACCTGCTGATGTTTCAAAGAAAGATGAAAAACGTTTATTATCCACAGTATACAGTAAGATAAAAACTGTTAACATCATTAACCGAAAATTCAACATTGGTGATCACGTGCGTGTTTCGAAAACTCGAGGAGTTTTTGATAAAAAATATACACCTAATTGGTCCACTGAAATTTTTTCAATTAAACGTATTAAACTTACAAATCCAGTAACCTACATATTAGAAGACATACACAATAGTGAAATTCAAGGAGGATTCTACGAAATGCAATTACAAAAAGCAAAATATCCAAACGTTTATTTAGTAGAAAAAATTTTAAAACAGAAAAATAACAAAGCTTTTGTAAAATGGTTAGGTTTTGATAAAACTCATAACAGTTGGATAAACAAAAATGATATCATCTAATTATAACTATTCAATACGTACACAAAATTATTTTAGTTACATAAGTATAAAAAAATCATATCGTTCAATTATATAACAGTTTATTAACATCATTACACACCAATTCTAGAATTAGTTTCAACTAACCATCATAAACGTTTATACATAATTTTGATAAACTTAAATCTGCAATTCAGTCAACATATGCCTACTATGTGGTGTAATGTATGTGAAAAACATTTTTGTTTCTGTAAAAATTCAATTCAGAAACATAAAAAACGAGATGAAAAAGACGCAGGTAAAGATAACATTGATATCCATTGTTATGAAATATTGCCGGATAGCAACAATAGCTCAACCAATATAAAATGTTATGAAATATTACCAGACAGCACGTAAATAAAAAAAATTTAAAAATGAACATTCTTTTCCTTTCACCATCCAAATGCAATCCCTATTAATTTTTAAAATTTGAATTTACCAGCGCCATCTCGAGTATCTAACACAAATTTATTATATTTGTCAACCCCATCTATCAACAAAAATATCCACCACAAATTTGTTTTTACCAGCACCATCTATGCATTAAAAAATAAACTTTTAATGCAAAATTTAAAATTACCAACGCCATCTATTAATTAAAAAATAAACTGTCAAATTTTAAATTACCAACGCCATCTATCAATTAAAAAATAAACTGCAAAATTTAAAATTTCCAACGCCATCTATCAATTAAAAAATAAACTGTCAAATTTAAAATTACCAGCGCCATCTATCAATTAAAAATAAACTTTTAATGTCAAATTTAAAATTACCAACGCCATCTATCAATTAAAAAAATAAGTGTGGCTTTAGCGATATTTGACGTCATATAGGTTAAGAGGTCAATTACTGATAGTTGACGTCACATAGGTTAGAGGTCAATTACTGATAGATGACGTCACATAGGTTAAGAGGTCAAGGTGTCATAGAACCCCGCTATCTTAACTACTCCTGACGGTAAATTCGTATTAATTAAATTTTAAGACCTAATCCTAAATTAATTCATCTTTTGTAGTCCTGCCAGATGATGCCTATTTAGGCGAAACATATGTAGCATAGATTTTTTTGGAAGATTATAAATACATCGTTTTAAGCTTTACTTCGGATTTTTATTTTGAACTTTAAGGCTGTTCGACCGTTCCGTCGAAATAAATTCGTTGTAGAAGAAATGTAAACCCGAAAAAGGATAGCGTATATCAACGCCTCTAGTCTTCCATTAGTCGAGATGAGTTATTTACACAATTTTTTAACGTTAGTCATAAAAGAGGTCCAAAGAAGAAATTTCAACTATAATTAGGTTGAATGTCTTTATCACGTAATCTAATGCATCTGAATTTTAAACATGTTTTAAATCATTTTCTTGCAATAAAAATATAAATAATTTGATAATTAGCAACGATTAAAAATTGTTGTGTATTGTAATTCCGTTACTTTTGTTCTTAATTCATAACAGGAAGAAAATAATGATAAGAAAGTTTTTTACAAGTGTTGACAACTTACAACTTTTTGCACTTTCTCAAGGCTATAAAAATAGTTTCAGACAAAATTATTGTTGAAATACATCATAAATATTAAGGTATATGTAGTTAAAGAAATCGAGAAAACTACAATAATAACGTTATAATGGTTGTTTAATGATTTCTTTTAACACTTCATTTCACTAACCACTAATATTCAAACTACAATTTTGATCTTTGGCAAAATAATGCTTTATTATCAATTTGGAAATGATGAAAGTGTCCGCCGAAAAAAAAACAACTGTAATGTTTCCTGTACCATTGTTATCTCCAACTGCTTCTATCAATATATTTTTCGTAGCAATTAATGAATTTCTGACCACAAAATGTCAGTTTATTTGATTGTCAAACTGTCATGTAGATGCGTTGTAATGCCCCAGTGAAACATCATCGAGATTTTACCAATATCAATGACTAGGGAATAATTAACAACCTCAAGGTTATCGGTTTTTGAAACGATGAACTTTATTATAAAAATTAAGTGCGACACGTGTTTCGCTCTAAGAGAGCACTTTCAAGCACAATTATAATAGGAATAAAGAGAAAACAGTTGGTTAACAAATAATAGTATATTACAGTACAAGTGAGGAAACTATGGCCCGTATGCATAGTCGATCGCCAGCGAATCTCCGAGGGTTCTCCGGTCGCCAGCCGAAAATTTCGGTGCATAGTCAATCGCTAACACGGTCACGCATGCGTACAATTGTTTTTTCTGGCGTGTCACTGGAGAAGCGTTGGAGACAGTTATTTGTATCTTCGGAGGTTCGCCAGAAAACTTTCGGAATTTTCGGCTGGCGACCGGAGAACCCTCGGAGATTCGCTGGCGATCGACTATGCATACGGGCCTAAGATTTCTCATTAACGCGTATGTCGGATTTATCAAGAGCCAAAACTCGCCTTCGCCAAAGACATTCAAGTTAATGGAAAACATGAGTTTCCCACGTTTTGTTCAATCCTACTATTTAGAGAAAACTCGGTCTTAAAATTCGTTAATTCCTGCGTAACGTCAAGTCGATATGATGGATTATCATGATCGTGATTGACTGATAAACATCCAATTGTGTTAAATTGTTAATTGTCATCATTACGTATAAAATTAATAATTTAATTAAATAATTTTCCTTGTGTGCTCTCTACCGTTTTTTAGTTAACATCCGTTACGTTTAATCAAAGAGTTGTTGCTTTAATGGTTTTATATTTAGCTGGCATTGATTGAAGAAAATTAGAGTGAGTGAAAAAATTTTCACTAAGCGAATGTCAGCAGAGTGAGCATGCAGAGTAAATGAAAATAACAACTTTCAACACTCGTATCTACGCTAGAAACTGACAATTTTGAAAATAGGACTGAACAATAGATTATGCAGTAAATCAACAACAAAGTGAATTCTCTTAATTTAAAATAATATTAAAATAAAAATTTTATATTACCCTCGTGAGTAAGGCTTAATGATAAATACTTACTTATGTTATGTTAAATTATGTTATGTATTCAGCAGCATAAAAGTGTTTTGAAGATGATGACTACTTTACATGTGTTCATTGGTCACGTTGTGGGTATAGGTTATGTTAACAAAATGATGTTACGAGTGGTTAGGAGAACCACATTCCAAATACAGTCAACCCTCCTATAACGCGGTACTCTCAGAACGCGGTTTCGATATAACGCGGAGCTGAAAATGCGACAGCCCTCCTATAACGCGGTACTCTCAGAACGCAGTTTCCATATAACGCGAAGCTGACAATGCAACAGCCCTTCTATAACACGATACTCTTACAGCGCGGTTTCTGTCAACAGCATCCCATAAGTTCCTTCCGCGTAGCCTAAGAATGTTTAGCCTATGTTTAGTTCGTTAGGGCCTATTTGAATTATAAGTGACCAAATCTTTCTAAAAATTTTTCTGCACCGTCCGTTCGTTCAGTTTTTTGCTGTTTAATTTGTGATTTATAATTGGACAACATTACACAATACTGTAAGTAATATTCTTCATTTGTTCTAATACAATAATAATAAAGTAATTATTAACCCTAGATTTGCATCATGTCAAACACGAAAGAAACAAGGAAAGGGTTGAAAAGAAAGTTTATATCTCTTGAAGATAAAGTCGAAATTCTAAATCGTTTAGAAGGTGGGGCAAATCTATCGTCGGTTGCAAAATCAACCAAGTTGAATGAACCTACAATTCGAACCCTAAAGAAGAATGCAGACAATATAAGGAAAACTGTGGCAGATGGCTGTCCGTTAGGTGAGAAACGTGTCACTCGCACACGAAATTCTACTTTGGTTAAAATGGAAAGGGCGTTAATGATCTGGTTGGAAGACTGTATAGCCAAAAAGATTCCTATCAGTGGAAATCTTATCAAGCAGAAAGCACTTAAAATCTATGAGCATTTAAGGAATATTGGGCATTCTTCTGCAGAGCTAGAAAGTCATTCGTTTGTCGCAAGTAAAGCTTGGTTTGAAAAACTAAAAAAAAAGGTACTCATTACACAATATTATGTTTCAAGGAGAACAGGCCTCAGCAGATGCTGAGGCTGCCGAGAATTATAAACTGGAATTAGCTAGAATTATCAATGAAGGAGGCTATTCACCTCATCAGATTTTTAACGCCGATGATACGGCATTATATTGGAAAAAACTATCATCTAGGACCTTCATTTTGAAAAATCAAAGGCGTGCTCAGGGGTTCGGTTGGGTTGGGTTGGGTTGGGGTTGGGTCACCCTTCATATGTGCAGCAATCTTTCAGGGAGCCTGATGATAACACCTATGATAATAAATTGTTCTTCAACTCCCCGTGTTATGAAAAACATTAATAAGATCGAATTGCCTGTATTCTGGCGATCTAATAAGAAAGCTTGGATGACCCAAGATTTATTTAAGGATTGGTTTTATACTTGTTTTATCCCGGCAGTTGAAACCCATACGATGGAAAAAAATTTGTATTTCAAAGTTTTATTGGTTCTTGATAACGCTGGTTGCCACAACATACAACTGGATCATGCAAATGTAAAAATTGTCTTCCTTCCTCCTAACTGCACGTCATTAATACAACCTTTGGACCAAGGAGTCATTCAAACTTTAAAAATGTATTACACACGCCAAGTTTTCCAAACCATTTTCGACAGATTAGAAAGTAGTGAAAATAAAACCCTTACTCAAGTTTGGATGGAATTTTCTATTTTAGATTGTATTAGAACCGTGTCATCGGCTTGCGTGGAAATTAAACCATCAACGCTTAATGCGTCTTGGAAACCCCTTTTACCTGAAATGGTTCAATCAATACAAGATGATTCTACAATTTCACTCCCAGTTACAGAAATAGTAAACATTACTTCTGGTTTAGGCGATGAAGAATTTACAACAAATCATCGGGATGTAAGAGAACTCGTACTCGGGAAAGAAACTTTAAATGAGTATGAATTGATGGATTTAATTAATGCACCCACCTCAAATCCATTGGTAAACGAAAATAAGGAAAACGAATGGGTGCCAAATGTCGATTTACAAGATGTGAAAAAAGGGCTAAATTTGGCTAAAGAACTAGAACTCCATTTCATTCAAACTGATCATTCAACGGTGCGTAGCGCAAAGTTTAAAAGAGAGTTAAGAAGTTGCTTAGCTCCCTATAGAGAGGTTTTAGTGGAGTTAGAAAACAAAGCTACAATCGAAAACCAATGTGAAGATGAGCCAAATGAGGAAGACATTTTGCCTATTAAAAGAAGACGAGTTAGGCGACTCATATTATCTGACAGCGAGGATGAGTGTTGAAAGATTAAATTTTATAAAAGTCTTTCTTGTTTTTGTTGGAAAACAGTTTTTCAGTTTAGTTTTGGTATCATTTCTTTATATGAACTCTTCAATTCAATAAAAATAATTTATAATTTATCTCGTCTTTATTGGTCTCCATATAACGCGGTACGAATAATGTGATTTCTACTAATTCTGCGTTTCTTATAGCGCGGTTTCCATACAACGTGGTAGACAGTTTCCATAGAACGCGCTACGAATTACCCTGGTTTGTACGGTTAAATCCGAGTTTCTTATAGCGCGGTTTCCATAGAACGCGGTACGCACTCACCGCGTTATAGGAGGGTTGACTGTAGTTATTTAAGCTATAAGGCACGTAAGGGCACGATGGACCGGTTTTATAATGTCCAGTTGACAGTTGGTTATACGTCAACCGCCGGTTAATGGTTGTTTCGTACGACATACGGTTGAGTAGTAACGTTCCGATTAAACGGAGGTTATTTCAACAGCAGGTTCAAGACGAGGATGACCCGAGGTTGAGTAAGCAAAGTTGTCATCAGTTGTCATGATCTGCATACTATATGTCATTTGATGTCATTCTTGCTTACACCGGTGAATAATAATTGAATAAAAACCTCACCTCAAAATCATGGCTGATCTCTTTGTGAATAATTTCGAGAAAACTCTCTTTTCTGAGAAATACGCTATGTTCACCAAAGACATAATTTTCTACAAAAGATACTGCCCTTACCAATGTGTTTAATAATATTTGCATACTCGATTTTACCACCGAAATAGAAAAAGACTCTAAAATTAATTTCCTGGATATTACAATTTCCAAAAATACTTCTGACTCATCACTTAACTTTAAAATATTCCGAATCGATTATACATAAATCTTCTTTTTCCTGTTCACAACATAAATATGCTTCATTTCGTTTTCTCCTTAACAGATTACTAAATTTTTCTTTACAACATTCTGACTTTATTACTGAATTAAAAATTGGTTTAAGTAATGGCTACTCTCTTCAAGATATTCAAAACATTTATAATAAAAGTCAAAACAATTGTACTAATAAACTAATCTTCCCGAGAACTAGTGAAAAACTTAAATTTATCTCTATTCCATTTCACCCTAATATTCAAAATGCTTTCAACAATAGTTTTAAAATTCATAAACTTACACCTGTATTTTCCGATAATAATAAATTAGGTCAATTAATCGTTAATAACAAACATAGATTTAATCTTAACCAAAGGAGTGGCATTTACAAACTTAATTGTGGTGATTGCGATTGCTTTTATGTTGGTCAAACGGGACGTAACATAAAAACCAGGTTCAAAGAACACACCTCTAAAAATAATTCAGCCTTTTTTAAACATCTTGAAGAGACAGGACATAAATCAAATCTTTCTAACATGTCCCTTTTAAAACATTTAAAGAAATCAAAAAAGATGGATCTTTACGAAGAATATTATATCAGATCCTATAACAACAATAATCCACATCTCTTAATAAATGAAATTACAGATTTTTTCCATAGAAGACTCTTCACGTTTCCTATAATATTGAAATTTCCACTCTTTGAGAAATCTTTCACATTTTTATCAACAGTTATCTCTTTCTAGATGTATTTCATTCTCAAATATTTCATAAACTCATCAGACCGTTTTAATCTCTGACTAATTTTATTCATCGTTGACACTATCATTTTTAACATTGTTTATTGACATTTTGCATTTTTATTTTTAGAAATTATTCTTCATGTAATTTAACATATGAAACCACGCTTTGCCTTCAGCCATTACAGTTACGCCGCCCACAGGCTTTAATAATTTATTAACGTTAACATCAACGTTCATTATTAATGTTTTTATCAGTAATAATAATTCTGACTTTTGCATTTCAACATTAATAATGTCTAATTAGAAACACATTTAAATACTTTAACAAAAAATTTCAAAGAAAGGTATTAAATTACCAAACAATCTGCTGTCAACTTCACAATTTTCAAAATTTAAAATTTTTAATGATTTTTAAATTAAATAAAAAATTAGTATTTGCTTCTTCAACGTTTAATGACCAGAGTTCAAGATCATCCAATGTTATCGCAGTTTTCTCTTGGCTTAATTTTTTGCAACCTCTGATGTAACTGACGGTAATTATAACATATTTTATGCAATCAACTTATTTTTAACTTGTTTTAATCTTAATTTAATTTAGTTGTACCTGATGACGCTTTTACCAAAAAAAGCGAAACACGTGTAGTACCGATTGAAAAAAAAAAAATATTTATATCATTGTGAAAAAAAGGATTTTACCTTTCTTCTTTTATTATTGATATACACAATGAACCTGTAGTCAACAATCGCCAAATAACTTGTTTATGTTTTATCGATCGTGAAAGCTAAAAAAATTATTCCTTTTTGACTTAAACATAATTCAAATTTCTTCTCTTAAAATGATAAAACATAACAAGAATTAATTAATAAAACAAGTAAAAGAAAAGAATAAATTAATTTCAACAATTTAATTTATTTTTAAAACACTTTTTTTGCAGAAATATATATACAATCATCTATTATTTAATAGCGTATCTCTATTATTTAATATTCTATTTAGGCCTACTAACCAATTATGCGCACATAAGATACAAAACTGTTCAAGAATTTTTGTTTTCACTTATTCAATATGAGGACATAATATTGTGAAATTAAATAACATTGTCCGATTTAAAATGTCAAATAAATTAAAAAAAAAACTAATTTTATTGCTATATAGTCGCTACATAATATTTTGTCCTGACAGACCCTTCCCGATCAAATGTGTAACAATATTCGCAGATGTAATCTGTAAGAATCGTACTCCAGTTGGAACTATGCGTTCTTTTTGTGTTTGTAGGGGTATTACCGAGTTATAAAACTATACCTCGGAGTGATCGCAATATAGTTCGGTAGTTCCCTTAATAATTACTATATATATGGTTACCGTATCGTTGACACGCCAGTTTACTATTGAACCCCATTTTGAGGCGTTGTGTTATGTGTTATTTATTTTACAAATATAGAGAATAGAAAAGTGCATAAAAAATTATTTATAACTAATATCAAATATCTAGTTAGCAATCTACAAATAGCATACTTACAAATAGGTAAGTAGTATCACACAATTTTCTGATATGATTTGATAAAATAATAAATGATTTATTATTTGATAGCATTGTGATATGGATCTTTAGGAAAAGGAGAGAGAAAGATTACAGAAACTGTATGAAGAAGTTAGCACGGGCAGTGAAATAGAAGAGTCTGACAATAGTTCGATATCAGATCCAGATTTTGTAAGTATCAGTGATCATGATACAGAAACCGAGCAGGAAAACGTAAATAAAGATGCAGATGTTATGCATCAGGATGACGGCGAGGATGATGAAGATGAACAACCCGTGATTCATGATACATGCTTGTATTTTTTTGGTAAAGATGGAACTAAATGGAAAAGGGCTGTCCCACCTAGAAATATTAGAACTCGCAACGAAAACATAGTGTCTCACCTGCCGGGAGTCATCGGTGAAGCACGTGACGCATTATTTCCTATTCAATGCTGGATGTACATGTTTGGAAACTGCATTGATGTTGTAGTTGAAAACACTAATTTATTTATTGATAAAATTTCTGTTAAATACCAAGATAAAACTGAGTGTAGACCTACCGACTCTGTAGAAATCCAAGCGCTGATGGGTTTGCTTTATTTAGCTGGGCTCCATCATGGATCAAGGACACATCTAGCAGAGTATTGGTCATCAGACGGTATGGGATATGAGATATTTCCTGCTACAATGGCAAAACGGAGATTCGTCTTCTTATTGAAATGCATTCGCTTAGACGATACCACAATTAGAGGTCAAAGAAAAGAAATGGACAAACTAGCAGCAGTTCGTACTATTGTTGACAAGTTCAACGACAATTGTAAGAAAACTTATTCTGTGGCCGAGTATGTAACATTAGATGAAATGCTGCTAGCCTTTAGGGGTAGGTGCAGTTTCCGAATGTACATTCCAAGTAAACCAAACAAATACGGATTGAAAGTCTTCGTCGTTGTTGATGCCAAAACATTTTTCACTTCACACATAGAAATTTACGCTGGTGTTCAACCCAATGATCCATATAAAACTGACAACTCTACCGCTGCAGTAAATGAAAGAATGTGTTCACATTTATTAGTATCAGGAAGAAATGTTACAATAGATCGTTGGTTCACAGGATATTCAATTGTAAAGAAACTGCTAAGAGAGTACCGCCTTACTGTGGTTGGTACAATTAGAGCCAATAGAAGAGAACTACCTCTTGAAATAACACAAGTTAAAAACAGGAAAGTATATTCTTCGTTATTCGCATTTAGTAATGATATGACTGCAGTTTCATATACACCCAAAAAAGGAAAGAATATGCTTGCAGTTTCAACAATGCACCGAAACGATCATATCGATGAAGCTACCGGTGATCGGAAAAAGCCCGAAATAATTACTTTCTATAATAGCACAAAAAGTGGAGTTGTTGATCGAATGATCACATCATACAATGTTGCAAGAAACACAAAGCGTTGGTCAATGGTAATTTTCTATAACCTCCTGTTATGTTCGGTTAACCTTTATCTGTCTCTATTCTTTTCTTTTTTTTTTCAATTTTCAATAAAATCAGGTAATAGCAATATTTGCTTTGTTATTAACTTTTTTTGTTTCAGCAGCCGAATTCGAGATCCCTATGTCCTAACTTTTCCTAGTATTCATTAGAGGTCGTTAATCAGTTATTTTAAATTTCGATATCTCCTTTATCTTTACTTTAATTTATATTTAAATTTTTCCAAGTCATTAGTTTCTTGAGATAGTGGATTTTTTTTATTGATAGGGGTGTTTTGGGAATTAAATGATAAACTTTTATCACTTTATATAGTATTTACTTTGACTTTTCGTCGTGAGAGTTACGAGAGAGGGTATGATTTTTTTTTGAACTAAGTATAAATTGGGACGGGTTTTGAGACTCGCTCTCTTTTTGAGTGATAATTCTCTTCGCCGGTGGTGAACGAAATCTGCGACAAGTATTTATCAGCTTAGGAAGACATTTTGGGAAAATTTTGGCGAAATTTTTGGAGTCTTAAGGCTAATCCGAGGGCATTGGAAATATTACTTGCGTGGAAAAATCGGGGTTTAGTATTCTCTAGAACCCGACCCGGATATTTTAACCGGATTTAATTATTCTTCACTACATTTTAATCTTTTCTTGGCGTAGACTTCGACCATCTGAGGTCGAGCGCGAGCCACGTCAACTCCCCAACGGTCGAATGTAGCAGCTACCGTGTCTGATGATGCTCAATCGGATGAGTCAAGCATTGATTCGAGGGCGGCTTCCGGTGATGATGAAATCGTGATTAATAAACGCGCAGTACCTGTTATGAAGTGGGGTATACACTTTTAAGGGTGGCGCGGGGTGTTTCCAAAGCAGACTTGTTTACGTCGGCGGTTGATTTGTTTAGTGGCCAAGCTCTCGTATGGTTTCGAGCCAATCGTGAGCGATACGTGAACTGGGAACAGGTAGATGGCTTAAAATTTGAATTTCAACCGGTAGACTATGACGAAAAGCTCATGGATGAAATTAAACATAGGACACAAGGACCAACAGAAAGTATCGGTATATATGTCTCGGTTATGCGGAACCTATTCGCGAGGTTAGGTGCGACGGTGTCCGAGGCTCAGCAAATGCGAATAATCGTTAGAAATCTATCTCCATTTTTCCAGCGTCAATTGGCATTAATCGATATAATTTCTGTGGAACAATTATTGCACCTTGGTCGCAAGCTGGAAGCGACACGGTCGGCAGTGAATCGGTCGCGGAATGTACAGTGAAGGCGGCGCCCGTGTCGAACGAAACTGAAAGAAACGCGAATAAAGCAACTAATTTTGGAAATGTTGGAATTGTGGCAATCCGGGCCACAGAGCGAACGTGTGTCGTGCGCCGAGGCGTAAACACTGTTATCGTTGCGGGGAACCGAACGTAACTTCTCGGGATTGTCCCAAGTGTTCGGGAAATGGGAGAGCGGATCGACGGTAGGTCGGTGTCGTATCCGTCCCATAATAAAGCCGATCGGAGCGTTACTCGATTATGTGTTCGCGTACGCGAGAGACAATGAACGTCCTTATTTATATGTCGATGTTATGGGAAAGAGAATTGCGGGATTGTTAGATTCCGGGGCTACAAAGACAATTGCTGGACGCGACGGTATAACTCTATTAAAACGGTTGGGTATCCCGATCTTTGAGACAAAAATGAAATGCACGGTTGCTAATGATGATAAATGTAGTATTATAGGAGTAATGTTAGTACCAATAGCCTTGGAAAGTCGCACAAGACTCATAGAAGTTTTGTTGGTACCAGATTTGCGACACGCGTTGATTTTGGGTATCGATTTTTGGAAAAAAATGGACGTAGTGCCTGACCTTCGTCGGGGTGAGTGGTCATTCTCGAATATACCACCTAAAATTTCGGTTTCCGCTATCCAAGCTAGAGCGAGTCTGAATACGGATGATGAGCAAAGGTTACTCGTGCTCTTAGATTAGATTTTCGGTAAGCTAACCCCAAATAAATTGGGCCATACTAATTTGGTCGCGCATCGTATCAAAGTCATTAAAGATGTATTACCGATTAAACAACGGTATTATCCCATATCGCCGGCAATGCAAAAACTGGTTGATAAAGAGCTTGATGAAATGCTAGAGATGGGAATCGTCGAAGAATCTAGTAGTCCGTGGGCATCACCTATCTTGTTAATACCTAAACGCGTTGGAGGTTACCGATTTTGTGTTGACTTTCGACAGCTGAACAAAGTCACTTAGTCAGACGCCTATCCCTTACCACACATATCGTGGACGTTAGATAGTTTACGGGACGCGCAATACCTATCGTCAATAGATATAAAATCTGCCTATTGGCAAATTCCCATGGATGAAGAGAGTAAAATATATACTGCATTTACGGTACCTAATCGGGGGTTATTTCACTTCAATAGAATGCCTTTCGGATTATCGAATGCGCCTGCCACGTGGCAGCGATTTGTTGACGGTGTTATCGGAGGCGATTTGGTTCCCCACGTGTTCGTGTATCTTGACGATATAATTATTGTGACACCTTCAAAAGGAAAACATTTTGAAATCCTGGAGAAAGTTTGTACGCGATTGACGGCCGCGGGACTCACTTTGAATAAAGACAAATGTCAATTTTTCAGGGAATCTTTGAAATATTTGGGTTACGTAGTAGATCGCGAGGGATTACACGTAGACCCCGAGAAAGTAAGGTCAATTTTAGAGATAGCCACTCCGAAAAAGGTTTCAGAGGTGCGTAGAGTCGTAGGTATGGCCTCCTGGTATCGAAGGTTTATTCCGAGTTTCGCGACGGTTATTTCCCCGTTAACCGCGTTATTGAAAAAGACGAGTAAGCCGTTTGTCTGGTCCGAAGCCTGTACCAAAGCTTGGGAAAAGATTAAAGAAAAATTAGTGTCCGCGCCAATACTTACTAGACCGAATTTCGATAAAGAATTCGTGGTCCAAACTGACGCGTCAGATTATGGTTTGGGTGCGGTACTTACCCAGATGATTGACGAAGAAGAACGTGTTATATGTTATCTTAGCCGATCGTTAACGGCCCAAGAGCGTAAATTTAGCACAACCGAAAAAGAATGCCTGGCAGTATTATGGGCGGTTGAAAGGTTGAGGCCTTATCTTGAGGGTAGTCACTTCACGGTCATTACAGATCACTATTCGCTGGTGTGGCTGAATCGGTTAAAGTCCCTTTCAGGGAGATTAGCTCGTTGGTCAATAAGACTCCAACAGTACGATTTCACTATTAAACATCGGAAAGGAAAAGAGCACGTTGTACCCGATGCTTTATCCAGGGCGATTCCCGCGTTGGATGATGAGATCGAGCACGAGATTAAATTGGATCCCTGATATATCAGGATGGTACAATCGGTGAAATCGCAGCCGGAAAAATATCCGCTTTATCGTGTTGAAAACGAGAAATTGTTCAAGTCAGTACGTACTCAATATTCTGCGCTTGAAAATCGTAGCGATACGTGGAAATTAGTAGTGCCAAAATCACAGAGATTGGAATTGCTCAAAAGATATCACGATTTACCGGAAACGGGTGGACCCTTAGGCGTGGCGAAGACGATTTCGAAATTGTCTCAACGGTATTATTGGCCGAAATTTCGAACAGATGTAGTTCGGTACATTCGTTCGTGTGTTACCTGTCAGCGTACGAAACCCGAGCAAAAAGCACCTGTAGGACAACTGAAAAGTCACATAAAGGCCATACGTCCTTGGCAAGTTATAAGTGTTGATATTATCAGTCCCTTACCGCGCAGTAATAAGGGCTTTTCTTATATTCTCGTAGTATTAGATGTGTTTAGCAAGTATCCGGTTTGCTTTCCGTTACGAAAAGCTACTGCGTCGTCGGTTGTTAAAAATGTGGAAGAAGGCGTGTTTCTTACGTTTGGGGCGCCACAAACCATCATTGCGGATAATGGTGTTCAATTCCGGTCGCATCAATTTGGAAAATTCATAAAAGAATATAGGGTAAAAATTAAATTTACTCCCTTTTATCACCCGCAGGCTAATCCAACCGAACGAGTAAATCGTACCATAAAAACTATGCTCACGGAGTATGTAAGTGATAACCATCGAAAGTGGGACGTCTTCCTGCCAAAGGTTACGTGTGCTTTAAGAACTGCTAAGCACGAGGGAACGGGTTATTCTCCTTATTTCGTTAATCACGGGCGTGAAATGATCCTAGACGGTGAGCTACACGAAATTGACAGGATTCATGAAAAACAAAGTAATAAAAATCGGGCGAAAGCATTTACTCACCTCTTTGCGGAAATACATGTGCGATTGAAATTAGCTTCTTCGCGTTCGGAACGGTATTATAATTCGCGGCGCCGGGATATAGAATTTGATAATGGCGATGTGGTCTGGAGGAAAAATTTTGTTTTGTCGGATGCGGCTAAGGGCATTGCTGCGAAAATGTCCAATAAATATATAGGACCATTTAAAGTACGGAAGAAACTCGCGGACGATATTTACGAACTCAAGAACTTCGACGGAAGTCCTTTAGTGGGACATTGGCATGTAACGCACCTTAAACCGTGTAACCAGGGTGATCGTGGTGAATGAGTCTTCTATATGTATACTCGTTGTATGTTGTTTGTAAAGTTTTGCGTTTTCCTTTCTTTCTTTTCGGAACCCTATGCGGTGCTTTTGGTTTTGGGTACAAGAAATTTTTGGGAAAAATTTCTTTTGGCGGGAAAGAGAGGTGTGTTATGTTCGGTTAACCTTTATCTGTCTCTATTCTTCTTTTCTTTTTTTTTCAATTTTCAATAAAATCAGGTAATAGCAATATTTGCTTTGTTATTAACTTTTTTTGTTTCAGCAACCGAATTCGAGATCCCTATGTCCTAACTTTTCCTAGTATCCATTAGAGGTCGTTAATCAATTATTTTAAATTTCGATATCTACTATATCTTTACTTTAATTTATATTTAAATTTTTCCAAGTCATTAGTTTCTTGAGATAATGGATTTTTTTTATTGAAAGGGGAGTTTTGGGAATTAAATGATAAACTTTTATCACTTTATATAGTATTTACTTTGACTTTTCGTCGTGAGAGTTACGAGAGAGGGTATGATTTTTTTTGAATTAAGTATAAACTGGGACGGGTTTTGAGACTCGCTCTCTTTTTGAGTAACAATTCTCTTCGCCGGTGGTGAACGAAATCTGCGACAAGTATTTATCAGCTTAGGAAGACATTTTGGGAAAATTTTGGCGAAATTTTTGGAGTCTTAAGGCTAATCCGAGGGCATCGGAAATATTACTTGCGTGGAAAAATCGGGGTTTAGTATTCTCTAGAACCCGACCCGGATATTTTAACCGGATTTAATTATTCTTCACTACATTTTAATCTTTTCTTGGCGTAGACCTCGACCATCTGAGGTAAGTCTTTTTCTGGTTTCTCGTAATTCTTCCCTTACTATAACATCTTTCGGATTTTCCATTAATTCATTAATTCCATCCATTTATTAGAAAAGAAACCATCCACTCCTTCTTCATCCACTATTTCATTTTGATCGGCTCTAATGGGCTATTACGATTTTTTTTAGGTCTTTTTGTGGGAGAGCATTTTTTTTTGGTTTTCTATTTTTTTTTGGAATCCATTCCTTATCCTGCGGTCTCGAAGGAAGCTGCTGAGGAATATAGTTTTATCACCTTCTCAAAAAAACAGAGTTGGCCTGCAAAGAAAAAAAAGAAAGAAGACAACTTAAGGTCAGATCAACAATTAATTCAGTTCAATTTTGAAATTTTATTATCATTTTCATTATTACCTTACAAGTTAATTATTTTTTTTTTGTGTATACTTACCTGAAAAGAATCTAGTTAAGAAAAAGGTGAAATTTAACCAGAAGAAAGATACCAAATAAGGAATAGTTCTTATTTAAATTTTGATTTATTTGCTGAAATCTTGTAACATTTTCTTTTTTTGTACAAGAATTTAATTGGTTTTTTTTGAATTCGTTTATCTTGATTTTTTTTTATTTACATAAGGTTCTGCGCAAGCGCTTGGAGTAGACAGTCGGTGTCGCGAATTTAAACAATCATTTATTTTTTTTAATCAGTTTTTTTTTTCTTTTAACCAATTAAGAATTCTTATTAGTTTTTTTTAATTATTATTATTAATTTAGAACTTTGGCCATACCGTTTATTTTGTTTTTTTTAATATATCTCATTTTGCTTACCTGAATTTATTGAGTTGCTTTATTCTTTTATTGTTGTTACTGTTGCCTGCTTTATTATTGTTCGATCCTGTTCTTATTCCGTCAACACTTCACAATCAGTGCCCGTTGCGAATTTTCGGATTGTGTGGCGCCTTAAATAAATTGAACCTCCCCCTTCTCCGAAAGAGCGTGCCGGGGTGTTCGCAACAAACCGGGTTGGGGTTGAATAATGATTTAGATTGTTTTGCGTGTATAGTGTACTGTCGGATAATTTTGAGGCGTAACACTCCTCAATATAGCAGCAATTAACGCTTTTGTTATCTACAAAGGCAACATATCAGATGGTGAATTTGCTAAAACTCGCAGACTGTTTCAAAAAAATCTTGGTATGGAGTTAGTGAAAAATAACATGCAAAGAAGAGCCGTTGATAAGCACTTGACCAAAAGTGTGCCTACTTCTGCCTTGAGGCTCTCAGGTATTGAAGCGGAGATTATTCGAGAGCCACAACCAGGGAAAAAAGGAAACTGTAAATATTACAAAAGACGAAAAACTCGTTATTTTTGCAAAATTTGTAAATGTTGGTTGTGCATGGAGTACATAACAGCGTGCTGCAACGATTGTTTGGGAAATTTGGAGACCACAGTTTGAAGCCCTCCTGTTTGTGCATAGAATATTATTCTTTAGTTAAGACATTTTTTTATAACATTTTATACATTTTTAAATAAATATTATTATAGATCGATTTTCTTTTCCTTTATTTAGGCTTTGTTTCCAAATTTTGAAAAATATGTGAATAAATTGTAAGCATTTTCTTTAAATCAAATTCACATAAAACGTGAGTTTGGAATTGGCCCTGTATTAGGCTATTATATAGTACAAGCATCATATAAAACATATTTATGAGAAATTAGCACTGGAGGACACGTTGGCGTCCTTTAGAGTTTTTTCTATTTTGGACTCCACAGACCACACCCGATCGAAAGTGTTAAGAAAGCGCGCCCGACAGACGGAGGGTTAATCGATTTGGAAGACCATATTCTTTTTCAATTGTGAACCCTTGCCATTGCTTATCAATGTCTTTACATATTAAGTTGGCTTTGCAATACTTTCATTGGTGTAGCAATCTGATTCTTTTACAAATATAGCCACCCACATAACTGATAGCGAATGCATCAATTTTTGACACATTAGAATTAACTATATTTATAACATTATTGACTAAATTATTATCTGTTACATAATCTTCTGCAGGAAATACTTTTTTTGCGTTAGAAAACTTTTTATGTTAGTTATCACATTCAATGAGTCACCTTCACAATTTTCTTGTAATAAGTGCCTTGATGTTAAATTATTTATTAACAATGTTTTGTAATTATTTTTAAATTGAGTAGCGGAAGGGCATTTCTTCCGCCTCTCTGTCTTATTTCCGCCTCTCTTAAAGAATTTTAAGGATTTAGCGGTTCCAAGGACAGATTAGTTCAATTTTCTGTCAATACTATGTATTTCTACAAAAGATGAAGATTAGTTTATTACTACTTTTAAATGAAGATTGTACACACCTGATTTTACGATGGCATTAATAGCCGCAGCTACTGTATGACTAAACACATGGGTCGCATTAGACACCTTCATTTTTTTATTTTATTTCTCGATCACAATGTTCGTCAGTAAGTTTTGGCATCAATCTTAATTCTCCTGACGCATTGTCCAATAAATAGGCGAAATAAATGTCGTCCCATTTTGCACGATGGATGATATCGCCATCTTTCCACACTAGGCTTTTTGTTAACAAATTATTCCTAATGCCTTTTATTAAATGTGGTGGATCAAATATGTGATATATAAAGACATTGTCAACTTTATAACATTTACGATTAATATATTCAGCTTCATTGACAGAATTTTTTATTAAATAGTTGACTGCAGCAACATTTGATGGCCCTTGATCACTTATTGAGCATGTGATCTTTAAACCAATAGCACTAAATCTTCTTACAATTGTTTTTATAATTCTTACTAAATCAATTGTTCCTATACTTCTTTTTGTAAACCCATAAAATATAGGTTGCTTCCAATTCCTTGTGACACCTCTTAACATAGAAACAATTGCATGATCCGCAATTCTTGCTGATGATGTGTCGTCTAAATTCTCAAATATTTCAAAACTCATACTATTTTTATCAAACGAAACATGAGGCTGAATCGTCATTTCATCGAATATTAAAACGCAAATTTCTTCATTTTCTGTAAAATATGCAACTGTCTCTTTTACCTTTTCAATAATGCTCTCGTTTATTCCCACATTGAATGGTAGAAAAGTATTTATTGTTTTATTATTTATTCTTATATATACAAATTTTGTTTAATAATATTCTAATCCACTCAAACAATCAAGTACTTTAAATACTTTTAAAGTTCTCAATCCAAACATGAAAAAAATAATGTTTAACCTTCTTACCCGAACACACAAAGTATTAGAGCAAATAAATGAGTTTTAGATGAGGTTTCAGGTTTAGTCAACGTAAAACCACCATGCCTACAATGCGAGCATGTTTCAATTTGAGTTATGGGACCAAAATGACTCATATCTACATCATGTATATTGCCGGAGAGACAGCGATATACTGAATAAATTTCAGTATTTATCATAAATATCTAATATTCGTGAATAGCTCCCTAATTATTACAGCATTCATATGAACGCACCTAAATTATTAAACATCTGAAGGCACACGTCTGAATGCGCGTGCGCGGCAAATTAAGAATATTTCGGGAATAATAATACAATCGTATGTGTTTTAAAAAAATATGTATTTATATGTAAATATTAATTACATTTTAAAATATGAATATGTTACATTAAAGTAGTTAAGATAGCGGGGTTCTATGACACCTTGACCTCTTAACCTATGTGACGTCATCTATCAGTAATTGACCTCTAACCTATGTGACGTCAACTATCAGTAATTGACCTCTTAACCTATATGACGTCAAATATCGCTAAAGCCACACTTATTTTTTTAATTGATAGATGGCGTTGGTAATTTTAAATTTGACATTAAAAGTTTATTTTTAATTGATAGATGGCGCTGGTAATTTTAAATTTGACAGTTTATTTTTTAATTGATAGATGGCGTTGGAAATTTTAAATTTTGCAGTTTATTTTTTAATTGATAGATGGCGTTGGTAATTTAAAATTTGACAGTTTATTTTTTAATTAATAGATGGCGTTGGTAATTTTAAATTTTGCATTAAAAGTTTATTTTTTAATGCATAGATGGTGCTGGTAAAAACAAATTTGTGGTGGATATTTTTGTTGATAGATGGGGTCGACAAATATAATAAATTTGTGTTAGATACTCGAGATGGCGCTGGTAAATTCAAATTTTAAAAATTAATAGGGATTGCATTTGAATGGTGAAAGGAAGAGAAAGTCAATAGATTTAAATTTTACATTTTTTTTATTTATTTTAAAATGAGGGTTTTAATTGTTTTATAATATTAACATAAAATTATTAACATTATGCATGGTCTTAGGGTTTTAATTGTTATATAACATTAACATGAAATTATTAACATTATGCATGGTTTTAATACGATCATCATTGTAATGTAAAATTTCAAGACGACAATTTTGTATTTTCTCCTTATACTTTTCATTGTCGATTTTTATCATGTGTACATTAAATGTCATGTGATTTAGTTCCTTGGTTAGCCGGTCAATTGTACTTTCTTGGTTATTAATTTTTTGATATGTTTGCATTAATTTCCCTTGAACACCACTTATTATTTCATTTAATTGCTCATTTTGCGTTGTTAGAATAATATTTTTATCAATTAATATTTTCATTGTGGATATTGTATCTTCATTTTTAAATCTTCGATTAAACGATTCAATTTGTGTATTGCATGTATCGCATATGGTTGGTTGACTTCGTTGATCACACTTTTCCAGATTATTCCTGCAGGTTTGGTATAGGTTATTGGTGGTATTGTAAAGGATTTCATAGTTATTATAGACGGTTTCATATTGATTTTTATAATAACTATCACTTTCACAGTTAGTTTGGCTTTTTACAATAGTAAAAGTTAACAGAAGTAAGCAGATTTTTAAGATCATTATTATTATCGTTGTTTAACCACTAAAAGAAAACAGAATAATAAGTGTATTACAATGATTCAACGTTTATATACGTACCTCATATTCTTGTTTAAACTTGTTTAGACTTTTATTATCTAATTTATACATAGTTATATGAAAATTTCATGATAATAGAATTGCAGATAAACACTGGCTTAATAAATGAATGAAATTAAACGGTATATCCCCAAGGTTTTGTATCTGTGTAAATATAATTTACTACACGTTTATCATCAAAGGGACTTAGTGCTATTTTTCTTTGAGAAATTGTATATACAGTATGATTTTTAGACCGTATTAAATTTTGTTTTTTATTTAAATTGACATTATTAAAAAGACATTGATAGTAATCGTTAAACGTAATACTTTTTAATGTTGATCTTTTAATACCTTTTGCTTTTTTTATCGTATCTATGTTTGTTAAAATATTCTCAATATTGTTAGAATCTAATCCCTCTTCAAGTAATTTTTTTCTTTTATTTTCTATGGTATTACTCGGTACTAATAACTTGATAGAATACATTTTAGATCGTAGACCGATAAATTCAGTCATAATATTACCATTATTTTCATCTTTCAATAAACCCAAAATTTTTTTGTTTGCTTGTGGAATTTGATGGATATTATCTACAGGATAATCGGACGTATCAAATTTATGTAAGTCCTCTTTCATGTGATCATAAATGTTAATATTAAAGAAATTGTATATTAGAGAATCTGTATCTGTATATAAAAGTTTAGCCTTCTCACCAAATTTTTTTTTTACATAATTATAATGAAAATCATATAAGCAGATCTTTGAATTATCTAAAATAGTAAAACCGGCATATATTGGTTTGTTAAATTTAATTTCCATTCTTCCCATTTCAATAATAACCAAATCCTCATCAAATATGAAACAACTTTTAAAATTGGGTTTTGAAATGTAGTAATTTGCACCAAATCGGCCTTCCCACTTACCTACCAATTTAATGTTTTTATATTTCCTAACATTTTCCATGGTTTTTCCAAACACAGAATTATTCATGAGTTTATAAAAGTTTTTTTCAAACTCATTTTTACTACTTTTTCTATTTTCTGTATTTAAATTAATATATGATTGCATCCATTTCGATTGTTTAAATTTTAATACTTTATTAATTTTTTCAATTTTTACTCCCAATTCAACTACTTGTTTGAGGTTCCTATAATGAATGATATAATTTTTCTTATCATATAAAGTTGTCATTAATTTTGGTATTTTTATGGTTGAAGTTGGTGGAATTAAATGTTCGGGGCATAACGGTAGATCTTTATGGCTTTCAAATAGTTCCTTTGGATAATGCAGGTCAACATCTAAAATATAACCGAAGTCCGCATCGTCAGAAACGTTTAGAAAATCAGTGTGATACGAATCAAGCCACATAAATTCACCATACGGTAATGATTGTGACATAGCTACTCCATATAAATTATTTATATCAAAATACATCAAATAAGAAATTACTTCGTTTGAATTAAATTTTTCTCCTATATATGGATTGTTGGCTTTACCATAACGATTGGAACATTGTGAGATTCCACCTCTCATACCTTTTTCAATAAACATAATCATATCAATATCTGTTAATAATTCTAATTCTACACCGGTTATCTTTAACATTGCATCAAATGCTAAGCCCGGTGCTGTAAAACAATTTGTTGGACCTAATTGGTATGTTATTAAAGCACTATTTCGAAAATTTGATACAAAACAGGACGATGAAGAAGAAGAACAGTCACAACCGAAAAGGATAAAGTGGTGTAATGGAGCAGGTGCATCATCATCAAACGCCTTAGAATTAGTAGAGGTGTATGATGATGATCAAGATGAATATCGAGCTCAAAAATATAAAGTGGTAGTAAAAAATAAATAATTTAATATTTTTATTATGTAGAATGTAAATGTAGTAAATAAAATAACGAATAGAAACAATTTTCTCTTTATTCTACAAACCAATTATACAACTTGTATACATTACTTAATGAACAATTTAATGTGTTAATAGAATGAGCATTACAATGATGAGTGTCCGGGTAACAATTTACATTAGGACAATTAAATTTTTTTAAATCTATTATTATGTTATTAGAAAGCATTTTTTTTAAACATCTTTTTATATTTTCTCCTTTAACTAAAATAACATCTGATCCAACAATACCTTTAACATAATCACTTAAATCATCGAATTCAATTAGCCAGAAAGAATGATCGTTGTCGTTCTGATCCCATTTTAATCCATGACAATTTGAGCGTAACCATTCAAAATGTTTTTTAATTTTACAATTGAACCATGATACCTCATACGGTAGACGTACAAAGGTATGATGATCTATACCTTCTTTAACATTATAAATTGATATTTCCTTAATATAAAGGTTACTTTTTCCATATTGAAAACCTTGAATGTCAATAATAAACATTTTTTCTTTATATATTCTTCACTACACCAGTTAACGGATTGTATTTAATAAGTTTATCGTGTAGTATGAGACAATATGCACTGGTTTTATCAGAAACGTTCTGAGATGTTTCAAATTCTAATCGAATATCCACCGCTCCAGTTTTTATGAATTCAGATTGATGACTACAATCAATTATCACGAATGGTCCTAGTTGTTTAAACTGTGATGGTGAGAGACAAGGTTCCGCCCCACCATTTTTGAAATAATAAGAATTTTGGAATTGTGCATACATTTCATATAGTATTGCCCACTGATTTTTATTAAAATTCACATTGAGATTATCATATGGATATACATCAGAGTTTAAATATAACTTCACGTTTGTTAAATTGCAATGATCGAAATGAGTCATATCTCTACCAGTAGAATTTTTGTTATCTGTTTGAAGTGCAAAAATTATAATTCGTGGTTTTTCTAATTGACTAGTCGTTTTCACAGTCCATGTATGATTCGTACTTGCTTGTACTAGAGGAAGTTCTTGTAATTCCCAACTTCTAAATGCAACTTCTAAATCTCGATCAATGTATTTCATTAGACGTAACTTTTCAATGTCTGCTACAGCAACGTGAGGTATTTTCCACATAATTCTACTAATTTCAATTTAAGGTTTATCAGCGCTCGTTACAGGTTCATTAATAACGCAATTTAAATCTGAATTGCTTCGAATTAATATGAGCTCTTGACGAACATTCATTATAATTTTAGGAAAATCTTCTGCAAATCCTAATAACATCGATAACGGGATGCAGACACCGAAGTATCCATTTTTATCTGTTATATGAGGATGTTGATTATGATTCCAACCAGCATTTTCTAGCCTTGTACACTGATTCGCTGTATACGATGCGTATGTTTTCAAGGTTGATGTGATACCGGGATTACGAGTACGATCAATTACAGTACCACCCAATTCATAACGGATTTCATCAAATAAAAATGTAACACCATTATTTACAAATTTTAAATCCTTGCTCACCGTTTTACCATCATCCTTTAATAGTCTACCCTCCACGTATAAATAGCTTTGTGAAGGTAATGTGTATACATCATTGAGGTCTTATATATATATCTAGAGTGCGTATGTGGTGGTGGTGGGGGCAATCAGAAAGTCAGACATGTTGGATGTACCGACCTGAACTTAGCAATAGTTTCAAGTCGCTATTGTCCCTAGAATTATAACCATTATAACCAATTATAAATCGAGATACACCACCAGGAGACGAACATGTACTCATACATTTAAAAAATATTGTTTTTTCAGATGTATATTCATCCGTTTTTCACAATTTAAAATTTCATGTTTTAGATCAAGACTTGCCCTCACAACATATAATTCAATTGATAAAGGAAATTGCTGCAGTATATATCAGAATAAGATTAAATTACATAAATAAATGTTTTAATTTAAATGCAAAAGGTCGTCCTCTCCGAAATAAATTTAACAAATTAATATTATTTCATAATCAGTAACAATATTGTTTTAAGTTTCTTTTATTTTGTTCTTTTTATTAAAATTTTATTTTTGTTGAAGGTTTTCGAATTCTTGTTTCATATCACACATCCAGTTCAATAATGCCGTATGTACACTTCTAGAAAACTACAAAAATCAAGAAAACAATTTTATCTGTGCAGCTTTTTGAAATATTTTAGAATATAAATATATGAAAATATTGTTATGCTTTCTGTTCAGAAGTACAATACAATATACCCGTGCATACCGAGTGCAATAAACTGTAGCAATACAGTCTTAAGTGAAAATATGCAATTTTTGCATTTATGGCACTATTGAACTAGGTGTGCGATATATATTTTTATAATTTGATAGGTTGGGAGATTATTTACAACAGTCCACAATGTTTCTGGTTACTTGATTTGAAATTAACAAGTGAAGTTTAAGTAAAGTTTATTATTAAGGAATGTTTAGTTCTTTTAAAACAAGCTAACAAATATTTATAAAGATAAAAATTAAGGTGATCAATCAGATTTTTTTAAATATTTTCTTAGTTTATGTTAATTTATAAGGGTTATTGTTAAAAATTATTAAGTTCTTCTACAATATATAATTCATAATTATTTATCAATAATTGTGTTTTGTTTTGGTTATTATTTTCTGTCTTTTCAGTTTATAATAATGTAAATTCTTGCATAAGTTATATAAGAATTTCGAAATTCCCGCTAACTTGGTACATCTAACATGGCGATCTTTCGGGAATCATTTTTGGCGTGGTGGGGACAACAGCATACGCACTCTAGATATATATATAAGACCTCAATGGTATACATCTTGTGTTTGAATCGGTATTCGTATTTCATCATTATTATTGAAAGATGTTGAGGCGTAAGGTTGATGACTATGATATTCAAAATTAATAATTGAATTATCAGAAAATACACCTTCGCTAACTCTTAAATTATTAAAACTCATTATTTTCTGTTTGCTAGTGGAGCTATTATTTTGTATTAAAATTCCACTAATTTAAATCCTAGACTGATTAATAATTGTTTATTAAAAGGTGTTAACACTTTCAATCTTCGTTTAACACTATCCTTCCTGTCAAATTCATGTGGTTTTATAGTATATTCAGAGTTTTGATATCTAAACACCATTTTTAGAAGAAGAAAGACGCTTAAGATGAAGTCTTACCGTTATCACTTCTCCATTAAAATTAATCAAATTTCCATCTTGATCGGTTATTTTAAGTATAATTTCACTAATATACGTAGTGTTGATTGGTAAATATATAACATTGTTGGGATTTTCAACAATTTTTGTCCCGGGCATTACGGTTGGAAAAGACATGTAAAATATGCATTGGATGATCGTTGTTGTAAGAATTAGTTACCAAATTACATTCTACGTTTATAGAATTAATTTGAAAAATATTAACTGGTTTATCTGACTCATGTTTAACATTCTTAGTAATTTTTTTATTATAAAATCCTAATAAACTACCAATATTGTTAGGTTTAGTAAAATCTATATCTTTATTACACTTCACTTCGCTTTTTAATGTATTCCGATTGATCCGAATGCGTAAAGCTGTTGGAATAAACACTGCTGCAGGATTTTTTTTAAGTATCTTTTCTTCTTCTCGTTCAATTTCCTCAATATGTTTTTCCAAATAATCTTTTTCGCTAATGTCACTAATTTCATATAATCCTTCTGGTAATTTAATCATTCGATCGGTATCATAGTAAAAACGATTATTAAATGAGTCAATGTTTGGAATTGAATTATAGCTTACAAAATTTACTAAACCGATAACGTAAGATTCTTGATCATTTAAAATTATTGGTGGATATATTTTACTGCTTAAAATTGAAGAACTTTGATGAAACGTGAACGTGTACGACATCGTGAGAACAAATGATAAAAAAATACATATGTTAATTCTATTTATTCAATTTATTTAATAAAAATTTTATACATAGGTGCCCACAATTATATGATAAGTTTTGATATTTTTTATAATTGTATCGAATTTGTACATTCCCGTTAGACTTGAAGTATACTTGAACTACTTTCGGTGGTCGAAGGTTGCCATACGAATCAAAGTAGACGATTTGGTTTCCAATTTTTTTATACGCAACCCAATGAGTTCCAGGACCAATAGAGTTATCAAGATTAATCACACCACTTTCAAAATTTTTCCTTATTTTAAGTGGAAGTTGATCTTTCATGAACACTCCTCGAAAATGAGGTATTTTAAATTTTTTAACATAATTTATTATATCTACATTTGTTAAAGGTGCTCTTTTCATCGTTTATTCTTTCGTTGTGCTTCGATCGGATGCAAATAAAGTTCTAATCCTGTTTTATATTGTTTTAAGTAAGCACCTTTTCCTATTGCTATCGCTTCCATTTTTTTTATTATGGCGTTGTGTTTCAGCTAATTCTTGTTTTGCTTGTTTAGCTTGATTTACAGCTTGAGCAATTTTTGCTGCACCACCACCAAGTGCTCCCAATGTACTTAAACCAGCAAAAATTGGTATTAACGGAAGAATACCACCAGTTTTAGGAATCGGTATTATACGTTTCCCTTTAATTTTTGTTTTAAACTTGTTACCAATTTTACTTGCAACCTGTATAGCACTGTTAATATCCTTTGGTTTTTTTCTAATAATTTGTTTTTTTATTGCACCAATAACTTTACTCAATTGATTAACATTCTTTTTCTTACAACAAGTCCTCCTGTTTTTTTTAGACTTCATGATTATAACCGTTCACTAATGAAGTTTAAATTAGAATACAGTTGATATCATTTTACATAAATATTTATTGTCTTATTTTTTTAATAATATTCTTATCATCAACATCTTCAAGTTGACGTTTTAAATCGACTCTAATTCTTTTTGACTCATTATTAGCACTCTTATCACCAAAATCTTCAAGTTTTCGTTTTAAATCGGTTTTAAATCTTTTTGTCTGATTAATATCTTCATCTTCATCATCTAATGATGGTTTAAATGTCTGTGGCTTATTATCAGGTAATTTTATTTTTTTTATATTTTTATCATCAACATTTTTTCTTTTTCGTTTAATTTGTTTTTGATTATCTTTATAATCATCTACATCCATATCTTCGAATTCTCTTTCTTTTTTTCCCTTTAGTACTTGTAACATCGCAGGAGTTAAAATTTGATTTGCAATTCCTTCATTTTTTTCTAAAGATTTTGCTATTGTAATTCTTTCATTATTTTTCTTGTCCTGTTTTTTAGATGTTTTTCTTTTTCTTCTAACAATATTATTATTATTATTATTATCCATATCTTTCTCTATCCTATTTTGGACTTCTTCAACAGTTCTAGCTATTTTCTTGATGTAATTCAAATGTTTTTGCATAATAGTAAAAACTTTATCTGAATAACCCATTCCCAGTTTTACTTTAGCACGCATAGCGCCTGCAACACCTAATGCAGACATTCTTTCACCAAACTTTGCATCTGAAGATTTAAATCGATCCATAGCTTTAGCAGCTAAAATTCTATCAGCATCGTGACGTTTTTCTAAATCCTTGTCTAATGAATAAGCTATATCGTGTTCTTTACAAGCTTCATCTAATTTATTTACACCTTTATCACCTCTAGTTAATCGTTTTTGAAGTTTAGTACCCGGTCCGCAGTAATTATAACCTGGTATGTGTAGTTCGAAGGGTAAAGAATTAATAGCATTATTCACAAATCCGCTACCTAAATATAATTTCATCTTCTTATTATTATTCGTCAGTATGTTTATCGATCAATGTTAGATTGACAAATAAGAGATTACCAGAGTAACGAATTTCTTTTATTTTCAGACACACACAATGAAAGTAATACCACAAAAAGTTACATTGAATGTTGAAAATCATGACTTCGATGCAGGTGAAATTAAAGACAACAAAAAACATGGATTACTTCTACCATCAACCATACGTTCTATGATAATTGGTCCTTCAAATTGTGGAAAAACAAATGTACTAATTACCTTAATTGAACATAAAAATGGAATAAAATTTGAGAATATTTATTTATATTCTAAATCAGCTCACCAACCAAAGTACATTTACTTAGAACAATTATTAAAACCAATAAAAGGAATAACATTTAATTCCTTTGGTAATAACGAAAACATATTACATCCTAATGAAGCATTACCGAATTCTATAATGATATTTGATGACGTTTCATGTGATAATCAAAATATCATGCGGGAATACTTTAGTATGGGTCGTCATAATCATATTGACTGCTTTTATTTATCGCAAACTTATGCAAAGGTACCAAAGCATTTAATAAGAGATAACTCCAATTTCATAACTTTGCTTAAACAAGATGATTTAAACTTGAAACATGTTTATAGCGATCATGTTGGTACTGATATGGTATTTGAAAAATTTAAAGAAATGTGTTCTCTCTGCTGGCAAGAGCCATATCAATTTTTAACAATTTTTAAAGATTTTCCATTAAACGAAGGAAGATATCGTAAAGGGTTCGATCACTTTATATTACCTTAACAATAAATCGATACATTCATTATTACTTCAAACGTCACTATGAAAGGAAAGAAAAAAAAACAACAACAATAAATTACGAAACGTTTAATCAAAAAAAGACGTGACATCAGAAATAAACTTGATATTTTAAAACATGGTGAAATTGTACAAGAACGAATGTTCTTACCCATCAGCAAACAACTTAAAATAATTCAAACAAAATTAGATAAAACAAGAGCGAGAGATGGTGATAATGATGAAGAAGAAGAACAAAAAACAGCATATGATGATTTATCGTTCAAACAAGATACCCCTAAATTAAATACAGATACTAATGATGATGAAGATGATGATGATGATGATGATGGTGATTATTACGATGATGGTGATGAAAGTGATGATGATGATGATGACTACGATGATGATGATTCTATAATTTTGAAAAAATACATAGAAAATATATATAATGAAGATAAAGTAGATAAATTAGATCATAAATATGGCGTAAGACATGATCCCATTTCAAAAAAACTATTTGTTGGTAACGCTCCATTATCAATATCTACATCAGGCAATATTATTGTAAAAAATAAAACATATAAAGGAACACGAGGTTTATATGAACTTCTATTTAAGAAAAATCCTAAAGGATACAATGAACAAGATAAAAAATCTTATATAGATATTGTTCTAAAAACTAACGCACACAAACGTTATTATCAAGATGATACACAAGTTGATGGTAGTAAATTAGAAAAATACCGTAAAATTTTAGCAACTCTAACAAGAACTAAGAAAGGGGGAAATATATTAATGACTCATGTTGATAAAAACCTTGAATATACATACTGGGATGATCCTAATGAATTAGTAGAAAGACTTAAGCTGTTACTTGCATCATACGAAGCTGGTAATACGGGTATTATAAACGAAATTAATTCTATAATTGAAGAATTACGAGAAGCAAAAATTATAAAATAATGCACAATCCAAAAAGACAAGTAGTAGAAGAAATTCATAAACAGGCACGCATTAATTTTACTAGAAGAAAAGTTATTTTAAAATCTTTAAATGATTTATTTCAAGCTGATTTGGTTGAAATGTTACCGTATGCAAAAGAAAACGACAACTTTAAATATATTTTAGTAGTAATAAATTGCTTTTCAAAGTTTACATGGGCAATTCCTGTGAAGAATAAAACTGGCAAGGAAATCTCTAATGCATTAGAAGATAAAGTATTAAAAATTGTTATTCCAAATAATTTACAAACTGATCAGGGTAAAGAGTTTTTCAATAAGAATTTTAATCAATTGATGAAAAAATATGGAATTAATCATTATAGTAGTTATTCTGAAAAAAAAGCATCTATTGTTGAACGTGTTAATAGAACATTAAAAAATATAATGTGGAAAGAATTCAGTTACAAGGGAAATTATAAATGGATTGACATCTTAGATGATATTGTAAATAAATATAATACTACTAAACATAGAACTATCCATATGAAACCTGCTGATGTTTCAAGGAAAGATGAAAAACGTTTATTATCCACAGTATACAGTAAGATAAAAACTGTTAACATCATTAACCGAAAATTCAACATTGGTGATCACGTGCGTGTTTCGAAAACTCGAGGAGTTTTTGATAAAAAATATACACCTAATTGGTCCACTGAAATTTTTTCAATTAAACGTATTAAACTTACAAATCCAGTAACCTACATATTAGAAGACATACACAATAGTGAAATTCAAGGAGGATTCTACGAAATGCAATTACAAAAAGCAAAATATCCAAACGTTTATTTAGTAGAAAAAATTTTAAAACAGAAAAATAACAAAGCTTTTGTAAAATGGTTAGGTTTTGATAAAACTCATAACAGTTGGATAAACAAAAATGATATCATCTAATTATAACTATTCAATACGTACACAAAATTATTTTAGTTACATAAGTATAAAAAAATCATATCGTTCAATTATATAACAGTTTATTAACATCATTACACACCAATTTTAGAATTAGTTTCAACTAACCATCATAAACGTTTATACATAATTTTAATAAACTTAAATCTGCAATTCAGTCAACATATGCCTACTATGTGGTGTAATGTATGTGAAAAACATTTTTGTTTCTGTAAAAATTCAATTCAGAAACATAAAAAACGAGATGAAAAAGACGCAGGTAAAGATAACATTGATATCCATTGTTATGAAATATTGCCGGATAGCAACAATAGCTCAACCAATATAAAATGTTATGAAATATTACCAGCACGTAAATAAAAAAAAATTTAAAAATGAACATTCTTTTCCTTTCACCATCCAAATGCAATCCCTATTAATTTTTAAAATTTGAATTTACCAGCGCCATCTCGAGTATCTAACACAAATTTATTATATTTGTCGACCCCATCTATCAACAAAAATATCCACCACAAATTTGTTTTTACCAGCACCATCTATGCATTAAAAAATAAACTTTTAATGCAAAATTTAAAATTACCAACGCCATCTATCAATTAAAAAAATAAGTGTGGCTTTAGCGATATTTGACATCATATAGGTTAAGAGGTCAATTACTAATAGTTGATGTCACATAGGTTAGAGGTCAATTACTGATAGATGATGTCACATAGGTTAAGAGGTCAAGGTGTCATAGAACCCCGCTATCTTAATTACTCATTAACACTGATTACAATTAAAAAATAAAAATTATAAACTAAATCTACATATATGAAAAAAAATACAAATTTTTAAATCTAGTTAGTACACAATATCTGATTTCTTAATCCAACTTCTTTCATCTAATCCAAACCACTTGACGTACATCCTGTTTCCTTTCCGTTTTAAAATTTTTTTAATCAACTGAACGTCATGGTAATAAGTCCGTTGTAATCCAAGTGATATGGTGATTTATATTTGATTTATCATACCAGTTAAAGGAACGTATTTGAAAACACGGTAATGTAAGATTAAACAGTAGAGGGAAGTAGCATCAGGTATATCTTCACTCGTTTCAAATTCAATGCGAATATCAACGGTTCCAACATTTAAATTATCATTTTGCCGTGAACAATCAATTACAATAATCGGTGTATATGTTATAAATGCGTCTCTGTTAAATATTGGTTCCACAAGTTCTCGATCGTAATAGGTCTTTGCGAAGTTACAGTACATTTCATATAAAATTGCAAATTGACCCGTCTTAAAATTTAAATTTAGAGCTTCGTAGGGATATTTCTCACTATTTAAAAACACTTTCATATCTGTTAAATTACAATGGTCAAATAGTGATGCAGAACGTAATGGATTATCCTTTCTATCGGTTTGAAATCCTAATATTAAGTATCTGGGCTTCTATAATTGTGTAGATGTTTTAATTGTCCATGAATGCTGGTTACTCCTTGGTAATGATGGATATTCATGTAAATCAAACGATCTAAATCCCATCTCTAATTCAACTCCTTGTTCTATGTATTCTAACAGCTTTAAGCGTTCAACATCAGCTACAGAAACATGGGGGACTCTCCATACTATTTTATTAATATTAATCGCCATATTAGGTATGAGGCTTTCAATAACATTCCTGTCTGAATTACTGCGTACTAAAACTAATTCTAGACGCAGGTTTATTAAAATTTTATTGTAATCTTCTGCGAAGCCAAGAAAATGTTTCAATGGAACACAAAAATCAAAATCGCCTGTCTTTTCATTTACTTTGTTATTTATATATTCGAAACCTGCATTAGAATCATGATAATATTCTGATCTTGTTAATGAGCAAAGATTTTTTAATGTACAAGCAATTCCCGGATTTTTCACTCTGTCAATTACAGTCCCTCCACATTCAAATCGTATTTCACTAAACATATGACCGATTGGATTTACTGCCATTCTCGCATCTTTATCAACGCACAGTGGGGTATTTGACCCAAAAAGTTGGCCAAAATTATTTTATGGTTTTATTTTATATGTTTTGATATGATAAACTTGAAAAAAATGTTTAAAAAAATCTAGGAGCCAAGTAATGTGAAAATAAATAACAAAAAAGATATATTTACGAACAAAATCGCTGTATTAATTAATTGTTCTTTGGCTATTAATTGTGCTTGTATAAACCTGACCTGAAGGTAGAGATGATATACTTGAATACCTACTTTAAACAAATAGGTCCTTAATTATTTTCTGTTATAAATTTTTAAGGATAGGAAATACCAAGCTAATTTGTAAAGAAGTTCCGGATACAATAGATTGCTATTATTTTGTGGTACCAATTATTTTAAAATTGAACTGCAGGTATATATGGGAAATGTAAACAAAAAAATGCTATAAAATATTTTGTGACAGAACCTACCCTTTTGAGAAGTTCTAAGAAAAATAACTCATTACTTTTACTGCTCCGTTTTATTTTGAGAAAAGCTAAAAAAGACACTTCACAATAAATACTTGTTTAAAAATCTACTCGGAAATAGCAGGTATGAGAAGTAGCTCTAAAAAATATAGGTAAATTAAGATATTAAATTATTTACAATATAAATTACAAATAGGTTATTTATTTACAATATAAATTGGTTATTTACAATATAAATATTGTTTACAACATAAACAATATTTTTGCATTTTTTTTCATTCAGTGCCTGAAGTTTGTCTTTCAAATGGTATGCAGATAGTGCCATCTAGCCAAGCGGCATTATTTTTTAAAAACACTTCGTGTTTTTTATGAGCAGCTTGCCACTTAGTTCTAAATTTCGATTTTAGAATTCTTATTTGTAGATAAACATTTTCACTTTTTTCCTTGGTAAAATTTGTATCTTCAACTAAATATTTCTCCATAAAATCTAATTTTTTAGAGAAATTTTTTTCTGGACAATTTCGCATGATTTCGTAAAGATGCCTACGGGTTACTACTTTCATCCCAGATGAACCTAAAATTATATTGAAATTATCTATTAGATAGATTTTACAGACTTTATATTTTATTAATTTATAGTAAATTTTAATCGTTTTATGTCAAAAGCCTACCCACAATGCAACGCAAGAATATTAAATTTTTTTTTTTAAAGGTAGGTGCTCAAAGAAAAATTCATAAAAAGTGGATCTGCGAATTTCCGCGAGAAATTCTTGATTAAAATTGTCGTAGATAAGTTACTGAACAGATTAAAAAATATATACTGCGGTACATAGGGGTACACTACAACAAAAATCATTTTGAACATAAAAATTGATCACAGAAAATGGTTTACAATTAAGATTTTTTTTAACTGGTAATAGCGTTAATAAAAAAATGATTTTAATGGACCAGATAGTACACATTATAACTTACCTTGTTCCGAAAATTCCATGACGTGAAGAAAAAAATACACAATTGATAAATAAAACTCAGAAGCACAAAATATCACGCACCGAAGTGATGATTCGAAAGATTAACTTTGAAATGACTTCACGCCGTGGGTTTTATAGGTACAGTACCTGAAATGTTTTTCTGGTATTCCCTATCTATTGTACTACAATATTTGCCGCTTTTTACCTGTTTTTATAAAACTTTGGAAATTTGAATTTTGACCAGCTTTTTAGGTCAAATACCCCACTGTGCAACGGTTCCATCACTTTTCAGTAGTTTCCCTTGTACGTAAATAAGTGATTGACTTGGTAACGTGTAAATGTCTTGTTGTTGAATCGCAATACGTATTTCATCACTATTGTTAAAAGAATTTGATGAGTATGGTAAATGATTGTGGTACTGAATCCGTATCAGTGAATTATCAAATTCTACTTTATCCGAAACGTTTAAGATACTCATGTTGATATTATTTTATTAGTTGAAAACCCAATGATTCAAGAAATTGTTTATTTTGATGTGTTAACTGCTTCACGGTCTGAAGAGAACTAGCCGTGTTGGTTCGATTTTGTGTATTTATATTGCCTTTAATCTTAAGCACCATTGTTATTACAGAGCTTCAAATGTAGTCTTATCTTGATGACTTCTCCTCTAAAATTGACCAATCCATGAATCCATTTTGATCAACTATCTTAAGGGTTGTTAGTAATTACTTGTGTATTCAAAGGCATATATATTAAATTGTGAAGAGTTTCTGATATTTTATAACCTTTAGGTACCGTAGGGAAAAATGAGTAGATAGTGTGCGCAGGTATGTCATTGTGATAAGCTCCATGTGTAATGTTACATTGTTCTTGTATAGAAATTACTTTAAATATATCTACAATATTTTGAGCGCTGTACGGGGATTTCGTTGAATCTAGTACATGGGATTTATTAAATCCTAATACTGTGGAGATGGAGCTATTTACATTAAAATCAATAGTTTTGTTACATGCGATCTCAGCTTGTAGTGTATCCTCATTTGCTTCTAGGCTAAACGTCACACCATTAATATTCTTTTCTTTTAGTTGCTTATTAATAGCATTCGAAATATGATTTAATTCATAAGATCCTATTGGTAATGTTATCAACATATTATCGATTTGTAAGCAATTATTCGTTTCATCATTATTTGGAATTGAGTTATAACCATCAAAGCTTACCAGTATTTAGGATTCAGTTCTATTGAGGGATGATAATTTGCTGTTAGAACTGTTTTTCCTATCAAATCAAACGTCCATATAAAAATAAGTATCAAAATAAGTAATTACGTTTCCCTTCTTAATATAGGCTGTCCAATGACTGCCAGGTCCTTTCGCACTATCTAAGTTAATAAAACCTCTTTCATTGTTATTAATACGTACAGGTAATTTATCTCGCATGAATATCCCTCTAAACTCAGATATCCTTAACACTTGTGCATAACGCATCAAGTCAAGGTTTGTTAACGCCTTTTGCTGTTGTTTGGTTTTTGTTGGTGTGTCTTAAAAAAAACCCTAATCCTTTTTTATATGGCTTTAAATACAGACCTTTACCTAAAGCTATTGATTCCATCGATTTATTATGTCTTTGGCTTTCTTTGAGCGCCACTTGTGCTTGCTTTGCTTTGTTGACAGCACTTATAATGGAAGCAGTGCCACCTGCTAAAGCTCCTAATACACTTAAACCAGCGAAAATTGGAATGAGCGGAAGTATACCACCGCTTTTAGGAATCGTAATAATTCTAGAACTAGGGTTCTTTTAGGTAACAACTTTTACGGTATGTACAACTAACTTCGTAGCAGGATTCAAACCATTAGTCCTTAACTTTTTTAATTTTATTTTTGCATTTTTGAGAGGTCTGTTAAAAGTAATCTCTTTTCCACTTACTCGTTTCTTCATGATCGACCGAACACTTCAATGGTCAACAGATAAATGAACAGTATATAACCAATCTCAGGCTTATATAAAAGTCAGTTATGTTATAAACATGAAAGTGATAAAACAACCTTACACATTAAACGTTGCTGATGTAGCAAGACAATTTGATAATTCATCACCGGAAAACAGAAAGCATAGTTATTTATTTCCAAATAATCTACGTTGTATAATATGCGGACCTTCCAACTCTGGTACAACGAATCTGATAATTAGCTCATTACAGGATCCTAATGGATTATCATTTCAAAATGTATATGTGTATTCAAAGTTATTGTATCAAAACAAATATCAATATTTAAGAAAGTTACTGCAACCTATAAAAGGTTTAGGATATTATGAGTATATAGCAGTGATGATATAATGCATCCTTCTAAAGCAAATGAAGATTCAGTTTTTATATTTGATGATGTAGCATGCGATAAACAGTCAATTATTCGTGATTATTTTTGTATGGGAGGACATAAGGCTATAGGTAGTTTTTATTTATGCCAAAGTTACACGCATATTCCAAAGCATTTAATACGTAATGATGCAATGTTTTAATACTTTTCAAACAAGATGATCTAAATTTAAGACATATTTATAATGATCATGTAACAACCGACATGAACTTTAATGTATTTAAGAAAATGTGTTCAATGTGTTAGAAAGATAGATTCGGCTTTGTTGTAATCAATAAGGAGGATGATATGAACAATGGCAGATATCGTAATGGGTGTCATTACTATGTAATACTGTAATTGTGTATGTTTTTATTATCAATCATGCTCGTGATACGGACAGGTGGTGAGCTACAGTTACCCGGCTATCAGTTCTGTGGACCGGGGACAAATCTTACGAAACGATTAACACGTGGAGATCCTGGTATTAATGAGCTTGATAGAGCGTATAAACGACACGATTTAGCATATACACAATACACAGATTTGCGGAATCGATATAAAGCAGATAAAGTGTTAGCAGAAGATGCATGGAAGAGAGTATTAGCAAAAGATTCATCGATTGGTGAAAAAGCTAACGCATGGTTTGTTACTAACGCAATGAAAGTAAAACAAGTTGGGTTTTGGTTTGAAGAATCAGTATCGGCCTGCTAAAACCGAACTGAGCAGATAAGAGCGGATGATCGGACAACCGATCTGACCAATAAAAGCGGTTGGTCGGATAAGACAGGCGGATGATCGGACAACCGATCTGACCAATAAAGCGGTTGGTCGGATAAGACAGGCGGATGATCGGGCAACCGAACTGACCAGATAAAAGCGGATGATCGGATAGTATTAGTCAGTAAGCGTTCATTCATTGTACCGAAAACATGGACTCAAAACAGTTAATGCGGAAGCTTATTAAAACTAGAGCTAATGTAAAAAAGAAATTGGATAAGTTAAAAGCGACGAAACACAAATCTGAACATTTGCTTCAAGAGCAACATAAAGCAGTAACAACCCCTTTAGAAAAAATAATTTCTACAATTAAACATCCTATTAAAATAAAGAGCGAGAAAGAGACAGAGGACTCTAAATCTGATCAAGGACAGCAACTGGTTGAGACATTTGAAACAGTAGCTCCTATAAAGAAAAGTAAAGTGCTAAAATCAATACAATCATGTTCAGCGCGGATACCAGAACCTCATCACGATCTTCACGAACATGAAGTAGAACAGTCAGTAATACCAATATTAAGAGAGGATGATAATGTTTCTACAATATCCCCATCACCACCACCATCACTGACACCAACTAACAAAATCATACATTGAGGTTTATGTAAGAGATAATAACAATGAATACGATTCTAGCAAGAAGGGAGTTCGTGTTAATATTGTAATTGATAAGTATTACATTGGAGATAGTGAAATATCCTTTAGTAACAAAACCGACGATATAACCATTGCAAATAAAACCTATAAGGGTACAAAAGGTCTGTATGAGCTAATATTCAAAAGAGATCCAGAATCATTTACCGGTGATGATCAAAAAAATTACGTTGAAATACTTAAATCAACTGCAGTATTGAACAAAAATCATGATAAAGTAAACAAATTATCGGTGACAAGTCTGATAAGTATCGTGAAATAATTGCACCTGTTTTAAATGCAACGGAAGAAGTTGTTCGACGGAGTAGAGTAAAAAGCGTTCCTATTCGTATGACAACTGGAGAAGGTCTTATGCAACAGTACAATAATCAACGGTCAAATTTTATTTATTGGGATAATCCTAATGAATTAGTAAGTAGATTGAAACTATTAATAGCCTCTCAACTTGCCGGTAATACATCGCATGGTAATGAAATTAATAGTATTACAGAAGAGTTGCGTGAAGCTCGTATAATTGTGTAAACCTACAACAAATTGTTTCATTTACATTATGACCGTTCATTAAGGTTCGTTATTCATAAGTTCGGATATCACATTTCTTCGTCTTCCTTACCAAAAGAAGAACATTATTACTCCTTTCTTCAATAATACTTTGACTGGTTCCAGTAGTTCGCATAGTTTAAGTTATGCGCTTAATAATTTAAAAAAATAATATATTTTTCCTATTGAATTCGGAATAATTTACTCCATTTTTTTTTCATTTCACCATCGAACACAACACTTAGAATAAACAATAGGATTTATGATAGCACAAAATGGAAGGGCATCAACTTGAAGAAAGGTGATAGATTACAATTTCCTGCTTCTGCAAGTACTGCTTTATTATTTAATGAAATCATAGTAAAATGTCCGGTGATATTAAACGAAAATTAGCGGAGGAGCTTTATAAACCTGCTCGAATTCATTTCAAAAGGAGACATATACTTACTAAAGGTATAAAAGATTTATACCAGGCCGATTTAGTAGAGATGATACCTTATGCACGACAAAATAGAGGTTATCGTTATATACTTGTTGTAATTGATGTCTTTAGCAAATATGCATTGGCTGTTCCGGTAAAAACTAAATCAGGTAAAGATGTTACTGAAGCAATGAAAAGTATTTTAAAGGATGGAAATATACCGAAAAATCTTCAAACCGATCAAGGAAAAGATTTTTATAACAAAAATTTTATCTAACTTATGAGTAAATTAAAAATTAATCATTACTCTACGTTTAGCGCATTGAAAGCATCGATCTTTGAACGATTAAATAGAACCTTAAAGGGTTTAATGTGGAAGGAATTTAGTGTTCAGGGATCTTTCAAGTGGTTAAATATACTACCGAAAATTTTACTAAATACCCGTAAAAAACCAATAGAAGCGGATGAGAAAAAATTATTGCGTACTGTTTATAATGGAGTAAAAAGATATTATCCAAATCACACAATACACACAAAATTTCATTTGAATGACTTTGTAAGGATATCTAAACATCGTGGTGTGTTCACAAAAGGGTACACTCCTAACTGGAGTAATGAAGTTTTTAAAATTGTTAAGATTCAATACACTAATCCAGTCACGTATTTACTACAAGATTTGAAAGGTGATGACATTAAAGGAGCTTTCTATACAGAAGAATTACAACGGACTCATTACCATGACGTTTAGTTGATTGAAAAAATTTTAAAACGGAAAAGAAACAGGATGTACGTCAAGTGGTTTGAATTAGATGAAAGAAGTTGGATTAAGAAATCAGATATTGTGTACTAACTAGATTTAAAATTTTTTTAATATTTATGTAGATTTAGTTTATAATTTTTATTTTTTAATTGTAATCAGTGTTAATGTAACATACTCATATTTTAAAATGTAATTAATATTTACATATAAATACATATTTTTTTTAAACACATACGATTGTATTATTATTCCCGAAATATTCTTAATTTGCCGCGCACGCGCATTCAGATGTGTGCCTTCAGATGTTTAATAACTTAGGTACGTTCATATGAATGCTGTAATAATGAGGAAGCTATTCACGAATATTAGATATTTATGATAAATACTGAAATTTATTCAGTATATCGCTGTCTCTCCGGCAATATACATGATGGGGATATGAGTCATTTTGGTCCCATAACTCAAATTGAAACATGCTCGCATTGTAGGCATGGTGGCTTTACGTTGACTATACCTGAAACCTCATCTAAAACTCATTTATTTGCTCTAATACTTTGTGTGTTTGGGTAAGACGGTTAAACATTAATTTTTTCATGTTTACTAATTAAAAATCTTTCTACTCGATACTTGCCCTGTGTATGCATTCCATATTGTATGGATTCCTACAAGAACGTTAACCACATTTAAACTGTAACTCGTACCTGGGCACTTATCGAAATTAAAAATTATTATTGCCGCTTTTTTAATAATCAGTTGAGTAATTGCGGAAGCTGCTCCCCGAATTCAAGGTTATCCTGCGGTTACCCCTTTCTATTTTTATTTGATGAATGCGCGCGCATCATTTTTACAACAAATGTAATAAATACCGGAAATATTTAAATTATAATTTAGTCTGAGGTGACCGTTCTTACTGACAAGATGTCTCGTCTAAATATTTTGGGTTCATACATTTTCACACCAAAACGTTCGCTTTCATCGCTGCAGATTGATCGACCTTACCCGATTGCGAAGGCTAAACGAATTGCATCGAACAAATGGCCCTCCGTTATTGTTTTTTCGTATATTTACCGTTGAGAATTGCCGAAACTATAACTGATGAAAAGATAAAGGCCCTTGAGGGGATGTCTTTGGTGTATCTGGGCACGCAAGATTTTAGGAAAGAGAATCCAGCAAATTTAATTCGATTCGAGCGAAATATTGATACAAATTGTTCTCCCACTTATGAGCAAAATGAAAATTTGGCGATGGACCATAGTGTTCTGGAAGTGACTACACCCATCGGCAGGCGTTATTGTGGAACGACGCGAGCGCCTCTACATGAACGTGGACAAGGTGGATTCTATTATAAATTAGCGGATGATGCTCCAGACGGACCATATAATCTCATCCGTTATAGTGAGTGCATATATCATACCCATTCCGAACCGATCGACACAGTGTTTTGGGTATGCTTCCACAAGACTTGACGAACGTTATAAATAACTTGAGCGTATATGCAAATAAACCTAAAATTTCCGTTTCTTCATTAAAAAAGAATAAAGTATATCGGGTACGACGTTTTGTACCCGTTCCTGAATCTTTTGAAGATCTTTTGGTGGAATTGGACCACGTGAGAGTATATTTACCACAACTTTACGCGGATTTTATTTGGAAAGACCTCATCAACGGTCTTGAGCTCCTAAATTCGGTGAAGCTTGGATTAATTTACAAGGGATATACACCGGCTACTGAACGTTTGAAATTTATACTGTTGTAATTCAACTTTTACAAAATGGGTGAATGTCTACAAACTTTCCTATCTTTATCGGCCGAAATTTTATGTAATTTAAGTCATTACAAGCGCTTTCTGTATAGTTTTATCATTTTGGTCATGTTTACATTAGTTGTTTAAATATATTTAATACATATACTTTAATACTTTATTTTTTGCGTTTATTATTTCATTTCGTTTTCCTATAAAAAGGAGCAAATTGTTGGTATTTTTTGTTATCACATTTCCGTTCGTTGATAAGAGCGGTGTGCGCGCGACTTCTTTTCTAGAACGTTATTTAAACGTCTTAACCAATTTCCTTCGCGTTTTGACCGCCTAGGTTCGATCAAAACGCTCGCCAAGAAAAAAAAAATATATATATATATATATATATATATATATATATATATTTTATCGCCAACCGGCAGCAAAAGTATACTTTATTGTATCCATTTGCGGCAGTAAAGTGACGCTTTATGTTACTGTCAAATTTGACAGCATTTAGCGGCAAAGTACTTTACCTGCCGCAAATGAGTCAGACAAAGTATTTTACCTGCCGCTAATTTCTGTCAATTTGAAAAAATTTTAGCAAACTACTGGATTCGAACCCGGTACCTTTGACATGACAGCTGAGCGACTTGCCACTGGACTACCGACCTACTATATTTTATCAATCTTTGTCGATTTATAGTAATGAAACAACCGTTTGTCATATATTTTAACATCTGTCAAAATATGTGTCTTAAATATTGCAAGTTATAGAACCATTATATCTTAAATTTTGCGGTTGGCGATAAAATGTTGTATGCACCACGCCAGCAAAGTGTTTTTATCGAACTCGCCTTTTACTCGCCTCGCTCGCTTCGCTCGCTCGACTTATAAACTCAGGCTCGTTCGATAAAAATTCACTTTGCTAACTTGGTACATAAATAACTATTATAAGGGCACTGGGGTGGTGGGGGGTGAAGGGGATTGATGACGTAGGTGACGTCATTACGTCGATGACGTGGATGACGTCAGCGAGTTGATGACGTCAGAGGAGGGATTGGGGATTGACTTCCGCTCCAGAACTCTCATTTTCTATCTACTAGCCTTTTTAGGGCCCTGTTGAGCCGGTTTTACCAGGGCGGATTCTTCTCTTCGATTGCCTTAATGAGGGTTCGGTAGAGGTGACGGATCGCTGCCTCTTGGTTTGCACCCTCGCCTGTCCCAGAGTGCGGACATCTTTCCTACCACTTTGCAGTGGTTGGTTGGTCCTCGCCCCTATGGCTGGCTTATGAGGGGATCGGCTAGGGCCCGGATGCGGCTTATTCGAAGCGAGGATTCTTTCTCTCTCCTTCTTTTTCCTTTTAATTTCAACCCCACACGGCCTGCGTCACCGGTGGCGGACCCACGAAAAATCAACCAGCCCGAACAAAAGTCGGGTGGCGCACGTGTAAAATGTTAGGTTATGTTACGTTACAGGTTGTCAACAATAAATGGACTTACCCCGCAAATAAATTTTATATATGCAGTGTATAAAACACCTAATTACGTGAGTTTAACACGTTAAGGAAATCACACGGCACAAAAAAATTCAATAAACACGCGAAAATGGTGTTTTGGATTGGTGGTTGGATTGAGAACGCTCTCAAACATAGGATAGTTAAGATTAGGGCTGGCGATGTCAGTCTTCATGGAGGAGTTACTCGAGGCTGTGCACAAGGGGGTGCACAGCCTGAAATCCTTCGCTAAAGTCCTGAAATCCTTCGCTAAAGCCAACTTCACAACAGTTGGTTATGCAGATGATCTAATCATCCTTGTCAAAGGACTCAAGTTGATTGAGTCTTGGTGTGACCGACAAGGGCTCTCTGTGAATCCTCGGAAGACAGAGTTGATTCTTTTCACACGATTGAGGAAGGTTGGCAAGCCCAGTTCGCCATCTCTTGCGATGAACTAATGGAACTAATGGAGTATTACATTAGTTTTGTCTAAAGAAGCCAAATATCTGGGCATTATACTTGACAACAAAATGACATGGAAGGCTCATCTAGACAATAGAGTGAAAAATGCGTATATTGCATTCAGCCAGTGCCGGAGGACTATAGGTAAGACATGGGGGCTGTCACCTAAAACAGCCCTCTTGACCTACACAGCTGTAATTCGACCTATGCATACATATGCTGCAGTAGTTTGGTAGTCAAAAACCTTAAAATTTATTTCCACTGCTACACTAAATAAAGTACAGAGACTTGCGTGTTTGTATGTTACAGGTGCGCTGCGATCTACCCCCACCGCACCCATGGAAAACATGTTGAATCTACCGCCACTTCATTTGTTCATTCAAGAAGTGCCACTGGTGACCATGTTTCGACTCCGTACAGCAGGAATCTTTATGGGTGAGAGGAACAGAAAAAATGCCGTACTTTGGAATGAAATGGTCGGTTACTCGCCAATTCATACAACACGTTTTTACTAAGAGTTATATCTCCTATCGAAGTTCCACAGAAGTAGAAGTAAATAAAAGTAACAAAATCTACACTGATGGTTCGGTTAGTCGGGAAGGAGCTGGAGCTGGAGTTTTCTCGTACGATCTCCAACTCCACATATCTACTCCATTAGGTAAAGGTAACACCGTCATACAGGCAGAATTAATCGCGATTCTACTTGCCGCTGACTCTATTGTCAGATCCAACTTGCAAGGTAAGACTTTCACAATTTATACTGACAGTAGAGAATCCATTTCAGCCCTGACTGGAATAACTATTACCTCAGGACTTGTCATGGACTGTCATCTAACATTGGTGAAGGCCGCAGCACATAACTGTGTTTCACTTCAATGGCTAAAAGGACACTCGATCTGTTCAGGTAACAAATACGCAGATAGGCTTGCCAAAAGAGCTGCTAAGCAAGCTATCTGTTCACCTGAACCGTTAATCGCTCCGTCCGTATCAACTCAAATTGAGCTTATTAAAGATTTCACCCACTGGAAATTCGCAGATTAGTGGGATATCACAAAGGGCTTCTATCTGTCTAAAGAACTGTTGTGTTGCCCTTCAGCAAAGACAGCCTTGTCTTTCGTAAGACTCGATAGAAGCGCCCTACGTATTTTAACGGGACTCATCACGGGTCACTGTAAGGTAAACAAGCATCTCTAAAACCTTAAGCTTGCTACTAGTCCCCTCTGTCGCTTTTGTCAAGAGAACGAGGAGGCTGTTCGACACATCTTGTGTGAATGCCCCACTCTAGAAGACCTCAGAATGAGAGACTTGGATGAGGAAAGGAATGGCCGAGCACAGATGGCATCAGGAACACAGAGGATGTACAAGCGGCCCGTTGGGGTCTAGGTGCTGTATGCTTTTGCGTACCATCCGCTTTCCTACATACATACAAGCCTTATGTCAGATATGCATTCGTATGATTGCGTATGATATCGTTCAAAGTTAAAGCGCGGTTAGATAAAATTTTGTAGTTAAGGTCGTCGGTCAATCACGTAATGTTCGTAAAAGTGCATAAAAAATTATATAGTTCCCCAGTTGGTTAAAAGAGATCGCGCTGAGCTCAATTCATTTATTCATAGCGATGCTTTTCTATATCTCCTTACAATTAGTCATCCTACAGTTGAAAAAATTTTTTCGTTGGAGAACATATTCCGGTTTAGTCCGTTTAGTCTTACGCGATTCTTATTCTCGACATTATTTGGTGTTTTTGTTTGGCGAAGTGATATTATTATTACAGTCGGTGTTATTATTTAATTAGTGTTATTGTTATAGTTAGTGTTATTTTTATTTTAATTATTTTCACTTGGTCTAAATATGTCTTAGATAATGTGACCGTTTTTATTACGACTGAAAACGGTACAAATCTAGGTACTTTTGTCGAAAATCAGGTACAGTCTAAAATTATTAAAATTTGGTTTTAAGTTAGACTTGATACAGCTTCCACAAAATTTGATACAGATTCCTAAAGACCTGCATTGATTCCAGAAGACTTGTTATTGCTTTCAGAAGACTTGAAATGATCTCAGACGACTTGAAATACTTTTAGAAGACTTAGAATGTTTCTAGAAAGCTTCACACTACTTCCACATGACTTAATATTGCTTATAGAAAACTTGATACTGCTTTCATAGGACTTGAAATGCTTCTAGTAAACTTGATATTGCTTTCAGAAGATTTGAACTACTAGATGGCTTGTTATTGCTTTCAAAGGACTTGAAATGCTCCCAGAAGACTTAGAATGCTTCTAGAAAACCTTATACTACTTCCAGAAGTTTTGATATTCCTTCTCGAAGACTTAAAATGCTTCTAGAAGACATGATATTGCTTCTAGAAGATTTGAACTGCTTCTAGATGGCTTGTTATTGCATCCAAAAGATTTGAAATGCTTTCAGAAAACTTGATACTACTTCCGGAAGTCTTGATATTGGCTTTAGAAGGCTCAATACTACTTCCAGAAAGTTTGATACTGCCCTTGGAATGCTGATGAAAACTGTTTGTAAAAACTGGATACTGTTGATAAACCAATTGACTGTGCTTTGAAAATATTAAATACTATTGAACAAAATGCACAATCTTTACGTAAGAAGTCCATAAAGTATTAATTAAAGGTTAAATACTGCTGGCAGAAGACATTTTTATGGTAAAAAGCGAAAGACTGTTAATAAAATTTATCTTTCCTTCCAAAATATCAAATACTGTTGCAAAATACAACGTCATCATATTTACTAAAAGTTTTAACTGACAAAAAACTGAAAAAAGTTTAAAAACTGTCACCTAAAGACTAGATACTGCTTGTAGAACTTTGCTCGTTTTAACAGACTTTTTTTGGAGAGTGCAAGCCAATCCCTTTTAGGCATTACAACTGCAACTGCAACGAAGGCTTTCACGACCGGTGTTAATTGAACTAAAATCAGAACTAACACTAGAACACTAGAACTATCACTAGGTCCAACACTAGATCTAAAACTAGAAACTTTCGGGTTTCGCCGTGCGTTTTTTGAAAAAATGTTTGACGTTTCGGATGCCATGTTGCAACCTTCTTCAAAATCTGATTCTAATTTATATTAATTACAAGCTAATTACTAACTAATTACTGCGTCGCGTCCGGTTTGGGAGTCGTGTTCGTCTTCACCACCATCTTCCATGTTCTGCTGAGTTCCCAGCCATCCTCTCTGTTGACGTTGTTTTTATGTCGGTAGATTTCTATGGCTTCTCTTGTCAGCCGTTGATGATATTTATTATTCCTAGCCAGAACCTTTGTTTTGTCGAAGTTTGCTCGGTGTCCCTCCGAATGGCAATGTTCCGCAACCGCCGACTTCGATAGTTTTAGTGTTAGTGCTAGTGTTAGTTCTAATTTTAGTTCGACTATTCGTTCTATCTGCAGAGAAAGACGATTAATTCCAAAAGACTGAAGAGCATTTCCATCAAAAATGCTGAGTCCATACTTTCTAAGGATTGCAAATCATTGTAATTTATTAGCAAAATGGTAGAGATGTGTATTTCAAAAATCAGCTGAGGAAGAAGAACCTGATGGCGGCATTCCACTGTCCATTCAATAATTTATGTATCATGCTGCAGCAAATAAGGCAATTTCTCTATGAAGATGTTGGGATAACCGAATTAAAAGTGAGGAAGTTGGTAAAAGTTTTAGTGTATCATGTATTACAAGATAAACAGCAGATAATGTTATTATCTAATACAATTTGACTCTATAATCCGCATGCTTTCATCATTTAAATTCAACTAATTTTCATTGATTCGGATTAGCGAAGCTTCACTGTAATTAGATACTTAAGTACTAATTGTAGTAGCTATAATTATTCTATGCTTCTATTTTCATGGAAATAGTTAGTAATTATATATGGGGTTATAATAAACTGCGAAACTAAGTCACCTATCGTTTATATGGGATGAAACTGTTCTTAATTTTCGATAAAAAAACACTAGTTTAGAAATTTTCAAAACTTTTTCCTGGAAAACTGCGATATTTTTTATAACGTAAAATCAGTTGTCATAAGTTTTTCTCCATCACGTCTAGGTTTCAAGATATTCCCAAAAATTTTGCATAGTGTGCTTCTGTAATTATATGGACATGAAAGTAGAGATGCAGACGAACATTTTGAGATATCGATGAGATAAATCGAACTCTTTGTTGTTTTGCTACGGCCTAAAACAACTCAACCGAATCAATTTTTTGGCATTTTTTCCAATTTTTGTTTTCACTTTATCACACTTTTGGAAATATCTCGAAAACTGGACGTTATGAAGATGAACTGAAGACAAAATCAGCTCAAGATATTACGTTATAAAACAAATATCGTAATCTTTGAGATTTTTCATGTATTTTTCTGGTACCTACTTTTTTTATACATAATTTTATGATTTTCAATAATTTTTGAAGCTGCCATGTCTCCCGGTAACAAGCGTCCAGTACGCACCCCAAAAAGAAATCGACGTTCAAAAGGACAAAAGTGGAGATTTTTATGCGCTTTGCAAAAGTATGTAAAAGCTGTTATGATATATAAAAATATTATAAACACAAATGTTTCAGTACTAGCCTAGAAACATATTTCTTCAAAGACTTGCCAAATACAGTAGAAGAACGTGATGACGAGTAATAGATTTCGAATTGTAAACTTTATGACTTTAATACTTTTTTTAGCGTGCAAATAAGTAAATCGGAGAATCGTTGGAAAAAGTATTTCCTTGTTATGAGTTATAAATTTAATAACATAGAATATTAAAATTTTCAGTATTCAATCTGTAACTAATGTGGACGTGGACAGGTAAAACTAAACTCGGCTACGTTAACGTATTTAAAAAGGTAAAGAGCACAAACAATGCTCTTTACCATTTCAGTGATAATGATTATGTTTGTTTAAAACCTATAAAGGTTTATACTCGAACCGTATCAATTGGTGACAATTTTTTGTCTACTACTGAGTTTAATAGGTATAGCCAATTATATTAATTTATTATGTCTGTGAAGTTATCCCCCCATTTTCAAAATTTAGAAGAAATAACTCTTCGGAGGGCTATCAGAACTCAAAATTTCCAAAAAAAAAAAATTTTAAATGGTTAACAGTTATACAAAAATTCAATTGTCGAATTAAACAATCGATGTATCGATTGTACAAAAATAATTTGTTAGTATTGTTTTTAAAATTTTAGATGAAATATATGTTTAATAAAATAAGTTATATTTGTAATTATTAAGTTTCTGAAAAAATATATATTTTATGGAAACCAAATAAAACAGTTTTATTTATACTTTTTTTTTCTTTTCTTACCTAAGTATGCAATAGCTTTGTTGCAATAGCACCTGTCAAATAATGTAATAAAATCTGATGAAATATAACTGCATTATTGACGTGTGTGTGGAACAAAGCTAATATATTAATAAAACAAAATATAAATAATGGTGAACATGAATTAAGAAGACGAAGATTTCTATTTTTTGTGTCCACTTGAACAATAGTGGATGTATTGGATATTCATCATGAAACTGTTGAAATAATAAAGCAATATTTTATTCTCTAAATATTGCCATCTATAAGACGATTGCCAAAATACCAACGTTAAGTTGTTCAGCAGGTTCCTTTACATATTTCAATAATTACGTGAAAATTGCACATTTTTACATAAAATAAAATCCTGAGATAACAACATATCTATTGTACTTGCACAGTCCCGGCATCTCTTCTTATATTTCATATCTAGTGAATGAAGGATTGTCACCTCATTTGAGTGCATAATTTGTCACAAAAATCAGTTTTTATTACGCCTTTTTTATGACAAAGTTTAGTAATTTATTATTATTAATATAACAACTATTTTACAAAATAAATTATGTCATTCACTACTTTAATATGTGTACTTCAATCCTATGTATTTACTTCTTTGTAATAATTTGACATAAAGTCATAATTGTGTTAGAAAGTATCGACCTGTACGGGTCCATATAAAAATCTCCATTGAACGGCGACCTTAACACGTTAAGAAACTGCTAATTTAGTTTACCTTACGCAATTTACAAAACTGGCTTGTTTCGCTCGCTCGTTTTGGCAAATATTGCGTTCGTTAAATAAAATTAGTTTTTTCATAACTGGTTACGTATACAACTATTGCCGGAAATAGTTAACAGCGAATAAAAAAATGTTACAATTAAATTGATATGAACAATGTTTCCTCTTGTAGAAAAATCGTTGGTTTAAGAATCAATACTATCACTAGTTTTCAAAGAATTGAATGTGAGTACCTGTTTACAACGGTTTACAACGGTAGTTACGTTGAAAGTCAGAAACATCATTACAGGTCATCTTTTCCTAATTACAAAACAATTTGAATTCATTTTGTAACCATCATTATGTAATACAAGGTAGGCAAGATACCATTCGAATGATTCATTACAGTTTATTGTCGCATAACATGCGGGTAACACCTGGTTTTGATCTATTAGAAAAGTATTTTAGGAAATATTATTGTTGGCCCTATCCTCTAGGAATTCGAGGATTCGGTCCAATAATTTTAATTTGTATTAATACCGTTTGGGTTATATATCCATTCTTAAAGCAACTTGACAGTATGTATTGACCGCCATTTAAAGTGAGAAAGGTAAATTAATATTTTTGTTTTTAATTTAGATTTCAAAGAGAATTTAGATAAAAATTTATTTCTTATGCAATTTACGATTCTTGGAATACTATTTATATCATCTAATATTCAATTATTACGAAATCGACATGGTGTAAACGAAATGATTAAAACTTTGAGCAATTATAAACAATTTGGAAGAGATGCTTCCCAAAAAATTGAACTCGTTGACAAAAATATGAAAATTTGGTTGAAAATTGTTTATTACGTTGGATTTCTTCTTGCGTGTTTTATGGCGTATTGCGTTATGTTGGATGATAAATGCTCCAAATTAAAGACTACTAAACACTGTTTGATATTTGAATATTATGTGCCATTTAATTTGGAATGTTGGCAGTTAACTTTAATGGTGTTATTTCAAATATATTCTGTGGGTATTTGCATAAACCTTGCGTTCGGTGCGATCTTATTGTATTGGTATTCGGCAGAATTAGTAGTGATCCGTATACAAGAACTCTGTGGGAATATTGATAATACAAATTTGACCAAAAACAAGCAAAGGAATTTTAAGGCCTTGACACCAATTGTTATGTGTTATCAAAATATTCTATTCAGGTAATGGTACCACCCGTATAATGATTGTAACAAACCGCCCAGCTAGTTTGTTTAATATCAGAGGTAGCAAAGAATTAAATGCACAAATTGACAACACAATTTTCCACAATTTTTCTTTATCTAAAATTTTCATCTATCAAGAAGTTAATATTAAGTTCAAGTGCACCACTCTGTTCTTTAGATAGCTGAAAATTGTTAAACTTTAAACCCGTGTGAATTGTTATCGAAACTGATTTTGAAAAACTGCTGCTACAATCAGAAAGTCCTTCAACTGTCTTAATGAATTAATGGTGGACGATATCGTTGATCAATATGTATACCCACTATATATATGAAACACACCACCCATTAAGAATTAGATAACCATTTTGACACTTCGGAAAAATGATGCTTTATCAGCTAAGAAACGTTAAAAGTTTACTTGGAAAAAAAAAAATCAAAATAAAATACAAAAATCAGCATTTTTCAAGAAAAAGCATTGCATACACAGCTATGCAGTAATTGACACTTCTACGCATGTTCTCTGTTAAGTGATCGCTGTCATCCCAGGGTATCTCGTCCCACGCAACCTCTAGGTCAGCGCTTGTAAACCTTTTTTATATTGCGGCTCATAAAACACATTAGTGCTACGTGGAAATTTGGTACCCATTTTGTATGTTCCGCGTCCCACTTTTGGGTCGAGACTCGTAGGGTGGAAACGCTGGTCTAGATGGCGTCGAAGTACATCCAGATTCTATGGAGGCCCATAATATCATACCATTATCTATCATTATCATTACGATAATAGATAGATGAGGTATCTATCAGGCCAAGTCAAAATTTGCAATCAAAACTGTTCCAAAAACCTTCTTGTAACAACAGCAGTATTGTGTCTTGGATTATCCTGTTGGAAAATGGTATTCCGCAACATCATCATCAAAAGTACTAACACCGGTTCCAGAATTTTGTCGATGTAGCGACATGCGTACATATAAAAATATTAGGAATCACATTGAAATAGAAGCACCCAACCACACCAGCGAAAATGAAGTCAATATTTTGTGTAGGTAGTAGAAAATAAATCAAGCTTTCAAATAATAACATGAAAACAGATGAGAGCTAAGAAAATAGAAAATTATGAGTATATTTTGGGGTGGCTATTGAAAGATTTGTTGCAATCACCGTACGGGAAATTTAATCTTAATATAAGTGTAATAAATTTATTGATGTGGTGTAATTGTTTTAGTGTGTTTAAACCCTTCAAAGATTTCGTTACAAGTTTTCTGGTGCCTGCAAAAATCTGCAATATATCTTGTATGGCTATATCAATTGCTCAATTCGCTTTGGTTTGAATTTTTATTGTATACATCGTACATTTTAATTTATATCTTACTTTTAGCAAAATAATTTTGTAAGTTTATCCCTGTTCTTAATGACATTCTTAGGCTCGTATGCAAATCATACACTTGGGCAAAAAGTTACTTCTTCGGTATACAAATATAATTATTTTAATCTAAATCAAAAACATTACTAACAATGTTTTTTCAAAATAGGCCGAAAATATTGCGGTTGCTATATACAACTTAAACTGGACTGATGCCGATGTATCTACGCGAAGCAATCTCGTGATTCTTTTGGGCATGAGCCAAAAACCACTGATATTGGACGTTCCTCTCTTCGGAGATATTTCGCATTCAGCAGCGATGAATGTAAGTGATGATGTATTTAACATAAAATAACTACAATATATTAAAGCGGCGAATTCAATGATTACTTAAAGGAATTCAAGAAGGTTTATGTTTTCTATAATTGGATATCAACAGTCACGAATACAAGTTAAGTTTTTAAATATCAATACAGTGTTAAAAAGACAAAAATCTTATTAGTTTATTTTGATTCTAATATTATAAGAATATGAATATTCGCACTTAGTTTATTAATCTCTAAATGAAGTTGAAGTTGGATGAAATATTTAAGATGTACCGAGAAGCGAATTATTTTGCAACAGCATACAAAACGAAGTTAAGATCTTGCAATTTATCTCAACCAATTAATTGTTGACAGCGAACCCACTTTGGGCCACAATTAAGAATGAAAATTACCTGACAGTATGATATGAGAGATTAAAAGAAGAGAAAAATCTATAAAGAAATGAAAAAACTACAAAAAAAGTAGTGAGTTTACTAGCAATTGAAACAAACGTGGTGGAATAGAACTAAAACAATATTTGAGTGTAAGTTGGAGTAACAGAGGCAAAGACGTAATGGGGACGAAACGACAACCCGACCATGAAAAGTACTTGCGGAAGGGAAACAAGTACAAGGGAGTAGTATAATTACCTATCGTCTACTTGGAAAGATTTTGAAAATACCTGGAAAGCCCTTCCAGGTACTGTCAACATAGTAGATAACAATAGTTATTTTTGAGAATTTTTTCATCTTGAATGTTAAGAAAAAATAATGCGAAAATTATGTGTATGTTTCAGATAAATTTATTGTTGTATAGCGCCTTTTTGGCCATATTTTATTTTTCTTTTTATTAGTTCTTAATAAATTGTACATGATGTCATACTTAAGTTATTTCTTTGTTTTAAGTAATTTCTTTGTTCAAATATTAAATTGCTAGTTACGCTCAATAGATCACGTACATTGCAGACTTAATAATATCACGTCCGATGTGAACCCTGTTTCATAACAACGTTTTCGTCTTAAATTTTATGTCAGGCCGTACCTGATTGGCTGGTCTCCCTGACGTCACATCTTTCGATTACGATATTATAACAAGGCGATTGCAATGCTTTTTAGTTGAGATTCGATGCAAGTGAGTTAAGCGTGACATCATCAGAATACTTTAATTGTAACACCACTGTAGAAAATAGAGTTTGTGTAATAAATTAAATAAAGCAAACTTGGAATTTCACTCAACGAACCCTACTACAACAGAATTGGTGGCAGCGGTAGGATCTTAGAAAGAAAAACAAATATTTTGGGATTCTCAACTTCGTGGAATAGACATATTTTGCGAAAAACTGGGGAAAATCATCAAGGAAATACCCTTGTTCTACAACTACACAACGCCAAGAATCTGTCGAAGTCCAATTCACTTAGGTGAAACTCTTCGGGGAAGTCCGGACAACGAATCAGAAGTGCGAAAATAAAGCTCTCTACAAACTCTACGGTGTGTGAAACTACCCAAACACATCACAAGCCTCTGAAGCACAAATACAAGGTAACTTGTCCGGTGAAGTCCATATACCTGTGGGAGACAAAACGTTGAGCCCAGCGAGTCCAAGGAACGAGAAGTTCGTTCCTTCTCGTTCCTTGGACTCGCTGGCCGAACCATCGTCCAAAGCCCAGGTAAGCGACAATTGCCGAATGAGTCCAAGTGCCGTGCAATACAACGTCATTAGTGACAATATAGAATTACAAATTACCGACAAATAGTAAGTCTCCCATGTTTACCTGCAATCTCTATGGCAGACAGTGACTCGAATGCTAGCGATCTGAAGATGTGCCCTTATTTGCAAATAGAATCGAATCTCTATTTTCCGATCTTAATGATGCATGCGTCCAAAGCAAGGGTGCAGACGCATCTCAGGTCTTCGTCAGTTTAAATTCAAAAACCGCCCTAAAATCTTTCCAAAATGGCCTTCAGCATCCAATTCGTTTAATAATTAAAGCCAGGAGGCACACGACTCTAACCGATGCCATTGAATCTGCAGTGCTAGAAGAGCGAAATTATAAACAGCAAAAGCCCGATGTCAAGTTCATCCAGAAAAATAAACCTCCTAATATTAAATATTTTCGATGCAATAAATCAGGCCATACCGCGGTTAAATGTTATACCCAAAATTTCACGGGTCATCCCAAACTATTTGTAAAAATAAAACAGGAACCAGCGTTTGGTAATGTTTTTTTTTGGCGCAGTGGAGGGGAAAATGCGTTATGCACCCCGGCCTACTGTTGGCGCCTTCCGTGGTCTTCTTGGATGTTTCTGTTTCGGCCAGGAGTGTGGGACTATCTCTAGCCCCAAGACTACCCACTAAAAACCCCCCCACTCTTCCCGGAATCACCCTTCCGTGCATATCTTCGGGGAAATTAAATTCTCACACCTAATGGTGCGGCTCTTCTTCACTTTTCTTACAATCTTCCTTTTTTCTTTCCTCTTATCTTTTTCATCTTCTTCGATTCTCCATCTTCATCCTCATTTTGCTCGTCTCATCTCTGTCCTGGGTGCCGGGAATTCTCCCTCGTTCCTCATCCCATTTTCTGCCTGTCTTTCGTGATTCTTCCATTCAAAAGGTCTCTTGTGTCTTCTCGTTCCTTGCATCCGGTGGCATTATGGATGAAATATAAAGGGATTACTTTTTGAAATGTTATTAAACTATAACATACCTGCGTGCGGGGATTTCCCCCTCGGTCTTCATCCCATGTTCTGTATGTCTCCCGTTATGCTTTCATTCAGATCCCCTTCTCCTCTTCCTTCCAGTCCACTCCGATGTAGTCGTTAAAATTTTGGGGGGGAAAAATGAAATATTAACTTTTTGCATTAACTCGGCTACACCTCATTGTCATCCCTTCTCTTCTCTTTAATCTCCTTGCCCATCATAACCTCAGTCAGATAATTGATTACTTCATTTCCAATCTCATCACTCTCTAAGAGTACTTCAGAGATACTGTCTACGTCTAGTTTCCTCCCAATTTTGCGTTCTACTTCTCTTCTCGATGCTTCAAAGTATTTACATTCGAAGACAGTATGTCTTGGACTGTCAGTATGTCTGAATTTCAAACTCTTTCAAAAATTCACCAATTGAATACTCTCAGAAAACCTCTGGATTCCCTTTCATGCAGGCTTTTAGAATTTCATTTGTTACGTCGTCTTCTCCAGGAGCTTTTTTTAAATTTAAGTTGTTATGCGCATTGACTCAATTCCTCCATGGATATTTCTCTTTGTTTCGCAGATCTTGTTTGATATTCAGTTTCTTCATCTTTTTCTAAGTATTCTTTGTCCTTTATCTTTGGAAATAATTTCTTGAATTAATATTCGTTTTTTTTTACTATCAACTTCCTACTTTTTCCTGACTTCCAGTCTTTTCATAGCCACCTGGTACGTTGTTCCCCATGGATTCTCTTCTAATTCCTGACACATTTCTCTCCATTTTTTCTCTTTACTTCTTTTTATTAGCACATTTAGAGCTTTCTTCTTGTCTTTATATTCTTTATTCAGAGTGTTCTCCATTTGGTTGGATGCGCGTCGTATCCTCACTTTTTATATTTATATTCAGTGTTCAGTGTTCCACTAGTACACATTCTTTTGTTGTTTGGGATTTCTTTTATTTAGTTTTTTATTGCATGCTATTGTAATTGCATTCATTAGTTTGTGTTCATCCGGGTGTTGTATTCCGATCGTTTCTTTCTTAAATTGATCTTGTGATACAGTTAGTTGCTCTCCAGTCTTTCATCTTGTGTCTCTCATCTTTTTCATGGGGATTCTTCTCTAATTCGTAGCATATTAACTGGTGATCGCTCAAAACTTCTGTGTCCACCGCTACCTTCTAATTCTTTATTGCTGTCGTCAATTCTGCGCTTACCATTGTCAAGTCAATTATCGATCTTCCTTGTGGACAGTTGTAGGTGGGAGTATTACCTCTATTCACTGTTACTAGCGTGTTCTTTACAAGCCATTCTTCTAAAATCTTACCTCTTGAATTTGTCACTGTGTCTCCTGCCATCACGGTTCTTGCATTAAGGTCTCCTCCTATTATTGTTGGTCTTCCCATTGCTGTTTTTACCCTCTCTATTTCATCTAATAGCCACTCAAAATCTTCACTTTTACCATTCGGCGAAAAATACGTTGATATTGCTGTATAGCTCTTCATTTCGACTCCAATATATCCCTTCCCTCTATACCACCTGTTTGGTCTCCCAGCTTTTTTGTGTAATTGTATGAAACAATCTCCATTTAGATCTATCTGGAGGCTCTTAGACTTTCTTACATTGGGCTCTTGTCCTAGTATTATTTCTACATTCTGCGTTTTTATTTATTTTTCCAGTAAATCATGGGTGATCCACCTTCTGTTACAGTTTAACTGTAAGCATCCGATTTTTTTTATTTTTGTTGTCATTTTGATAGTGTTGGGCTTTGAGATTCTCTCCCATCCTTCTCTCCGCTCTTCTTCTCTGTCTTTTTAGATTTTTTCGGTTTTTGCTGATTCCATTCTTGGTTATGTTCTCCTTTTGGTGTACGTTCTTTATTAATTTTGCTTTCTTGTGATTTTAGTAGTGAGCTTTTTACATCTATTTCTACCTCCGGACTTGTCGCTTCCACCACCTCCATGCTATCTACTTCCACTAGTGTAACCCACTTGTTCAAACTTACAACAATTTCCTGGCTTGTATTTACTTCTTCTCCTTTTCTATCCTTTAGGTCTGACTTCTTTTCTGCTTGTTCACTTCTTCCTTGTTTTATTTGTTCTCTACACTTCTCACACCCCATTGTTGATGCCCTATGTCCTTCAATGTTGCAGTCCGGACATCTTGGTTTATTCGTACATTCTTTTGTTAAATGTCCCTCCATTCCACAGTTATAGCAGTTATTTCTTCTGTCCGGCCCTGTGCAATCTTTAATTAGGTATTGGGGAGACCAACACTTCAAGCACTTTCTAGTCCTTATTATTTCTTCGATAGTACACATTGATAGTCCAATTCTTATTCTTCTATTTTGTAGTAATTTGTTCGCTTGTTCTAACTTCATCTCCACCGTTACTGCTAGCATACTATCAGCATACGGTCTCAGTTGGCTAATCTTCATTTCGTCCTTTTTACCTGTTTCATTTTCTATTCCATGAATTATTTCCTCTTTTTCCGTAGTTATCATCAGCCCTCTTATTTGTACCGTTTTCGTTCGTTTTTTATCCTCTATGCCTCTGTCTGTAACTATTTGTCCTACTTCACTACTCAGTGCTTTTTGTATCTCTCTTACTGCTTTCTCATCTTTCTGTGTGGTGATTAGAATTTTTCCCTCTCTTGTTTTTCTTATTCCCTCTATCTTTTCTATTTCCTTTTTGCCTTGCAGTCTTTGAAAGCAATAAAGCTTTCACGGTATTTTCATATGTCACTCCTGGTCTTTCAACCACAATGGCATATGTTCTCCTTGTACTCTATTTGTTGTTCTTCTCTTCTTCTATTTTTGACTTTGTTGTATAAATTTCGATCTCTGTTTTAGTATTTCTAAAGACAATATTTTTTATTTTATTTTTATTTTTTTTTTATTTTTTATTTTTAGCATTTTTGTATATCTGTTGAGTGACATTTGTCGTAAGTGGTGTATTGCTATTTTCTTTTCGTTTATATTTTCTTCTTTAAGCTTTTTTATCAAATCGAAAACCAATCTTTCTGTATTTTCTATTTTTATCTTTATTACTTTTTCCTTATTTTGATTTTCAATTCCTTTTACTCTTGTTTTCGTTATCTGCTCAATCTCCTCGTATTGATCATTTAATTCTACCAGCACTGGATACATTTGCTTAAACTTATTCTGTATGCTCCAGTTCATCCTTTCATCATCCGGTTCTACAACTACCACTTTTGTGGGCACCTCATGTTGGTATACATGGTTCCCTTCTTTTATTATCGTAGCTCTATAGAATTCTTTCTTCCATTCTTTATCTGCCACTACTTTCCACTCATCATAAGTGTTCACTCTCTCTATTCTTTGGATTTCTGTGTACTTTGCGCTTTAGTCGATGTAACTTTTACTTGTGTTTCTATCCTCTCTTCCGCCATTCTTTCGAGCCAACCTCTCACCTCTTCTCCTTCCATTGTCTCATTTATTCTTTCCATCTTTCTTACTATCTCTTTTATTGCCCTTTTCGTGTTTTGTTCTACATATTTTCGTAAGGACTTTACTAACCTAGTCATTTCTTTTACTGTTTCTTTAGCTTTTTTCGCTATTCTACTCAATCTTCTACTCTCTTCACTCTCTTTCGTTTCTTCGGCGTCCCCTCCATTTCTCTTTCTTTTCTTGGCGTCTTTTATCGGTGTTGTTTCCATTTCTACGTGTGTGCTTGTACCTCCTGAGTCTAGCGACCAGCTTCTCATCCTAAGTGGAGTTTCATTTTCTAGCGTTGCCTAGGGTTCCTATCGAGCTCCAGCTGCTCATAAAACTCGGCTTTCTGTTTTTCTCTGATGTCTTGTCTGGTTTCTCTCTCATCATTTTCGGTGTTATTAAGTTCCCGTCTTCAAGGTCAATCACCGTTTTATCAGATTCATTTTCAATATCTTCCTCCGGTGACTCTTGTTCTGCCATCTCTTCACAACTTCTCTCCTCTAGTTGGCTCTCTATCGTACCCTTTTCCTTTTGTTTCATTGTGGTCGCTGTAGGTGGTAAGCGACTTATGAGTGTGCTACGCTGAAATACGTATTCCTCAAAACTCTGGCTAGCAGAGTCCTGTAATATGCCATGTAGTCTTACGGGTCTGCCAGTCGCCGGGAGGTCGACCTTATACTCCTCCCGGTATTTTTCCGAGGCTGCATCTTTCCTTTCCATAAAAACCATATTTGCAGATCTCAGGCGCCTAACTTACGCCCCATTTTTAACCTATCTGGTAAGGTATATACTTACACGACTTCACTTTGACACTGCACTGAACACTGATACACAAAACACTTTCTCCCGTGCTCCTTGTAACACCGGACAAGGGCTGTTCGTGGGGTATCTCCGTCCGGGACTACACGGTCCCAGCTTTTTTAAGGAGGTATGCTACTCCAGCTAGGGTACCTCGGGATTGTTACACCCGTACCTAGGTCCGACCTAAGCCCCTGAGGGTAAGTTAGAACAATTACTCGTGCATACTGCAAAAAGCAGGATTATCATATTAAAGAATGTCGTAAACGACAATATAACAATGAGAAATTAGATTAAAGCCGTTCATTCAATCCGATTCAGAGAAACACTTCTACACCAGTCACAACGGACAGTGTGACCGGAGCTCATCTCAAAAAATCTGTCTAATCGGCACTACGCAAGGTCGAGACAGGACATCACGTTCAACTACCTCTGATTCCCGTAATTTCCATTTAAATCATAACTTGTACAAATCTATTTCTTTTCTAAATCGTCAAAAAGCAATCACAAGGTCGTTTCCTAAATCGTCAAATTCTAACTCGTATAATTCTTATAATTCTAATACCTTCCTAAATCATCAAGAACGGATCGTAAATTCATATGCTAAATCAGCAAGCCCTAAATCCTTAAATTCTTATAATCCTAAGTTGTTTAAATCTTTCAAACAGTTCTAGTAGTTCCTCTTTACACATCCAAAGTTTAAAAGTTTATAATGTTGATTTAAAACAACAGAGTTCTTTCCCATATCTTCACGCTTATAGCAATGACTTCGAAAACGGTAAAGCATCTCTCCTCCTTGATACCGGAAGCGATGTATGCCTCATTAAAGTACAAAATATTAGCGACAATCTCGCAGTATCTATAAACAAGCGCGTAAATCTTAAAGGTATTACTAATGAATCTGTTAAAACTCTTGGGATCGCTCAAATTGAACTAGAGGTAGAAAATATGACTTTTACGCATTCATTCCTTATCGTACCAAAGGAATTTCCTCTATCTCATGATGGTATTCTAGGACATGATTTTCGTCTTAAATATGGAGCTAATGTCAACTATGAATCTAAAATGATCTCATTTCTGCGTAATGGTGTAAACCAAGATATTAAATTACATATTTCGTTAAAAATAGTTATACCGCCTAGATCAGAAATCACCGCTAAAATACCTTCTAATTTTCATGAGGACAAATTTTGCGCCGCTAAACAAAGTAAACCCGGAATATATGTGGGAAATTGTCTCATTCGTTCGAATCAAGGAAATGCTTACATTAATATTCTAAATTCCACAGAACAAGAACAAGTATTAGACGACCTCGACTTGCAGTTAGATGACTTATCTCAATATCAAGTCTTACATTTTTCTCATAATCCTTCAGACAGTAACAGACTCTCAATCATAGATTCTCTCGTTAAAACAGATCACATGAATGCTGAGGAAAGCAGATCTATCATCAAAATATGTAAAGAATTTTCCTATATATTTCATTTACCAGGAGATTTCTTAAGTTATACAGAAGCCGTTCAGCATAAAAATCCTCTCGTAGAAAATACTCCTCCAATTTTTATAAAACCATACCGGTTACCAGAGCATCAAAAAGAAGAAGTTAACAAGGAAATTCAAAAAATGTTAAATAGTGACATAATACGTAATTCAAAAAGTGCTTATAACAGTCCTCTACTTATTGTTCCTAAAAAACCAGATTCTGAAGGGAATAAACGTTTCCTTGTTGTCATAGATTTTCGTAAATTAAATGATTATACTATCGCTGATGCTTTTCCTCTACCCAACATATCCGAAATCTTCGATCAATTAGAATCATCAAAATATTTTTCAGTTGTGGATCTCGCCAGTGGATTCCATTAGATATTACTTCATGAAGATAGTAAACCTCTTACCGCCTCCCTATGGGATTAAAAGGTTCACCAGCCACATTCCAACGTCTTCTTAATTGTGTTTTAAGTGGTCTTCAAGGTATTAAATGTTTGGTCTATCTAGATGACATTGTTATTTATGGATCAAATCTTGAACAGCATAACAAGCATTTAGTTGATTTTCTCGTCTTAGGTCCTACAATCTTAAACTACATCCTGAAAAGTGCGAATTCCTCAGAAAGGAAGTCGTTTACCTTGGTCATATAGTTTCACAAGAAGGTACAAAACCGGATTCATCCAAAGTTTCTTCAATTATTAACTTTCCAACTCCGGCAAACATAGAAGAATTAAAAAGTTTCTTAGGTCTCACGTCTTACTACCGTAGGTTCATTCCTAACTATCCATCAATTGTTCTTCCTCTTCAAGAACTTATTCGTAAGGATATACCATTTGGTTGGTCTTTTTCCTGTTCTTCGTCGTTTCAACAGCTGAAAGAAAAACTTACCACATTTCTAGTTCTTCGATATCCTGATTTCACTAAGGAATTTAACCTAACCACAGACGCTAGTGGCTTAGCCATATGTTGTGTGTTATGACAGGGTGAAGTCCCAATGGATTTACCAATTGCAAGCGGAAGTTGTACATTAAAAAAGCAGAGTCAACAAGCCATCTGTTGGTTCGTTGGTCATTTCAGACCGTATCTTTATGGAAAACCATTCAAAATCTATACTGTTCACAAGCCTCTCATTTACTTATTTTCCTTGAAGGATCCAAACAGTCGTTTAACCAAATTTCGTTTTAAATTGGAAGAGTACCAATACAGAGTCATATATAAACTTGGAAAACAAAACAACGTTGCAGATGCGTTAAGTCGAAACGTTCATCTAGATTCTGAACCATCCTCTTCATTGTCGAATTCTTCTAATCTTTCTTATGAGAACTATCTTTTAGCTCGTGAATCTACCATAATTTTGAACAAAAATATTGTTGATGTAGATACATCGATCTTAAATACACAATCTTCTTTCGTACCTGTTATTCCAGTTAATCTTGATGGAAGTGATCCATTAGGAATACTTCCTGAAGCTTCAAATAAATTTGGGGTCACCAGAGATCCAAATGTTCTTCAAAATATACCAAGAGAAGACTCTGAGAATAAGCGACGTAAGGTAATATTACTTTTAATTGCAGAAAATTGTCATCAACGTCTAACTTATGAAAATTTGTTTAACTGTCTTGTTAATTTGCGTAAACATGGTCTTTCGGATAATATAACATCACTAGCCTTTCCGAAATTACATTTCCCGAGAGAGCAATTACAAAATAATATCATCAGGTCAATGATAACACACATTTTTAACGGAACCCCTATATTCATAAACTTATATCATAATAAAATCATAGAAAACATATCCAGCGACCAGATCCAACAAATTTTAAACGAATTTCATGTAACCCCAACCGGAGGACACGAAGGTGTTAGTCGTACTTACGAACGAATAAAATTGTATTATCGATGGTTAAACATGTTTCAACACATAAAATCCTTCATTAAGAAATGCCCATCTTGCCAAAAGAACAAAAGTGGGAAAAACATTCAATGCCCCATGCAAATTACTACAACAGCTAATTCACCTTTTGAGAAAATCTTCTTAAACATTGTCGGTTATCTTATACCTACTTATTCTGGAAATAAATACCTCTTAACATTCCAAGATGATTTGTCTAAGTTCGCAATTGCCATTCTCCTACCAAACCAGGAAGCTGACACTCTGGCAAAACCTTTCACAACCAAAATCATTTGTAGTTGCGGTACTCCTAAAACACTGGTCACCGATCAGGGAACAAATATCACTAGCCAACTCTTCAAAAACGTTTGCATACTTCTTCGTATTAATCACATCCAATGTACAGCGTGCCATCCACAATGTAACGATGCAGTAGAACGAAGTCACCTTACTTTAAAGAAATATTTGAGATCTTTTATCGCTGAGGATCAGCTAGACTGGGACGAATATGTTCCTTATGCTACATTTTCTTATAATACAACTCCTCATCAGTCTACAAAATTTACACCATTTGAATTGTTATTCGGACATAAAGCTGAAATCCCTTCATCACTTACCAAAAATCCTGAAGTAGTTTATTACTATGAGTACTATTCAAATGAGCTGAAATCACGGTTGCAAAATTGTTATGTGAAGGCAAGGGAAAGCCTTATTAAAAATAAATTCAGTTCTAAGAATAGGTATGATCGGAAAACGAATGATTTCGATATAAACGTGGGCGATCAGGTACTTCTCCGGAACGAGACTATTGAACCCGGAACCAGCAAAAAACTGCGACCATTGTACTCAGGCCCATATCCTGTAGTATCTCTTGATTCTCCTGTAAATGTAACTATTAAAGTTAAAAAGAAATTGTTAAAAGTCCACAAAAATCGTCTAAAACCATTTTTGAATTCCTAGTAATGTTTAATTAATTCTTAGAATAAAAATTAGTTAGATAACCGCACACTCTTATGATAGTTATTCTTGTATTGCAGAGATGCATTTGTCGGTTTCCCTTATTATAATTCTCGGATGGATTACCTCGATACATTCTTCTCAAGGCAATGAAAACATCTGCAGCATCTCACATTACAAACAAAGCGCCGGTTTATATTACGAGGAAATTGGTGAATTTAAAATTTATGATACTGTCCGGAAATTACTAACCTATTACGATACTGAAAATTATAAACAAAATTTTGTATCAATTATTAAATTGTCAGATGGCATTAAGGATTTCTGTAATCGCACAAATTCAAAACAAATTCTCAAAAAGGAATGTGACACATTTGTTCCAACAATTCGTAGTATGCGTGAAGAATTGTTTAACACTAACGCTGTAATTGATCACATCATACAAACTGAAACCGTTGTTAGACGGAGACGCGGTCTAATAAATATTGTTGGTACTGCAGCTAAAACGTTGTTCGGAACTCTTAGCGAGGATGACGCTGAATATTTTACTAACCAAATTAGTCAATTAAGTAATAATCAAAACCATGTAATAAATTTGTTGAATAAACAAACTTCCGTTTTAAATATAACAAATAAAGCTTTAAATCAAACTGCAATTCAAACTCGTAATAAATTGTATTTACTGGAAAAACGTATTGTGTAACTTACAACTTACTTAGACAATGTCATTAGTATAACTCGTTATTTACAACAATCCAATGATTTTGAAATCTTGATAAATTCTTTTTTATTAATTTTAAACGAGGTATCAAATGAACAGTCAAAACTCTTGCAGATTTTAACAGTGTCACAGAAAGGAATCATAAGTCCATTCATATTGAATCCTAGAAATTTTATAGATGAGTTATCAAAAGTCCAACCTTACTTACCTATTGGAACAAGTTTTCCATTTGCCGTCACCTTACGTAATGCTCATCAATTAATGTTACTTTTAACACCTAATATATGTATTTATAAACAGAAAATCACATTCGTACTTTCAATTCCTATTGTGCAATCAAAAGAATTCTACATCTACAAAATATCTACTTTACCCTCCTCTATTGCCTTAAACACTTATCAATTTATTCTTCCTGAAAAACAATATTTAGTTATTGATTCAGTTCATCAATACTATTTTTTACTTGATATAAGTGAATTAGAACCATACCTTAAAATAAAGACTCATTACATTTGCAAGCAAACTAATCCTATTTTAATGACTCGTCCTTACAACTCCTGCGAATCCAAACTATTCATTGCTCCCTCCAACCACCTCTTAGAAACCTGTAAAGAATTATTGAAGTAACCAATCCTTTATTTATTCAATTGCAACACGACCATATGTGGATTTTTTCAATCCCGAAACAAGTTAAAGGAAACTGTGAATATCAAAGTAAATCACTAAACTTCTATCTTAATGGAACGGGATTCCTCAAAATTGATGGTACTTGTAAAGTGTTCTTAGATTCAATTATTTTGTCATATCCTAGCGTATCTAATTTCAAACAAACTTAATTTATCTTTACCTATAAGTGTAGATTTCAAATCAAATTCTTATCAACTCCCTATTAGAACATGCTAGCGAGTCCCTTTCTGACTTAACGAGAGAAACAGAGAGACTTAACGAATTACCTATGTTTATTAATTTCAATTTCTTTTATAATCATTATGTATTTGATTAGATCTTTTATTTTAACAGTTATTAATAAAATTTGTACTTGTCAAAAAAAAACTTCAGCTTCCATTTCAGCAGATCAAAACGATGACTCTCCCGTAGCCGCTAGTTCTCGTGATCAAAATCGTACCTACCGTCGGTATAATTCTCAAAAATAGGTGGGAGGTGTTGTATAGCGCCCTTTTGGCCATATTTTATTTTTCTTTTATTAGTTCTTAGTAAATTGCACATGATGTCATACTGAAGTTATTTCTGTGTTTTAAGTAATTTCTTTGTTCAAATATTAAATTGCTAGATATGCTCAATAGATCACGTACATTGCAGACGTTAATAATATCACGTCCGATGTGAACCCTTTTTTATAACAACTTTTTCGTCTTAAATCTTATGTCAGGCTGTTTTGAATTTAATAAAATTACACTATTTGAAAAATGATCACTGATAATCACAATTCAAATCTCTCGACCAGGTTGAAAAAAAAACTCGTCAACAAAACTGGATGACACAAGACAATTTATTTATTTTAAAACAAGCACACTTTTATAAAATTATGAAAAAAAAACAGTTGTACATGAATACATGATTTAAAAAAGGAATAAGAGTTTGCGGGGTGTTACCTTTAAATTAGAAAAATGAAATTGATTTTCTTTTGTGCGTGTGAGCACTTTAAATTGGAATTTTAAATTCTTCGCGCGTGCGGGCGCGTTCGGAACATTCCGCCGGCCTTGCCGAAGCTCGTCGGCAATACTCGAACCAAGTCGAATCAAACCAAGCAGAAGTCCGTTAAACAAAGAAAATAAACCGTTGCGTTCAAAATGCGTTTGCTGCTCAGAGCGTCCAAAATGAAAGAAGTGACAAAAGTTTTGAGTTTAAAGACCAAAATTATGAACTTTAACACAAAAAAAAGGTAAGAATAATTCATAACAAAATTAAAAAAAAATTTTTGTTTACAATTTGAAATTAACAGGGGAGAACAGACAATTTGACAATGCGTCGCACCAATGTCGTGGTGGATGTTTTTATGGTTGCAACCCGAATAAGTCCATCAGCCCCCGGATGCAATTCCACAACTCGCGCCATCAGCCACTTTGAAGGAGGTAGACGCTCATCCCTGACTAAGACCAAGTCTCCCACAACAGGTAAGCTTCGCCCCTCGAACCACTTTGAAGCGTTCTGGATTGACTGGAGATAAAACTGATGCCATCTCTTCCAAAAATCATCAACCATCCTTCGTAATAATTGAAATCGGGTTAGTCGTGAGAGTTTTTCATTCAGTAACGATGGCTCTGGGATTACAGAAAGAGAGGATCCAATTAGAAAATGTCCCGGGGTTAAGGCATCGTAGTTATCGGGGTCATCAGTAATGGCACATAAAGGTCGAGAATTCAAAACTGCTTCGATTTGTACGAGGACTGTTGTAAACTCCTCGTAAGTGAGAAGCGAAGAACCAACAACCTTTTTTAAATGGGTTTTTATAGATCGTACTTCGGCCTCCCATTTTCCCCCAAAATGTGGCGCTGCTGGTGGGTTAAACCTCCATATCGTTCCATCCTCACACAAAACATCAGCAATTCGTTTCCATTCCGCTGAGGCAGCACTAAATAGGGATCTGAGTTCCCTGTCAGCACCAATGAAGTTGGTTCCGTTGTCACTAGAAAGGGATTGACAGAGTCCTCGTCGTCCCGTGAATCGTTTGTATGCCATGATGAATCCATGGGTCGTATAATCGGTAGCTACTTCCAGGTGAATTGCAGAAGTAGCTAAACAGACGTACAATACTAGGTAACTTTTATATGTTTTACCACCTCGTCCTCTTAATGTTGTCAGTTGGAATGGTCCCGCATAATCGACTCCCGTGTGAAGGAACGGCCTTGATGGTGTGACCCGATATGGTGGAAGTTGACCCATCAGCTGTTGACTTGCTTCTATTCGTTGTCTGACACAGATGATACACCGATGTATGAAATATCGAACAGGGATACGGCCTCCGACAATCCAAAATTGCCTCCGGATGGATGAAAGTGTGAGCTGCGTCCCTCCGTGTAGTGTCCTCCGATGATGAGCGTCGATAATGAGAGTAGTTAGATGAGATTTCTTTGGAAGAATCATTGGATGTTTCTCGTCCCAATCCAACGTCGCGAACCGGAGACGGCCAGTGATCCGCAAAATGTTGTCATTATCGAGAAAGGGAATTAGTCGGTATAAACAACTAGATTTGTTAATTATTCTTTTCTCCTGGAGAGCGTGAATTTCTGTCGGAAAGTGTTCCTATTGTACTTCTTTAACCCAAAATAAAAGAGATCGTTTTATTTCATCAGGAGAGAGTACGTCTGAAACAAATTTAGTTTTATTTTTTGTTATTGCACGAAAACACCATGATGTTATTCGTAAAAGTTTGGTTAAAGATGAATATTTTTCTGTAAGGTCCCAGCGGTTGGTTGTGGCGACATTGCTTGAAGCAATGTTTCTTTTTTCTTTATCTGCTTCCGAAGACATTGAAACAGGATGTGAAGGCCAATGGTTTGCGGTTTTGCTTAGCCAATGAGGACCACCAAACCGTTTCCTCCTGAAGGCGACGAATTGGAACTCCACGCGAAGCGAGATCCGCAGGGTTATCTTCACTGGGAACATATGACCAATGAGCTTCAGGTAGATCTTGTATTTCGGTTACTCGATTTCTAACATAATCTTTCCATCGACTTGGGTGGCTTCGTATCCAAGAAAGAGCGACCGTTGAATCAGTCCACAGATGTATAGGATGGTAACCGAGCTCCAGAGCACTTGCGACGCGTCTAACCAACCGCACCAGAATTACCGCCGCGCACAATTCGAGACGCGGAATCGACACTACTTTTAAAGGAGACACTTTGGTTTTAGAACACAGAATCATTACCCGCACCTCCGCCAATTTTTCGACTCGGAGATAGACGACCGCTCCGTACGCGCTATTCGACGCGTCAGAAAATCCATGAAGCTCGATGCTCCGAGACTCACGATCGTAATTAAACCAACGCGGAACGCGAATTGTAGGTATTTGATTAATGTCTTGTAAAAATGAAATCCATTTATTTTTCAAATCGGTAGGAAGTTTTTCATCCCAGTCGAGACCACGTACCCAAAGCTCCTGCATGAATATTTTTGCAACGATAATAAATGGTGATAAGAAACCGAGGGGGTCGTAAAGTCGCGCAATAAATGAGAGAACGGATCTCTTTGTTGCCTTTGTGTTAATTTCCGTGAAATCATCGATTACGAATAAAAATTGATCCGTGTTATTGTTCCAAATCAATCCTAAGGCCTTCGGAGAATCGTAATCGTCAATGGAAGCTGTTCCGGTTACTGAAACGTCACTTATGGGTAATTGTTTTAGCAGATCGGGATTGTTAGACATCCATTTACGCGCATGGAAGCCGCCGGCCGTAAGAATACTAGTCAATTGCGCGATACCGTTGGTTCCCTCGCTTAAATTTTCAGCGCTCGATAAAATGTCGTCGACATAAGTGTTATTTAAAAGAATTTCCGCACCGCTTGGATATTTATTTAAATATTCGTCAGCTAATTGTCATAGGCAACGAATTGCCAGGAACGGAGCACACTACAGACCATAAGTCACGGTGAGCAAGTTGTAACTTTTCAGGATTTGGGACGGATTTTCACGCCAAACAATTCGCTGAAATTGTTGATCGTCTTTATGAACTTTAATTTGGCGATACATCTTCTCGAGGTCGCACAAAAAAACCAGCTTGTGTTGTCGCCACCGCAAAAGAATGTCGAAGAGGTCAGTTTGAAGCCTTGGGCCGACGTAGAAGCAATCATTCAACGAAACTCCCGAAGTCGTTGAGGAGGAACCGTTGAAGACAACCCGCAGCTTCGTGGTGGAACTGGACTCGCGAACAACTCCGTGGTGCGGTAAATAATAATTTAACGTATTCAAATTCCCGGAAGTAATTTCCATATGACCGAGAGATTCGTATTCCCGCATAAAGTCACGGTAAGAGATGGAAAGCTTTTCGTTATTTAAAAATCTTTGTTCTAATTTATTAAAGAAATTGATTGCAGTGTTATATGATGTTCCGAGGCAATTGGGGGATTTTTTAAAGGGCAAACGTACCACGAAACGACCGTCTTCATCGCGAGAATACGATGACACGTTCATCAGAAGATAAACAACTTGAAGTGCAGCAATTCTCCTCCTGCTTCCAAAAACGTTGAATTTCCTCTAGTAAACGATCTATCGAGCATAGATTGTGAAGTTTCTCCCATGGAACCGAAAAGAATCCATCCATACAGGGTTTGTTGAGCAACCATGAGCCCGTTATTAAATTTAAGTATGTTTTGTAGGATTTTGGTGTAAAATTGAACTCCCAAAATCAGATCGATTTGCGGTTCGAATCGAATTCGGGATCAGCCAATGGAAGATCTACAACATCGACCGGTATAGATTTGGAATGTTGTTTTGGAAGATATGTGGTGAGCCGAGGTAAAATCAAAGATTCTTCGTCTAAGGTGATAGACGGATCATATTGCGACGTTAACCGAGCCGATACAAAAGAACTGGAGAACTGAGATGAGAAGAATGAACCGAATGGCTTGTCGATGGCTGAGAGGTATTTACTATGGTTGATTGTTTTGCAATATTCGTATTATTTAATAGAAGCTTTTCCGGTGGAAAATCGTGTAATATTGTATGATGTGTTTTTTTACAGTTAAGACATCTAGCGAAGACGCGACACGCGGACACGGGATGATGACCCAAGCAATTAAAACAAAGTTTGTTGGTCATGATATATTCACTTCGTTGGCGAGGCGATTTTGCAATAAACTGAGAGCAACGATACAAACGATGTTCGTTTCCGCACAGCACGCATTTTATTGTTACTGGTGAGGCGGTATGCGATTTAAAATTAATTGGTTTTTGTCTTAAACTTTGAGAATGATACGAATTTTTTCCTTTTTCAGAAAGATTTTCGATTGCTTCCAATGTTAAAACACGCGCCGATAGAAAGTTCATGAAGTCAGTAAACTCGAGTAACGTCGAGTTTTCGCACAATTAAATAAATTAGAAGGCAATCCCAATGCTCGACAGGACAACCCAGCGACTCCAAGGCACCAAGAGCCTCTTTAACTTCCCCGATCAACCGATTCAACTCTACGGACGATTCAGCCTTCAAAGGTTTAGCCGTAAATAACACCGAAATTTGATTATCGATAAGCACTCGTAAGTTTTCATAACGATCCACAAGGAGATTCGACGCGCGTTGAAAATTATTATGTGTAACGGATAAGGTTTTAACCAATTGAGCAGGTTCTTTTACAAGACTCATTTTTAGATATTGAAATTTCTCAACTCCACTTAAATCGGCGTTATCATTGAAGAGATCACGAAACTGAGTCCAATCGGCGTACGAACCGTTAAAGATAGGAAGATTTATGCGCGGAAGCTGTCGCGTGCGCGACGATACAGCTTCTGTAGGAACGACCGCTGTTGGTGTGACGCAAACATGCGCTTCAAGTTCGCGAAGCATGTCCATGACAACACCTTTGGACTCGATGTAGTTTTCTTCGCAAACAAAGAAGAACTCCTCGGTACAATAAACCGTGTCAGTATAATCGATGCGATGCTGACTTAACAATAAGTGGTTTTTCTTAAATTCACTCCAACAATCATTTATTCGTTCGAGACGCGCTTTTAAAGCCCCAAACGTCCGCTTAGGAATTGCTACTTTCTTGGCATTGTATAAAGAACGCGAGATTGAAGTAATAAGTTCGTTCTGCCGTTCGAAGACCGGCTCGAGTTCTTTTCCGGAAGTAGATTTCGCCATGTTTTTACGCGCGAAATAGAATAAAAAATTAATTTAAAAAATATGTAATTGTTTATATGAATGTACTACGTAATTTGTTAAGTCTTAAATAAAGTAATTTTGGCTTTAAACTCACAGATGTCCTGTCCTTTTGAATAATAGAAAACTAAAGTATATCTTCAACACAAACCGAGCACACGGCGACGATAATGGCCGTCGCGCAAACCGAACGAATTTTATTAAAGTCTCTAAATCGCACGAAATCGCGGAGATCCGGCTCGAAGGACCAAAAAATAATGTTTTGAATTTAATAAAATTACACTATTTGAAAAATGATCACTGATAATCACAATTCAAATCTCTCGATCAGGTTGAAAAGAAACTCGTCAACAAAACTGGATGACAAAAGACAATTTATTTATTTTAAAACAAGCACACTTTTATAAAATTATGAAAAAAAAAACAGTTGTACATGAATACATGATTTTAAAAAGGAAAAAGAGTTTGCGGGGTGTTACCTTTAAATTAGAAAAATGAAATTGATTTTCTTTTGTGCGTAAGAGCACTTTAAATTAGAATTTTAAATTCATCGCGCGTGCGGGCGCGTTCTGAACACAGGCCGTACCTGATTGGCTGGTCTCCCTGACGTCACATCTTTCGATTACGACATTATAAAAAGGCGATTGCAATGCTTTTTAATTTAGATTCGATGCAAGTGAGTTAAGCGTGACATCATCAGAATACTTTAATTGTAACACCACTGTAGAAAATAGAGTTGGTGTAATAAATTAAACAAAACAAGCTTGAAATTTCACTCAACGAACCCTACTACAACAATACGGATGGATTAAATGAATTATTGATAAAGGAAAACAGCAAATAAAGGAATTCCAGAGGGAAAATTGAAAAAGATGATTCTAGATGTAAAAACGAGGTGGAATTCCATATTTTATATGATCACACGTTATGTGGAAATTATTCACTTAATTGCTAATATAATTTATGATAATCTTAGTGCCCCAGAGATGTTAATCGCAATTGAAATTAATAATTTAAAAGAAATTATTCACCTGTTAAGGCCTCTTGAAAGAATGAAGACACGTTTTGTGGAACTTGTTCCCTTAATTGCTAATATAATTTATGATAATGTTAGTGTCCCAGAGATGTTAAGACCTCTAGAAAGAATGACGGAGGAACTATGCGGCCAAAACAATGTAACAATTAGCAAAATAATTCCAATGATATGGAGCGTAACAATGCAATATGAAAAATTAAATCCGTTATCAGATGTTGGGCTGAGGCTTAAACGTTCTCTGTTATTTGAATTCAAAAAACAATTTGGGCAAATAGAAAAAATGCAAGTATTGGCTTGTGCCACAATTGTAGACCCGAGATTCAAGAATCTATACTTCAGTGATCCTGTGACTTGTACTTCGGCCTTAAGAAAAATGATAGTAATATTGATAGAGAAATTACTCAATATTTATAATCATTTGTTGTACATTCGCTAAATGAGGAACCACTTCTACTATAGGAAGAAATAGAACGTGTTTTTCCAACTTTACATACAGAAGTAGAAAAATATTTAGGAATTGTTGCTACATCAGTCAATGGCTACAAAAACTAGAAGCCGGCTAACAGGAAAGAGGCTGTCAAAACTTTTATTTTTGCAATCTCTTCCAGATGAATATTGGAAATGAATTAAAGTTACGTTTTTAGTAACACTTTCTTCTTTTGTACAAATAAAGCTGATTTTATAATTACGAAAAATAAAGCTGTTCTCAAACTTCAATTTTTTCTTACATGTAATATATTGGCAAGTATTGTAATATTTAAAAGAAATCTAAATTGAAAACAGTTATGTGTTGTACAATGAAAATACTCTTATATCGTATTCATATAATATGTCGATATATTTTTTCAATACATCGAATGTATCGATATATAGTTCTCGATACATCATATGAATCGATATATACATAAAAATTGGCGTCCCTAGCTCGGAGTGTTTTTTCGTATAACGCATGATGAGGCAGATAAAACGGTGATTCAGTAGTTTTAGATTCAACAGGACGAGTATAATCGAGTTGGATGTATTCCGTCATGAACATTGTGTACTCGTTTTTGAAACTAACGTCTTTAAGGAAACGAATTTCCAAACGATTAAACAATCTAACAACCGCTAGAAAGGAATCTCCCAAATCTTTGGGAGATCGTTGAAATGGAAGGCGAATCATGAATTGAACGTTGAACAAACGAATGTAATTCTGTTTAAAGTGATTTTGACAATCTCGTTCTTCGTTTGACATAGAGGTCGTACTTATTAAATCACTTTCTTGTTCCCAGAAACTTTGCATAAGGCCAAAAAATTGCTGATCGATGGAACATTGAAATCTGAGATCTCATATATGATCTCTTACTTCAGACTGATTTGAAAGACTTCCCGAAACTACCCAGCCGATACTCGTCTGGTGCGCAGTATAGTGTAATCCATCCTTACTTTTCAGCACACCACTTTCCAAGAACTAAATAATATCAATCCTTTTAACAGGGCTTTTCGTAGGCAAATACGACTTTAACTTAGGCAATATTAATGCTTCTTCAGTAAATGTTAAATCATAGTTAATTCTTGAAAATAACATAACTTTCACTGAACCATGTGAAACACTTGTTCATTGTAACCCAACTCCAGAAACAGGGGGGCATGGGACGACGAGGTAAGTTCAACCTTTAAGTTAAAGCTTCCGGAGTAAATGACACTTATTTGACACATAAATTGCACCTAGATCGATCAATGCTCTTACAATTACAGGTTCGCCACTTCTTGAAAAAATTCTGATTAATGCAGTTGCTAATAAGACCGGTGTGTGAACATGATGTGAATTGATTAGATGGCTGGATGTTGATGGCAACTGTTGTATATCTGAATTGTTTGTTTGAACTTGAATGGATTGATTGTGAAATGAATTATCGGTAACTGGTCTAGCTTCGTGTATTGTATGCTTCTGGCATATTCTACATCTTTTTCTTATTCTACAATTCTTTCGAAGATGTTGCCTTAAACAATTGAAGCAAAGGTTTTTTGCTGATATTGTTGACATGTTGACAGATAACGATTAGATTTGCACAATATGCAATTGGTTGAGAACGCAGTAACGTTATGAGATTTGACATTGGAATCCTTTAAAGAGCTTGAATTTTGAATTTATTTACGATTAACGGATAATTTTAAATAGAAATTCTTCGTATTCGTTATAAGTGGGTGGATCTTTATAATTTCCAATCGAATTTTCCCACTCTTTGATTGCATCAAAATCAAGTTTTCTGACAAACATATAGACTAAAAGTTGATTCCAGGATTCTAGAGGACAATCTAACGCTTTTAAAGCTCCTGGAGCTTCGGTTATTTCTGCTACAAAACGCTTAAGTTCATGATTCGATTCACTTTTTAAAACTTTTACAGAAAACAAAATCAATAATTGCGAATCTATTAATAATCGTCGGTTTTCATAACGATTTTCAAACATCATCCAAGCACGTTCAAGATTTTCGTTGGTAATTAATACATTTTTTATTAATTCTGCAGGCTCGTTAGTTAAGCCCATCTTTAGATATTGAAGTTTTTCTACATCAGATACGTCATTACTTTCACGAATCATGGACGAAAGGATATTACGAAATTGTGTTAAATTTCGGAAGGTGATGATGAGAACGACGCGTGAGAGCTTCATCATGAGTCGATTCCTGAGTAGCAGAAGATGGTGGTATTTCAGAATCTAACATATCTATTAGAATACCCTTGGACTCGTGAGATGACTCTTCACAAATTTGAAATAAATCGTCAGTAAAATGCATCGTATCCGCATAAACCAATTTAAATTGCGATAATTTACGATGGTTCTCGTTAAACTCTTCCCAATTGATTTCTAACCTTTCTAGTCTGCCTTTTATTGCGCCTTTTATTGAGTTTGTTTTGGTAACGCAAGTTTCTTTAAATGGTTAATAGTTCGCGATATTAAACCACACAAATCATTTTGCCGCTCAAACATTATGTTTAAATCCGGTTTATCGGTTTTAGCCATTTTTAAATTCTTTAAAGTCCCGTTTAAATTAAACGTCAAACAAAAAGAAAAGAAAAAGTATCGAACTTTACCGAAATAAATACGCAGAACGAAAGGAATCACAGAATCCGACTAGAAGGACCAATTAATGTTACGTATTTTTTTATTAACAAAGGAAATTTAATATTTTGTAACGTCCACTTTTGTGTTACTGTGTTTTGTCTGAAATTGTTAGAAAAATCGAGGAATTATATACCATTTTGTTTGTTTACATTGTTTAAATTATATTTTAGTTACAGCAGGCTGAATTTAGGAACACAGGCAGAGTCATACAAAATCCTTCCCACTTCGTTATTACTGTCCTTAAACTTTTCTTGAAACACATTTTTCTTGATTCAATTTTTTTAGCGCTAGTCATAAAAGATATGTAAGACGAAACGTCTACAATTATATTAAACGTTTTTATCTCGTAATCTAATGCATCTGAATTTTAAACATTTTAAAATTTCAATCCTGTATTAAAAATATAAATACTTTGATAATTAGTTACGATTAAAAATGTTCACGATGAAGTATTTGTAATGATTTAATTACATGAAGAAGATAATGATAAGAATAATTTTTTCTAATACTTATCATTCCTATCAATCATATTATATAATTCTTGCATTTAAATATTCATTCAATATTACTCTAATTAAAAGAATAACCAGCATTCAATTTTTTCAAAATCATAAAAATAATTTTAGACAAAATGCTATTGATGAAAAATATTATAAATATTGTGGTATATCTATTTAAAGAAAACAAAAAAAACTATAATAATAACTTTATAATGGTTGTTTAATAATTTCTTTTAACATGTGATCTTTAAAAAATAATTTTAATTGGTTTTTCATTTTTGTTTCCCAAAAGTTATCATCTTTCATGATTTCTTCTATGTGTGGAGGTCCTATCGGACTCCACACAACAAAATAACACTTGCTCTTTTTTGTTACTTGCAGTTGGCCTTGTATTTGATAAAAATAATTATGATTTTTTTAAATTTTAATTCGCCGTTTCGTTCTTGCAACGACGTGTTCCTTAAATTATACGGACATTTAACTTGCACGATGGAATTATTACCATGGATTACTCCATCCGGACTGGCACCTAAAAAATAAAACTCTCCTTGACCTACATATAATCCACATGGATCTACACGTAGGCCAGAAATATTTTGAAATGCTTCAATTGCAATTTTTTCATATTGGCAACCATATTCGGTGGCTTTGTTTCCTCTGAAACTATTTGCCGATAAATTCTTCGAAAGATTATTAGGTGGTTTTGATGGTCTTCTTTTACACACTGCTCCAAAATTCGAAGCTATTAATTTGTACAACCGTACCTGTTTCCAACAAGGATTAGTGTGTTGTCCCCGTGTGCGTGCTTCTATTTTATCCACTTCTTCAGCTGTTTTTGTTAATAAATTGCATATTACCTCGCTTCTTCTAATAATTTCTTCTTGAGATGGTAATTCCACATCTCCGTAATTATTATCAGGTTATTGCACAATTGGTTTAACCCTTTTACTTTTTTTCCATTGTTGCGTCTTGCACCGTTTTTTTAATATATTATATTTTTTAATATTATTTAAAATAATATTAAATATTATTTTTAGACGACACACGCGGACGACGGAAAAATATTAATTAATTCGCAATTACAATTTTTACCTATTTATATGTTTTGCTTTTGTCAACATCGTACGACTTTATTGCTTTGTCAGCATCGTACGACAATTCAATGAAGTCGTGTAAATTTCCTTATTTGATCAATGGGTTTGGATGTTGTAACTCCTCCCCTTTTAGAGAGAGCCAAGGGTTGGGAATCTCCGTTTCCAGACCTGGGGTCGATTTGCGATCGGCGGCGTGTCGTCGGATTTTCTTTAAATACTGTAAACAGATAACAATTATTGCGCTGATTAATAAAAGCGTAATTATTGTTAAGGAGGTTGTTGAACTTCCGAAGCTGATGAGGTTGCTTCTTTTCAATTCTCGGAATTTCTCGTAGATTTCAGAGAAATTTGATCGAGCGTCGTTAAGGGAACCTAATTGTAGTTTTTTCAACTGAATATCTTCCAGTTGCCAGATTGGTTGTTCTTCTGGAACATTGAGTAGGCTTATCGGGGCTAAATGATATTCTCTCTCCGGTAGGTAATTAGTTGTTGTCCGAAGGACCTCTTTTCCTAAGTAGACAATGCATTCTGGTGTTATTTGAATTAAAAGATTTCTTTGGAATTGGCGAACTTCTCTACGATTTTCACATGCGGTTTCTCCAGTAAAATTGGCCTGGAACAAGATCCATTCAGAATCAGTGGGATGAACACTTTCTTCTTTTAATCGAGCCCATTTCGTATGAGTGCATGTTGATATTGGTAAATGTCTCAGTAATTCATAAGCACAAGTTGATCGAGTGCTCGCATCAAGGCTGGTGGCTTCGCATAAATATTCTCTTCTTTGAAATTCTTTACAGGTGGAAGTCATGGTAAAGTATTTGTCTTTACTTTCTGCGAGGTAGGGTTGTGGAATGTTTAGCATTAGGTAACTTGAATTATATAGAACGGGAAGTGGAACTAATTGGTAATATTGATAAATTGTTTTCTCTACTAAAGGAATTTCTAAAAGGAATGTGAGAATTTGACCTTTTGAGTAAGCTTTGACCCTTATGGTTTTCTCAATTTTATATAAATTTTCTTCTGTAGTGTTTAATAAAATTTCTTGATTTGTAACAGTGTTTCGAATGAATTATATAATTCATATTCATATTATATAATTCTTGCATTTAAATATTCATTCAATTACTCTAATTAAAAGAATAACCAGCATACAATTTTTTCAAAATCATAAAAATAATTTTAGACAAAATGCTATTGATGAAAAATATTATAAATATTGTGGTATATCTATTTAAAGAAAACAAAAAAAACTATAATAATAACTTTATAATGGTTTTAATAATTTCTTTTAACATGTGATCTTTAAAAAATAATTTTAATTGGTTTTTCATTTTTGTTTCCCAAAAGTTATCATCTTTCATGATTTCTTCTATGTGTGGAGGTCCTATCGGACTCCACACAACAAAATAACACTTGCTCTTTTTTGTTACTTGCAGTTGGCCTTGTATTTGATAAAAATAATTATGATTTTTTTTTATTTTAATTCGCCGTTTCGTTCTTGCAACGACGTGTTCCTTAAATTATACGGACATTTAACTTGCACGATGGAATTATTACCATGGATCACTCCATCCGGACTGGCACCTAAAAAATAAAACTCTCCTTGACCTACATATAATCCACATGGATCTACACCAGAAATATTTTGAAATGCTTCAATTGCAATTTTTTCATATTGGCAACCATATTCGGTGGCTTTGTTTCCTCTGAAACTATTTGCCGATAAATTCTTCGAAAGATTATTAGGTGGTTTTGATGGTCTTCTTTTACACACTGCTCCAAAATTCGAAGCTATTAATTTGTACAACCGTACCTGTTTCCAACAAGGATTAGTGTGTTGTCCCCGTGTGCGTGCTTCTATTTTATCCACTTCTTCAGCTGTTTTTGTTAATAAATTGCATATTACCTCGCTTCTTCTGATAATTTCTTCTTGAGATGGTAATTCCACATCTCCGTAATCATTATCAGGCTATTGCACAATTGGTTTAACCCTTTTACTTTGTTTCCATTGTTGCGTCTTGCACCGTTTTATTAATATATTATATTTTTCTTCACAGCTTTTTTCTGTGTAGTGTCCTAATTTTTTCCCCATGTTTTCTGCAATTTTCTTTATATAATGTTCACGACAATTGAACACAATTGCCGCAATGTGGCATCTTAACTGGTACGATCCGCTTAAAGAGAAATTGATCTGCAAACCGATCTATTAAAAAAAAAGAAAATACAAATCTATAATTACATACTCGTTTACCACCGATGAATTTATTTACTAAGCTATTAAACTCTTCGGCGCTATTATTATTTTTGTTTAACAAATAGGATGAAGAATTGGATATAATTCGTTACAAGCAATTGTTTATATCACCCTCTAAACCGCATTTCTTTACGTCTGCAAATTCATTATCTATGCCGTTTATTTTATTACAAAAGTAATGGGCACAATTTTGGTGGTCTCCAAAAATATGTGATTGGATATTTGATACATCTTTTTGAAATAATAAAAGTTTTTGTTCATATGGTACATTTTCTGCATTTCTGTATTCAGCAGATTTTTTTATAGCAACACGAAATCTTAAAATACTATTGCATAATTTTCTTCTGAGTTGAAGAGGAACGAATTTCCCGCGAGTGCCACGTACTTTTTTCGATAGTTCAACTAATTTGTTGCTAAAATTCCGTAATAAATGATTGATACATTCCACTTTTTCTACTAAATGTGGTCCATAGGGTTTGACAGCATTTAACTTTTTTGTGACATTACTGTCCCCGTCACCTATTAATTTTATGTATTTCAGGCTATGTACATCCACGCTATTTTTGAATCCTTCAAGGATTATATCAGATTCCATTGCAGTGGATGGGCCAAACCAATTTTTAAAACATTTATGTGTATTTTGATTAGTAGCTGGATGTGAGCAAATCCTGCAGTATTTATTGCGTATTCCTATATGTAGAATTTTTTTGGTCTCTTCTCCTATGATGACACCTACGCCTGATGATGCATTATAATTGGTTCTGTATGAACGCTTTGACCAAGCACCATCGGCTACAACATTAACAAGAGCAATACCATTTTCATCTACATCACCCTTTTCTTTTGCAATAGCAACTTCTTCCCCTCCGGCGTTTTTTAATTGTTTTGAAACTACATCTTCTACTACATTTAAGTTCTTTAATAAAACGTTTAAATTTTTTTTAAGTCTTTATTTAAATTATAAAAGTAACTTAACACTAATCGCCTATCGAGTGTCGGCGATTTGAGACGACACACGCGGACGACGGAAAAATATTAATTAATTCGCAATTACAATTTTTACCTATTTATATGTTTTGCTTTTGTCAACATCGTACGACTTTATTGCTTTGTCAGCATCGTACGACAATTCAATGAAGTCGTGTAAATTTCCTTATTTGGTCAATGGGTTTGGATGTTCTAACTCCTCCCCTTTTAGAGAGAGCCAAGGGTTGGGAATCTCCGTTTCCAGACCTGGGGTCGATTTGCGATCGGCGGCGTGTTGTCGGATTTTCTTTAAATACTGTAAACAGATAACAATAATTGCGCTGATTAATAAAAGCGTAATTATTGTTAAGGAGGTTGTTGAACTTCCGAAGCTGATGAGGTTGCTTCTTTTCAATTCTCGGAATTTCTCGTATATTTCAGAGAAATTTGATCGAGCGTCGTTAAGGGAATCTAATTGTAGTTTTTTCAACTGAATATCTTCCAGTTGCCAGATTGGTTGTTCTTCTGGAACATTGAGTAGGCTTATCGGGGCTAAATGATATTCTCTCTCCGGTAGGTAATTAGTTGTTGTCCGAAGGACCTCTTTTCCTAAGTAGACAATGCATTCTGGTGTTATTTGAATTAAAAGATTTCCTTGGAATTGGCGAACTTCTCTACGATTTTCACATGCGGTTTCTCCAGTAAAATTGGCCTGGAACAAGATCCATTCAGAATCAGTTGGATGAACACTTTCTTCTTTTAATCGAGCCCATTTCGTATGAGTGCATGTTGATATTGGTAAATGTCTCAGTAATTCATAAGCACAAGTTGATCGAGTGCTCGCATCAAGGCTGGTGGCTTCGCATAAATATTCTCTTCTTTGAAATTCTTTACAGGTGGAAGTCATGGTAAAGTATTTGTCTTTACTTTCTGCGAGGTAGGGTTGTGGAATGTTTAGCATTAGGTAACTTGAATTATATAGAACGGGAAGTGGAACTAATTGGTAATATTGATAAATTGTTTTCTCTACTAAAGGAATTTCTAAAACGAATGTGAGAATTTGACCTTTTGAGTAAGCTTTGACCGTTATGGTTTTCTCAATTTTATATAAATTTTCTTCTGTAGGGTTTAATAGAATTTCTTGATTTGTAACAGTGTTTCGAATGAATTCTAATTTTTTCACAAGATCTTCCGTCTGGATAATGGCTGGATGATACGTTTCAAGTTTGGCGAAAGTTTTCGCTAACACTAGTCTATCTACTATTGTTATAGCTGAATTAATTGCTACCTGCAGGGATGCTTGTACTCTAAGAGATTGAAATGTACTTGTTTGTCTCCTCTTGTTTTTAAATGATTTATTACTGTGTGAAGACGTTGGGCTGTTTCTAGTTGATTGTCGTGAATGATTTTTAGATTGTTTTCGAATGCCTGACTTGTTCCTTGTGAAACATGAAATTGTGCCTTCACCGATTTTATGATTTCTTGTTGGTTGATTTCTAAATCTTCTATTAATTTATCATATTTAGCTGCGTCTTCTGCATCCAAGTTTCCTGACACTACTTTAATTATTGAACCAATGAAATTTAGTGCGCCTCTTTGTTTCCTGATATTTGGGATCAGTTGCTGTTTTCCAAAGTTTAATTAATAAATCTTTTAGATTTCTAAGGAGAGTTTGAAATGACGAATCTTGATCTCCATCTTCTATCGTTTTTGCCATTTTCACCAATTCCATATAATTAGTATTCAAATTATCAATTTGGGTTATTAAACCTTCGAGATTACAACGAATTGCTGTCGTCCAATGGCTTAGTTGGTTTTTAGCCGTTCCCAAATGTAACGGTAATAGAGGTCCATCCAGTGGCGTAATTTTTACGACGGCGCTGGTGGTCCAGCAGGACCACCAGCGCTGTGGAACCACGGATCTGGAAGGAATACCATGTTTGAGCCTTCTGGTGTGGTATGTTTGTATTCCTCGTCGAGTTTGAACATCGACGGTGTCATTTATTTTGATAGTAGGATATGGGCCAAAATAGGGCTTCATCATCTTATTACTTTTGGTAACGTTCTCGACATAAACCTTTTCTCCTATCTTCCATGTTGTAACTTTAACTTTATCTCGTTGTTTTTCTTGTGTCGTTGTTTTTCTTAATTCATCCTTTTGTTTTAAACCATTATACATAATGGACATTCTATTTTTATGTTTTTCTATAATATCTTGATAGGTTGGAGTGTTATAGAAAAGATCCATTGGGTTTCTTGTTTTGGTGTGTCCAAATAATGCCTCGAATGGTGTCATTCCTAGGACAGTATTAATTGCGTTATTGTATGCAATAGTGGCTGCCCGTATTTTTCCTTCAGCTGGTATATTCGGATCGTCTTCGAGACATCCCAGGTGCTCTAACAATGTCGAGTGAAATCTTTCTGCATTAGCTTGGCTTTCTGGATTTTTAGCGGTACCAAAATGTAATGTAATTTTATGTAAGACGGCTAATTCTTTTAAGAGCTTGTTATTAAATTCTGCTCCTTTATCGCTACGTATCTCTAAAGGAATTCCATAGTAATTGAAATAATTAAGAAATGCTTCTACAATGTCGGTCGGATTTTTACTTTTTATTTTGATCGCATGTCCAAGACGAGTAAATGCATCTATTATTGTTAAATATTTTTCGTTTGCGAGAGAGAATAAGTCAACGAACAGTTTCTCAAATGGAGCATCTGGTGTTTGAGTAATTGGTAAAGGTGGTACGTCAGGATGTCGATTATACTTTGCTCTGTTGCAGTATCGCAAGATTTAATAATTTGCGTAATAGTATTTTCCATTTTCGGCCACCAAAATTTTCGCTTTAAGTGTTCCAAAGTTTCTTGTATTCCTCTGTGATTGGTTAATCCGGTATGGTATTCCTTACAAATTGCAATTTTCCTTTCCTTCTCTGTAATAACTTCAGCTCTACGGAGGCATCTAATAATTCCTTAATCCTTCTGACGTCATCAACTAGATGACATCATCCGCGTCATCGACGCAATGACGTCACCACCCCCTGACACCACCACCCCCTTCACCCCCCACCACCCTAGTGCCCTTTTATATATATATATATATATATATATTTTTTTTTTTTTTTCTTGGCGAGCGTTGGGATCGAACCTAGACTAGGTTTGGTCGAAAGCCGGGCGTCTTACGCTCTCGGCTACCGAAGGAAATTGGTTAAGACGTTTAAATAACGTTCTGGAGAAGAAGTCGCTCACTCTTATCAGCGAGCGGAAATGTGATAAATAATACTCACCAACAAACTTTTTTCTTTTTATAGGAAAAAATCAAAAGGAATAATAAATGCAAAAAATAAAGTTAATACATATATTGAAAATAAAAAAAATAAATTTAATACAAACAAAAAAACACTACATTTTACTTAAGGTCTACTTAACTATTAATATATATAAAACATACTTAAACTCTACTCTTAATACTATGATGACCCCAAGCTAATGTGTTTATACCATCGGCATCGACACATCGCTTGGAGTCATTGGGTGAAAGAGCCAATTTATTCTGCAAAACAGTGAATATCACGTGATTAAAACTGCGAAATAATAACTGCTCCCGACACAAAACCGATTTTGAATTTAAACAATTTAAATAATTTTGAAAAGTTAATTTTTCCCTAACTATGGCCTTTTTAACCCCTTTCGACTTTTTGGTAACCCTCCCATCGGCAACCCGATTCGCATAAACTTTAGATCTCAAACCCACAAATTCCGTCATTACCTTTCCGCAATTTTCATCCTTCATCTTACCTAAAACCGCTTTATTTTGTAATGGGATGTCAAACCGATTATCGGGACCGTAGTTGGATGTGTCAAATTTATCTATATGTGATTTAACATCTTTATATACATCTTCAGAATTAATCAAAACGGTAAAACTGTCGGTGTCCATATAACATAAGCGAATTCTTCATAAGATTCAGGAACGGTCACAAAACGTCGCACCCGATATACTTTGTTCTTTTTTAACGAAGAAACGGAAACTTTAGGTTTATTCACATATACACTCAAGCTATTTAAACTTTTTATAGCGCTCATCAAGTCTTGAGGAAGCATATCTAAACACTGCACTGATCGTTTCGAAATGCGGGTGATATATACACTCACTATAACGGATGAGATTAATATGGTCCGTCCGGAGCATCATTCTCCAATTTATAATAGAAACCACCTTGTCCGCGTTCATGTAGAGGCGCTCGCGTCGCTCCATAATAACGCCTGCCGATGGGTGTGGTCACTTCCGGCGGCGGATAAAGATAGGATAAAGATAGGATAAAGATAGGATAAAGATAGGATATAAAGATGTGGTGATCGTTTGGGACAATTGCAGTCTTTATTTAGGAATACAATTCATTCCTGGGCAACATATCCCACCCAACTACGATGTTAAAACCATCACTAGCCGTCTGGCGGAAACAAAAATCATCCCAGATTTCGAGCAGTTCATCTATCAGCGAAAAAACGGCTGTTGGTGCTTCAAAACAAAACCCTCTTAATTATGATGCATATAGCGACGTTGGGAGAATCTTGCAATAACAACATTACAACACAACTTCTTTTGGTTAAAATGTTTAACGGGCGCTTCCGATCTTTTTAGGAATGTTGGTATATCATCATCGGGTAATACATCAGCAATTCTATATGTGCAAACCCTGCCTTTAAAACATGACTCCAACCTGTCGACGCACTCTTCACCCTCGACCGGCGATGTATGCACCAATCTGAGATGCGCTCGTAGGTGGGTGGCGGATATGAAGGCCATATCACAAATTGGACATACATTGGGTGATCGCTTCTTGGGTGAAGGAGGCAATATTACCGATGATGATGATGATGCGCCCGTATTTTCCAACGACGTGAGGGGTTGGCGTTTCGGTGGAGGAGGTGATGTTGTTTTTAAAGGTGGTGGCGGCGTCATATAGCGTTTACGTTGAACATTTAACCCATGGACCGTTCTGATGTGTCGGTTCAAATGGTCAACTCGCGAAAAGTGTTTTTCACAGATGTGACAGGTAATGTACAATTCGCGCACATCGCCGTGTTTCACCCGTAAATGTCGCTTGAGGTTGCGTTTGAGGGTAAACACGCTATCGCACTTTTCGCACGGAAACATTTTGGAGAGAGTTTATGATAAATGTTCGCGATCGATGCTAACACTGAACTAATGCATCGCTGGACTTGTGATTAGAGTTATACTAGACGTTATCAGAAAGTGATCACGTGATCCTGGGTGCGGCAGGAAGTGACTCCCCGGCTCGTGCTGATTACGTGATCAAGCGGACGCCGATGAGGAGTTTATTCTTTCCAAGTATTGCATCACATAGAAATTAATTTCCGACAAATTATTTAAACAGAATTCTTCAAGGACCACCTTAGGCGTACTGTCCAACTGTAGAGATTTAATATATCCACTAAAATTTAGCCCATCCAAAAGATTCAATTTATAATTAATTAGCGTCTCCATCGCTAAAATCTTATCGGCGTCCGTTGAATGAAGTAATATCGGTATAAATACGTTACTTTCAGGATCCTCAATCTCATATGTTAGATATAGGTAATCGTCATCGTCAAATTCGATCTTTAGGTTCCCTTCAGCCAATAGCAGGGTCCGCGGGAAAACCTCTACATTGAAACGCATTAGTTTCAGGGTAGAAATTAGTTGCTCCCAATCTTCGCGTAAAAAGGTAATTTGATGCGATTGAGATTCCAAACCCTTACATGTTTTAACTATAAACTTTACACAATTTATACCCCCTCTAGCGGCACTAATTCCAACTTTAATGTTGAAAGCTTCACTCGAAAATTGCGTTTCACCGATAAATGCAGTCTCATTTTTTATCAATTCACGATACCGATTCCACTGTAGGTCTATGGGATTCCAATAATCGAAGACGGGTTCTTCACAGACAACGCTCACTGCTTCGCTCTCCATTGCTGATATACTACTGAATTTAAATGTGTGAAGGTGGTGAATATATTTCATCACCCCCCACCCCCCCTCCACAAATTTCCCAGTTTAATAATTTATAGGAATTGATAGATTGGTCGAAATTATTGTGGACAGGAGGGATTTCAATTGATCTAAAATTGTTATATACGGACAGGTTATCCCTATTATCGATAGACTCCTGTCAGAGATGTCGACAACCTCTTTTAAATATTCATTGTATTGGAGTATTCGATCGTCGACAAAGAAATTAAAGATTCCATCGACGCCTTTGTAAACCTCATCGAAAGAAGTTGGGATTCCCGGAAACAGTTCGCCAATCGAAACTATAACTTTTTCCTTTCTAAAGTAATTAAAATCCACTTGAATACCGTGCATATTGTCGAAAAATATGTAGGGTAATCCGTAATTACTCGTAACTACGCCGTTAACTCGAGTAAAATTGTTAAACCCCAACTCGGTAGAAGCGAATGACTGCACAGACCGTACATTCATACTCTGAAAGTCAATTCTATATATCGAATTTGCCATTATAAGTATAAGGTCATCTGCCGTAGGTGAGATGGTTGCTTTATAGCTATAGTCTACCGCGCGTAAATCACCTCTCAAAAAAAAACCCATTGTTTGTAAAACACATAAACGGTTTGGTAGCGGATTAAAAAACCGGAAAATTTCGAATCCACATCGCAAACGTCTCTAAATACTGTTGGTTGGGCGGGTTTTATTGTAGGAGGTATCATGCTCCAAGATGATGCAACCGTTGGAATCGTGGTTGACGATGATGTATACGCTTTCGATCCGCCGTATATAGCTTGAATCGCAGCAATATCTCTGTTACTCAACTTGAAATCTTCAATTTTCATATAACCATAGTTGGGATGCATTATGGAATCAAGTTCAACACGATGCATTAAACCCAATGAATGACCGATTTCGTGTACCATTACCAAAAAAAGGTTGTATTTCCCATCCACGGTAGAGTTGGTTAAATCAAACTCCAAGTCCACATTTATATGAATTTCAGTAGCGCGCTGATTAATATTGGGGTAATAGGCGTGAGCTAATACCCCGTTTTTGAATATACTACCGCACATCGACCCCGAGTTCTTTATGCACGTATGATTGAAACCTTTAAACTCGATTAGAATGTTAACGTCGGTAAATGAGCTTTCAAACTTTAAATCTATATGTTTAGCCCAAACCCCAAATGCCCTTTCAACAATGTCGTGAAATCCCTTTGGATATTTATTGTAGATGGCCCATTTAACTATTGGTATCCCCCACTTTCGATGTATCACATGTTTAGAGTCTGCTGAAATGTCTTCCAAATCCTTATTCCCACATCTAGACTTACCAATCAAATCCAAAGTTTTAAAATCGACTTCACCCGATACTGGTATGTGAAAATATTCCTGTAATCTACGTAAACCTTCCCCCATTGGTGTATTCCCCGTCTGATGATGATGACGATGATGTAAACCGCTCAGATTTCCGTTTAAATATCCGAATGCGTTGAGATATTTATAGATTTCCATATCTCTATCACCCTCCATTGCAATTTGGGGTGGGAGTAAGCAGATCGTGTAGGTTAAAATAACTCTTAGAATGTACATGTTAACGCGACGGAAGTTGGATATTGAATGGCCGGTGGATGTGTGAGGAATCAAAATTATACACACGAAATTCTAAATATAGATATATTGATCACAATAATTACATTAAAGATTTGACATAACCTTTTGTAAAAAGTTTTTTAAGATTATAGCGTTGTTTTGTGAACAAACCGCCGGAGCGCCGTTGTGGAACCAACAGGGGTTGGAAGTCTGGGTCAATTTGGTCCGATCCTCAACCTCCTCCACGGAAAATTCTTCGGAAAAATCCGTCGCAACGTCTCTAACAGTTAAAGCCCGATGACAGCGATACCGATAACAGGGTCTGCTTTCCAAAAACTGTTTCTTCTGACTCCCCTTCACATACACCTCATCATAGAACGATAGTATGTCGTCTATTAAATTTAGCCCCATCGGTATATCCATCCATCCCCCGATGTAAGATAGTTTGTGGTGTTTTCGCTCTAAGTATCTGGCGGATCGCTGGTCTTGAACCGATAAGCACTTAAAGGGCCTGTCTGCCTTGAAGTGTAGATGTACTGCATAGTCGGTGATTAGATCGAAAAGTGTAAATTCTTTAACGATGAACTCGGAGCCGATATAAAAGCCCTGAACATCGACTACCGCTCTACGAATAGCTCTACACAACTCCATAACTCTGAATGACGTGCTCAATCGAAATTGTTTCAATTAATAACAATTGATACCTCCCCACTCAGCGGTTTATAGGTATACATAGATTCCTGTATTAGGATACAGTACGCCTTCGTGTTGGCGGGAAAATCTTTAGCACTTTGAATTTCAAGTCGCACTTCACACGATGCAGATGGAGCCGCTTCCTCATCATTATTCTTTGTGGTATCAATTACGAATAGAGGTCTATTCCTGAAGCTGTTAAAGTCCATTATCGGTTGTTTTCGGTTAGATTTCCCAAATGTATGGTTGAAATTCTGTATACATTTTATATAGCTCGACGTAATTTTCCTTTGCAAAATTCAAATTCATAGACTCGAATGGGTAGGAATATGAATTTAAATAGACTTTAAGATCTATAATGTTCAAGTGATCGAAAAGTGTACAATCCGCCCCAATTTGATCCTTTCGATTTGTTCGGAATGCTACTACGACGTATTGCGGTCTGCCCCTGTTGGTGGTTGATGTAACAGACCAAATCTCTTTATTCCCCTGTCTCATAGATGGCAATTCATAAAAAGACCATTTACGGAATGGTACCGCTATAATCGAATTTTTATTTATCCACCTGTCTCATTCGACCAACCGCTTTTATTGGTCAAATCGGTTGCCCGATCATCCGCCTGTCTTATCCGACCAACCGCTTTTATTGGTCAGATCGGTTGTCCGATCATCCGCCTGTCTTATTCGACCAACCGCTTTATTGATCAGATCGGTTGTCCGATCATCCGCCTGTCTTATCCGATCAACCGCTTTATTGGTCAGATCGGTTGTCCGATCATCCGCCTGTCTTATCCGATCAACCGCTTTATTGGTCAGATCGGTTGTCCGATCATCCGCTTTTATCTGGTCAGTTCGGTTTTAACAGGCCGATACTGATTCTTCAAACCAAAACCCAACTTTCGTTTTACTTTCATTGCGTTAGTAACAATGCATCTTCTGCTAACACTTTATCTGCTTTATGTCGATTCCGCAAATCCGTGTATTGTGTATATGCTAAATCGTGTCGTTTACCCGACTATCAGTTCTGTGGCCCGGGAACAAATCTCACGAAACGATTAATACGTGGAGATCCTGGTATTAATGAGCTTGATAGAGTGAGTAAACGACACGATTTAGCATATACACAATACACGGATTTGCGGAATCGACATAAAGCAGATAAAGTGTTAGCAGAAGATGCATTGTTACTAACGCAATGAAAGTAAAACGAAAGTTGGGTTTTGGTTTGAAGAATCAGTATCGGCCTGTTAAAACCGAACTGACCAGATAAAAGCGGATGATCGGACAACCGATCTGACCAATAAAGTGGTTGATCGGATAAGACAGGCGGATGATCGGACAACCGATCTGACCAATAAAGCGGTTGATCGGATAAGACAGGCGGATGATCGGACAACCGATCTGATCAATAAAGCGGTTGGTCGAATAAGACAGGCGGATGATCGGGCAACCGATTTGACCAATAAAAGCGGTTGGTCGAATGAGACAGGTGGATAAATAAAAATTCGATTATAGCGGTACCATTCCGTAAATGGTCTTTTTATGAATTGCCATCTATGAGACAGGGGAATAAAGAGATTTGGTCTGTTACATCAACCACCAACAGGGGCAGACCGCAATACGTCGTAGTAGCATTCCGAACAAATCGAAAGGATCAAATTGGGGCGGATTGTACACTTTTCGATCACTTGAACATTATAGATCTTAAAGTCTATTTAAATTCATATTCCTACCCATTCGAGTCTATGAATTTGAATTTTGCAAAGGAAAATTACGTCGAGCTATATAAAATGTATACAGAATTTCAACCATACATTTGGGAATCTAACCGAAAACAAACGATAATGGACTTTAACAGCTTCAAGAATAGACCTCTATTCGTAATTGATACCACAAAGAATAATGATGAGGAAGCGGCTCCATCTGCATCGTGTGAAGTGCGACTTGAAATTCAAAGTGCTAAAGATTTTCCCGCCAACACGAAGGCGTACTGTATCCTAATACAGGAATCTATGTATACCTATAAACCGCTGAGTGGGGAGGTATCAATTGTTATTAATTGAAACAATTTCGATTGAGCACGTCATTCAGAGTTATGGAGTTGTGTAGAGCTATTCGTAGAGCGGTAGTCGATGTTCAGGGCTTTTATATCGGCTCCGAGTTCATCGTTAAAGAATTTACACTTTTCGATCTAATCACCGACTATGCAGTACATCTACACTTCAAAGCAGACAGGCCCTTTAAGTGCTTATCGGTTCAAGACCAGCGATCCGCCAGACACTTAGAGCGAAAACACCACAAACTATCTTACATCGGGGGATGGATGGATATACCGATGGGGCTAAATTTAATAGACGACATACTATCGTTCTATGATGAGGTGTATGTGAAGGGGAGTCAGAAGAAACAGTTTTTGGAAAGCAGACCCTGTTATCGGTATCGCTGTCATCGGGCTTTAACTGTTAGAGACGTTGCGACGGATTTTTCCGAAGAATTTTCCGTGGAGGAGGTTGAGGATCGGACCAAATTGACCCAGACTTCCAACCCCTGTTGGTTCCACAACGGCGCTCCGGCGGTTTGTTCACAAAACAACGCTATAATCTTAAAAAATTTTTTACAAAAGGTTATGTCAAATCTTTAATGTAATTATTGTGATCAATATATCTATATTTAGAATTTCGTGTGTATAATTTTGATTCCTCACACATCCACCGGCCATTCAATATCCAACTTCCGTCGCGTTAACATGTACATTCTAAGAGTTATTTTAACCTACACGATCTGCTTACTCCCACCCCAAATTGCAATGGAGGGTGATAGAGATATGGAAATCTATAAATATCTCAACGCATTCGGATATTTAAACGGAAATCTGAGCGGTTTACATCATCGTCATCATCATCAAACGGGGAATACACCAATGGGGGAAGGTTTACGTAGATTACAGGAATATTTTCACATACCAGTATCGGGTGAAGTCGATTTTAAAACTTTGGATTTGATTGGTAAGTCTAGATGTGGGAATAAGGATTTGGAAGACATTTCAGCAGACTCTAAACATGTGATACATCGAAAGTGGGGGATACCAATAGTTAAATGGGCCATCTACAATAAATATCCAAAGGGATTTCACGACATTGTTGAAAGGGCATTTGGGGTTTGGGCTAAACATATAGATTTAAAGTTTGAAAGCTCATTTACCGACGTTAACATTCTAATCGAGTTTAAAGGTTTCAATCATACGTGCATAAAGAACTCGGGGTCGATGTGCGGTAGTATATTCAAAAACGGGGTATTAGCTCACGCCTATTACCCCAATATTAATCAGCGCGCTACTGAAATTCATATAAATGTGGACTTGGAGTTTGATTTAACCAACTCTACCGTGGATGGGAAATACAACCTTTTTTTGGTAATGGTACACGAAATCGGTCATTCATTGGGTTTAATGCATCGTGTTGAACTTGATTCCATAATGCATCCCAACTATGGTTATATGAAAATTGAAGATTTCAAGTTGAGTAACAGAGATATTGCTGCGATTCAAGCTATATACGGCGGATCGAAAGCGTATACATCATCGTCAACCACGATTCCAACGGTTGCATCATCTTGGAGCATGATACCTCCTACAATAAAACCCGCCCAACCAACAGTATTTAGAGACGTTTGCGATGTGGATTCGAAATTTTCCGGTTTTTTAATCCGCTACCAAACCGTTTATGTGTTTTACAAACAATGGGTTTGGTTAATTGATTTAAAGTCCAAACGACCGATACAACGTAATCCCATAGACATAAATGATTGGTTACCGACTTTGAGAGGTGATTTACGCGCGGTAGACTATAGCTATAAAGCAACCATCTCACCTACGGCAGATGACCTTATACTTATAATGGCAAATTCGATATATAGAATTGACTTTCAGAGTATGAATGTACGGTCTGTGCAGTCATTCGCTTCTACCGAGTTGGGGTTTAACAATTTTACTCGAGTTAACGGCGTAGTTACGAGTAATTACGGATTACCCTACATATTTTTCGACAATATGCACGCTATTCAAGTGGATTTTAATTACTTTAGAAAGGAAAAAGTTATAGTTTCGATTGGCGAACTGTTTCCGGGAATCCCAACTTCTTTCGATGAGGTTTACAAAGGCGTCGATGGAATCTTTAATTTCTTTGTCGACGATCGAATACTCCAATACAATGAATATTTAAAAGAGGTTGTCGACATCTCTGACAGGAGTCTATCGATAATAGGGATAACCTGTCCGTATATAACAATTTTAGATCAATTGAAATCCCTCCTGTCCACAATAATTTCGACCAATCTATCAATTCCTATAAATTATTAAACTGGGAAATTTGTGGAGGGGGGGTGGGGGGTGATGAAATATATTCACCACCTTCACACATTTAAATTCAGTAGTATATCAGCAATGGAGAGCGAAGCAGTGAGCGTTGTCTGTGAAGAACCCGTCTTCGATTATTGGAATCCCATAGACCTACAGTGGAATCGGTATCGTGAATTGATAAAAAATGAGACTGCATTTATCGGTGAAACGCAATTTTCGAGTGAAGCTTTCAACATTAAAGTTGGAATTAGTGCCGCTAGAGGGGGTATAAATTGTGTAAAGTTTATAGTTAAAACATGTAAGGGTTTGGAATCTCAATCGCATCAAATTACCTTTTTACGCGAAGATTGGGAGCAACTAATTTCTACCCTGAAACTAATGCGTTTCAATGTAGAGGTTTTCCCGCGGACCCTGCTATTGGCTGAAGGGAACCTAAAGATCGAATTTGATGATGACGATTACCTATATCTAACATATGAGATTGAGGATCCTGAAAGTAACGTATTTATACCGATATTACTTCATTCAACGGACGCCGATAAGATTTTAGCGATGGAGACGCTAATTAATTATAAATTGAATCTTTTGGATGGGCTAAATTTTAGTGGATATATTAAATCTCTACAGTTGGACAGTACGCCTAAGGTGGTCCTTGAAGAATTCTGTTTAAATAATTTGTCGGAAATTAATTTCTATGTGATGCAATACTTGGAAAGAATAAACTCCTCATCGGCGTCCGCTTGATCACGTAATCAGCACGAGCCGGGGAGTCACTTCCTGCCGCACCCAGGATCACGTGATCACTTTCTGATAACGTCTAGTATAACTCTAATCACAAGTCCAGCGATGCATTAGTTCAGTGTTAGCATCGATCGCGAACATTTATCATAAACTCTCTCCAAAATGTTTCCGTGCGAAAAGTGCGATAGCGTGTTTACCCTCAAACGCAACCTCAAGCGACATTTACGGGTGAAACACGGCGATGTGCGCGAATTGTACATTACCTGTCACATCTGTGAAAAACACTTTTCGCGAGTTGACCATTTGAACCGACACATCAGAACGGTCCATGGGTTAAATGTTCAACGTAAACGCTATATGACGCCGCCACCACCTTTAAAAACAACATCACCTCCTCCACCGAAACGCCAACCCCTCACGTCGTTGGAAAATACGGGCGCATCATCATCATCATCGGTAATATTGCCTCCTTCACCCAAGAAGCGATCACCCAATGTATGTCCAATTTGTGATATGGCCTTCATATCCGCCACCCACCTACGAGCGCATCTCAGATTGGTGCATACATCGCCGGTCGAGGGTGAAGAGTGCGTCGACAGGTTGGAGTCATGTTTTAAAGGCAGGGTTTGCACATATAGAATTGCTGATGTATTACCCGATGATGATATACCAACATTCCTAAAAAGATCGGAAGCGCCCGTTAAACATTTTAACCAAAAGAAGTTGTGTTGTAATGTTGTTATTGCAAGATTCTCCCAACGTCGCTATATGCATCATAATTAAGAGGGTTTTGTTTTGAAGCACCAACAGCCGTTTTTTCGCTGATAGATGAACTGCTCGAAATCTGGGATGATTTTTGTTTCCGCCAGACGGCTAGTGATGGTTTTAACATCGTAGTTGGGTGGGATATGTTGCCCAGGAATGAATTGTATTCCTAAATAAAGACTGCAATTGTCCCAAACGATCACCACATCTTTATATCCTATCTTTATCCTATCTTTATCCTATCTTTATCCGCCGCCGGAAGTGACCACACCCATCGGCAGGCGTTATTATGGAGCGACGCGAGCGCCTCTACATGAACGCGGACAAGGTGGTTTCTATTATAAATTGGGGAATGATGCTCCGGACGGACCATATTAATCTCATCCGTTATAGTGAGTGTATATATCACCCGCATTTCGAAACGATCAGTGCAGTGTTTAGATATGCTTCCTCAAGACTTGATGAGCGCTATAAAAAGTTTAAATAGCTTGAGTGTATATGTGAATAAACCTAAAGTTTCCGTTTCTTCGTTAAAAAAGAACAAAGTATATCGGGTGCGACGTTTTGTGACCGTTCCTGAATCTTATGAAGAATTCGCTTATGTTATATGGACACCGACAGTTTTACCGTTTTGATTAATTCTGAAGATGTATATAAAGATGTTAAATCACATATAGATAAATTTGACACATCCAACTACGGTCCCGATAATCGGTTTGACATCCCATTACAAAATAAAGCGGTTTTAGGTAAGATGAAGGATGAAAATTGCGGAAAGGTAATGACGGAATTTGTGGGTTTGAGATCTAAAGTTTATGCGAATCGGGTTGCCGATGGGAGGGTTACCAAAAAGTCGAAAGGGGTTAAAAAGGCCATAGTTAGGGAAAAATTAACTTTTCAAAATTATTTAAATTGTTTAAATTCAAAATCGGTTTTGTGTCGGGAGCAGTTATTATTTCGCAGTTTTAATCACGTGATATTCACTGTTTTGCAGAATAAATTGGCTCTTTCACCCAATGACTCCAAGCGATGTGTCGATGCCGATGGTATAAACACATTAGCTTGGGGTCATCATAGTATTAAGAGTAGAGTTTAAGTATGTTTTATATATATTAATAGTTAAGTAGACCTTAAGTAAAATGTAGTGTTTTTTTGTTTGTATTAAATTTATTTTTTTTATTTTCAATATATGTATTAACTTTATTTTTTGCATTTATTATTCCTTTTGATTTTTTCCTATAAAAAGAAAAAAGTTTGTTGGTGAGTATTATTTATCACATTTCCGCTCGCTGATAAGAGTGAGCGACTTCTTCTCCAGAACGTTATTTAAACGTCTTAACCAATTTCCTTCGGTAGCCGAGAGCGTAAGACGCCCGGCTTTCGACCAAACCTAGTCTAGGTTCGATCCCAACGCTCGCCAAGAAAAAAAAAAAAAAAAAAATATATATATATATATAAAAGGGCACTAGGGTGGTGGGGGGTGAAGGGGGTGGTGGTGTCAGGGGGTGGTGACGTCATTGCGTCGATGACGCGGATGATGTCATCTAGTTGATGACGTCAGAAGGATTAAGGATTGACTTCCGGTCCAGAATCGGCATTTTCTATCTACTGATAAAGTTCGGGATGCATAACAGATCGGTTTGTCTCTTCCAATCGAGCCTTGTGAAAGTACTGCTCCTAGTGCAACGTCGGATGCGTCAGTGGTAACAATAAATTCTTTTGAAAAGTCAGGATATTGCAATATGGGTTCATTTGTTAGCAACTCTTTGCATTGTTGAAAGGCAGATATGTATGTTGCATCTTCATAATTGATTTTCGCCTTTTTCTTCAAACAGGCTGTAAAGGTTTGGTAATTTTTGAAAATCCTTAATAAATTTACGATAATATCCAAGTAATCCCAGAAAGCTTTTTATTTCAGTTTTAGTTTTCGGTATTGGGAACTGTGAGATAGCTCTGATTTTCTCCGGGTTCGGTTTCACACCTTTATCCGTTATTATATATCCAAGGTACTTTATTTCCTTTTTTAGAAACTCGCATTTTTCTAGTTTAATTTTAAAATTTACTGATTCTAATCGTTGAAAGACTTTTATTAATTTTTGGATGTGTTCTTGAAGTGACGATGAATAGATTATTATGTCGTCGAGATAAACTAGACACGTATCTTCGAGTAATCCTCTTAATACTTCATCCATAACTCGTTGGAATGTGGCGGGTGCATTCTTTAGACCAAAAAGCATTCTTTTAAATTCAAAACGTCCTTGCTCGGTACTAAAGGCGGTCTTTTCTGTATCCACTGGATCCATTTCAATCTGATGGTATCCAGACGCTAAGTCAAGAGATGTAAAATAATTCGCTCTTCCTAACTTATCAAGTATATCTGCTATATTAGGAATTGGATACTTGTCCTCGGTCATTTGTTCGTCTAATCTCCTAAAATCTACTACCATCCTATTTTTGGTTTTACCATCTTTATGAGTAGTAACAATGTGAACGGGAGCATTCCATGGTGAGATGCTCTCTTTAATTATATCTTGGCATAATAAATCTAGAGTCTGTCGTTTTATTTCCCTTTTTGTTTCTAAAGGTTGTCGATAGTTTCGAACGTAGATTGGTACATTGTTTTTCATATTTAGATGATGCTTAATTTTATGGGTAAATGTCAATTTTTGACCTTCTACGTGAAATAAATGTTTATATTTTATGATTAATGCCTGAAGGGCTTTTTGTTCTTCAATGTTTAAATGATCAAGTTTTAAATTTTTATTAATGTTTTCTAATTGAAATTCTGAGGAATTATTATTATTAATAAAATCATATCCTACATTAAAATGATCTTCAAATTCAGAAATTGGTTGTAAATCTACAGGAGTTGGTTTAAGAGAAAGTGGGCGTTCATGGTAATTAGTGGCTAGAATTCGGGTTTCATGATTTTTTACTTCAACTAGAGATTCGAGGATAATTACTTTATTTGATTTATCTTTAAATTCGGGAAAAACTGCAAAACCATATTCTATATTGGTAACTTGATATTTAACAATTGACTGTGTATGTGGTTTAATTGTATGAACTTTATTAATTTTATATGGAATACAAGTATCTTCAGTAATGAGAAGTTGTTTGGTATCTAAAGAAGCACCAAGATTATTTAACAAATCAAAACCAAATAAACCGTCAAATGTTTTAGAAAAATCGAAACAAACAAATAAATGAAATTTATCAGAATTAAAAATATTTGGGAGTGGGGCATACACTGCTTTATTTGTTTTCTCTAATCCGTGAGGAGTTTTAATATTAAATTCGTAATTGTTACAAGAATAAGAAAATTTAGCATCATTAAATATTTTTGTACTAATTAATGAACATTCTGCACCAGTATCTATTAAAAATTTGAATCCTTCAAATTCGACATAAGGTAATAAGGGTTCTTTTGAGTAAACTTTGTTAGATATTATTACGGTTGTGGGTCTTGGAGACTTTCCTGGAGAAAATCCTGCAATTCGACATTGTTTTCGACATATTGATCTTCTTCGTAAAATTCTTCTACTGGTACATAATCGTTCGTTATTTCACCATCTCGGTACTGAACTTAGTAAGCGTCTTCGGGAATTTCGGAAGGCATTTCAATGTTGTTGGACATCCATTGTCTCTTTGGAGGTGGATTACTTATCGGGGGTGCTGATCTCTTATTATTGTTATCGATGTCCATGGGGGTTGGTTTGTACAATGGTTGTTGTAATTGTACTGGAGATTTACCAAATTGTGGGTAAAAGTTTGGTCTTGGTCGTTGTGTAAACATTGGTCTCATTGGCATCATCTGAGCAGGAGGAATGTATTTACTTGGTAATGGAGTTTGATACGACAGCATTGGTGGTCTTTGCGCTGGATTCGGTTTTTGAACTACAATAGGAGCAGGAGTAAAATTATTTTTCATTATTGGCTGTCGGATGTTAAGAAGAAACCGTTGCTTTTGAGTATTATAATTTGCAATTTCCAATGCAAATGCTTCTGCGGTTTCGATGTCTCCGGGTTGTCTTAATTTAACTTCTAACCCTATGTTGGCGTTAATTAGATCTAATCCAAACAGATATGTCCTTAATGCTATTTGATTGTATTGATTCTGCTTCATATTTCTAAATTCTACTTCTTCGTCTTCTAAATGAATTTTAGATAGAAGCGTGTATAACGTGGACTTAATTTTGTTTGCGTAACTTGACGTTGTGTCTTCCTTCTGCGGTCTTAAACTATTTAGGTCATATACCAGGACTTCTTCAGATCTTTTGTCTCCAAATGAGTGTATGAGAATATTCTTTAATTCGGGCCAAGTGGGCATTTTATTTGCGTCCACTGCATCGCGTGCTTTAGCACGTAATCTTCCCATAAATATCATAAGTAAACGCTTCGCCATTCTGACTTCGTTCGGATTTCGTGGAACTGCGGGTAGATATTCTTCTATCAAGAATTCACAAGCGTTAATGTAACTCTTCAGAGTTATGCGGTCTCCATCGAATACGGGAATCAGATCTTGATCGACTTTTGATATCTCCCGTGCCATGTTGACGTCGTTTAAAGCTTCCAATAAATCGGTTAAATTCTCCACGGTGGTCAAGGATTTGGGATAATTAATAAGGAATGCAGAAAGAAAGTACTTACAGTAATAAAATAACGATGATTTTCATTTGTTTCGCTTCTGTAGTCCTGGGAATCACCAATTGTAGATAATTACAACTCCTCGGCAGGTCCTACGTTATCCAGGGATAGGGCGATTTGTGCTTCTTCCTCGGCTGGTCGGTTCGTTTTCCAGGGATTCGGCGATTTGAGCTTCTTCCTCGGCTGGTCGATTCGTTTTCCAGAGATTCAGCGATTTGAGCTTCTTCCTCGGCTGGTCGGTTCGTTTTCCAGGGATTCGGCGATTTGAGCTTCTTCCTCGGCTGGTCGGTTCGTTTTCCAGGGATTCGGCGATTTGAGCGTCTTCCTGGGCTGGTTGGTTCGTTTTCCAGGGATTCGGCGATTTGAGCGTCTTCCTCGGCTGGTTGGTTCGTTTTTGTAAAATTGGGTAATGAAGAATAAAAATTCACCGCGAATGTCTGTTTATTATATCGATTTTAGACACAACACACGATCACACACGTTTACCGTATCCTACTGACTGCGCCATTTAAGTTCTTTAATAAAACGTTTAAATTTTTTTTAAAGTCTTTATTTAAATTATAAAAGTAACTTAACACTAATCGCGTATCGAGTGTCGGTGATTTGAGGCAACACACGCGGACGACGAAAAAATATTAATTAATTCGCAATTACAATTTTTACCTATTTATATGTTTTGCTATGTACATCCACGCTATTTTTGAATCCTTCAAGGATTATATCAGATTCCATTGCAGTGGATGGGCCAAACCAATTTTTAAAACATTTATGTGTATTTTGATTAGTAGCGGGATGTGAGCAAATCCTGCAGTATTTATTGCGTATTCCTATATGCAGAATTTTTTTGGTCTCTTCTCCTATGATGACACCTACGCCTGATGATGCATTATAATTGGTTCTGTATGAACGCTTTGACCAAGCACCATCGGCTACAACATTAACAAGAGCAATACCATTTTCATCTACATCACCCTTTTCTTTTGCAATAGCAACTTCTTCCTCTCCGGCGTTTTTTAATTGTTTTGAAACTACATCTTCTACTACATTTAAGTTCTTTAATAAAACGTTTAAATTTTTTTTAAGTCTTTATTTAAATTATAAAAGTAACTTAACACTAATCGCCTATCGAGTGTCGGCGATTTGAGACGACACACGCGGACGACGGAAAAATATTAATTAATTCGCAATTACAATTTTTACCTATTTATATGGTTTGCTTTTGTCAACATCGAACGACTTTATTGCTTTGTCAGCATCGTACGATAATTCAATAAAGTCGTGTAAATTTCCTTAGTTGGTCAATGGGTTTGGATGTTGTAACTCTACCTCTAATAGGTTAGCATGAATAGTGTTGTATCGACGCTGCGTAATATGCGGAATATTCATTATTGAACAAAAATCTTTCAGCTGGGAATATCCTGCACCAATTGACACTATTCCTGTTGGAATGTGTGAAATAATAAATTATATATTTTTGCGTGCAGTTTTGGTCGTAATTTATTTTTATTGTGTACCAATAAAATATCTTACCGATTACTGCTGAAGTATTCACGTTTATTTCATCATTTTTGCCATTTGTTTCTACATTAGATTCCATTCCACACATTTGGCATTTGATTCTGAAAATAGATTTATAACCAATCTGGCGTTCGGCTACAATGTCGCATAAATCTATTGTGCAATTAAAAGTGGGTACATGTTTAATTTCTTTTATTTGTTTCCAAAATGAAACAATATCAATTAATCTTCTTCCAGTAAAGTGTTGTACATGTTCTGGCTGTGCTTGTGGTTCTTCTGTTCTGTAAAACAATTGTGGTATTGAATATTTGATCATAAAAAAATGTAATCTAGATTAATTTTTCAAATAGTATTGTAGATTTTAAACTGTAAAGATTGAATTAAATACGTTTTCAGAATCTGAAAATTTTTAAAAACAGTTTTTTCTTAGAAAACGTTACGATTATTGCCTTTTTTAACATAAAATTTTATACAATAAAACCCATGCTGAACTATTTCACTAAAATTTTGGTAAATGTTTACATACCTTAAATCAACAGCAATGTCATCTAACGAATGGTCTGTAGTTACATTATGCGAAACAGAAATACTGTTTCGCAATCTGAAATACTGCAGATAGGAATACATAAAAAGAATGAAATATTTATACACATAAAATGTTGAAAAGCTTCACGTTTTATTTGATAATTAATAATTTAAAATTGACTCAAATTATGTAACGAAGTAATAATTAAAGTGGCGAGATCAATTCGTACTTACTTGTGGCCTGTTTTATTTCTCGAAAACTATCGTTTTTTTGACACCACCCTTGAGGGTTGTCTTGTTTTAACCATAATTTTTATAGAGTCACTATCTCAAACTTAAAAACTAGACACACTTAAACACTAAATAATCAACACTAACTTAACAATAATAACAGTAAAATTCTAAAGTTTACTGGAACCAATACTGTGGAAATTATCTTTGTGCACGATGTTAACGCAGGACAATTCGAGAAAGGAATGTTTCAAAAATCTCATGACTTGGACAAGCAAAACCCTTTTTTATAATGGGCTGTAAAAGGCGGCTGGTTTCAATAGTTTCGTCTCTTTAGTATATACTTACCTGCGTTCAAAGCTACATATATTGTTACTTATAGAAATTAAACGCAGGTCAACTCGAGAAAGAGATGTTTCAAAAATCTCATGACTTAGGCAAACAAAACTGGGAAAATAAACCCTTTTTTATAATGGGCTGTAAAAAGGGACTGGTTTCAGTAATTTCGTCTCTTTAGTACCTGCGTTCCAAAGCTACATATATTGTTACTTATAGAAATTAAATTTAAGTATTTCTTAAACATTTTAGAAAAGTAAAAGATTTTTTTTAGGATTATGTTTATTAAGATTTTTTGTCTCACAAATTTATACAGTTTTTCAATAACATAAACATAATTTAACTATAAGAATAAAGTACATATAGAACTGGAATTTTTTCATTGATTAAACCTTCATATCTTAATTTATATGTATATTATTATACTTATTAAACCGAAACGGTAAAATTTGGGTCGATATACTTTAAAAAATGATAAGTTATATTTTCTTTCATATTATTTTGTATTTTTTCGGCAAATTCCTAAAGAATGAATTTGTATTTCTACGAACTCGTATAGATAGAGCACGCACGATTTCGATAAAACTTGTTCGCCACACCATCCTATCCTTCGAGAGCGAGACTAATATAGAAATTAGGAAATTATTACAATTTTTCGACGTGGGAATTTCAAGTTTCCCTCATTTCTCTTATAAAATATCAAAAAATGTTAATAGGGAAAAGTATTCGTTTAACAATTATCTATGCTTCTTCTAAGCCCTTTTAAAAATGCTGCTTAATAATCTCAGTAATTAACAACAATTAATCAAATATCTCGCAGAAGAAGCATAGATTTTTCAATTTTAAACAGCTTTTGTTTGAAACTTTTTTTGATATTTCGAACGGTTAACGCGTATTATTTGAAATTCGTTTGTCCTAGCGGTCGAACAGCCTTAACGAATTGAAATAAATTTTACTGGTTAAAAAAAAAGGGAAAGCTCATACCATCTTGCGGTAGGTTTAAACTTTTATTTTTTTAGAAAAAAAAAGATTTTTTCATCTACGCTAAATAAAAAAATCGGGAGTGATTTTTTCTCCATACAATTATTTCCAATTTTTTTTCTTTTTCTTTGAAACATAGTTTTTTTTATACTCTCAACTTCTATCCTGGAAACAACCCTGGAAACAAAGACGTTAAGCTATTTTGTCAGAACTATAATTCCAGTATCCACCTTGGGCCAGTGTTTCCAAAGGAAGTTTGCAGAATTTTCGTGTCTACGTCAAAAGTCCTGTTTGTGTGAAGAATCCGGAATAAGGTCAGGTTTTTTTTGTTTTGCTAAACAAAAAAAGAGAAGACAATCCAGCTTAGTTATATATTTTTCTGTATCATATAAATCATAATTTGTTTCATACTTACCGATTTAATATTTTTCTCCGGATCTTAATTATTCTTTTGTTAATTAATTCATTTTCTTTAAATTAGTTGTTTAATAATTAGTTTTTCTTTGTAAAGTTACGTCTGTGTATTAGGGGGATTGATCATTTCAGTTTTGATTACAAATTTTGTTGTTGTTTTTTGAGGTTTACCTGATCGAGCGCTCGCGTCATTCGGGAACGGGTCGCGGTTAAGATTCAGGTTTTTGTTTTTTTTCCATTATATTTCAGTTCAGTTTTTCCCCCCTAAATATTCGACACAATCTTATTTTTTTATTGTCGAATAGTTTCGATATATATCTATTATTTATAATTATTATTATTGTTTTTTTATATATATTTTTTTTTGTTTAACATTTTTTTTATTGAATAAATTTAATATTTGTGGTATATAATTTCGCCGATTTCTTATATTGTGTATATGTTGGTGTTCGTCGAACCTTCTTCTTTCCAGCCCTCTTCGCAGTTAGAGCGATCTGCAATTAAAACTGCGTGACGCCTCAAAAATTCAGACCCACCCCATCTTCACTGGGAAGCCGAGGTATTGCAGATCTGTGTGTATACTTTTTTAAGGGTTCGATTGTGTTGGTTTTGTTTTGTAAAAAGACGTCACAATTTTATGAAGAAAATTGTACTTGCAAGGAATGAAATCACAATATACACTTTACTGTTCAAATAAAATATGTACTTTTCGAACTAAATTACTTTTATTAAAAAAAAAAAACAATGACCGCAACTTGTAACATTTTTTGGAGATGAACATGAGAATTGACATGACCACTATTCTTAACAATATCGACAAAATGGTTCTCGTATTACTTACGGATAGCCGTTTTCTTTGAAGAACAAGAAAAGTTTAAAATACAAGTTTTCTCTTCTCTGTCACAATTGATAACTTGAAGAGATTTAAATTTAACAACAAAAAATGTTGTTAAATGAAATTTGAATATAAACAATTAATTAACCACTAGGAATTGGCGAAAAATACAGAGATTGATAATTTTTTTTTACTTATTTTTTTATGGAATTAATTAAAATTATTGTTTTTTTCAATGTGAATTGGTCACCTCCTTTTCTACACTGGCACCATTTCCCTTTCAGCAGGTTGTTTGGGGGTTATGGACGTGCCAAGATCTCTTTTTCCGCGCGATTTTCAATTCGTTTCTTCGCTTTCCCCGGAGATTTTTGACGACTTCCTTGGGGGGGTTATTGAGGTTGCTTTTGTACGGCGCCTTTCCTTTTGGGTTTCTGCAGTTGACGTTCTTCTTTGTATGGGGACAAATCTACTATAAGAAAATTTAAAAAAAGGATTGTGTTAGATTGAGATACTTTTTGTGCGGGTGAAGATCTCACGTCCATCTGGTTGTTTCTCTGATGGTGATGGGGTGATCACCTTTTTCTACTGCTAAAGCTCTTTTCGAAATGATGTCTGTTCGATTTTTTCATTTGGTGGTAATCGAAATTTTACTTTATCGAAAATTCAAAATTCTAAATTTGTCAAGACGCAATCTACATCTAAAATAATTATAATAAATTAATAAACGACTTTATTAATAGTGATCATTTCTTTTAATACTTTATATTAATGTGTAAAGCTATCACTCTAAGCTCTGTTGTCTTTGAAATAACCGCGGATGATAATCGTTAAACAATCATTAAAATCAACTTGTATGATTGCAATGATTAGAATCAACGTTGATGTTATCAATCATTAAAACCAACTTGTATTATTGCAATCATTAGAATCAACAAAACAAAGTTATTCTTTTTTTTTGTTGTGTCTTAGCAGCCAATTTAGGCGTCATTAATTTTTGACGGAGTTGTATAATTAATTGCAGGACCATTATTGCTCGAACAAGATCTTGATCTACGAGTGTTTTCTTCACTGACATTGCTTTTTTAGATCTTGGTTAACGGGTTAATGAACTTATACAACTTCCAGCTGTAAGATAACATTCATCATCTTTAGATTTATTCCGTAATCGGCTGCTTCGTCCTTGATTATCGTTGGATTTTTTAACTGTGCTAATAGGGACACTCGCCAAATTAGAAGTTGTATCATTAAAATCAACTTGGATGATTAAAATCATTAGAATCAACATTGATATTAACAATCATTAAAATCAACCAGGATGATTAAAATCATTAGAATTAACATTGATATTAACAATCATTAAAATCAGCTTGTATGATTGCAATCATTAGAATCAACTTGGAAGGCTAAAATCATTAGAATCAACACTGATATCAACAATCATTAAAATCAACCAGGATGATTAAAATCATTAGAATTAACATTGACATTAACAATCATTAGAATCAACTTGTATGATTACAATCATTAGAATCAACTTGGATGGCTAAAATCATTAGCATCAACATTGATATTAACAATCATTAGAATCAATTTAGATGATTAAAATCATTAGAATCAACATTAATATTAACAATCATAAAAATCAACTTGTATGATTGCAATCATTAGAATCAACTTGGATGATTAAAATCATTAGAATTAACATTGACATTAACAATCATTAAAATCAGCTTGTATGATTACAATCATTAGAATCAACTTGGATGGCTAAAATCATTAGCATCAACATTGATATTAACAATCATTAGAATCAATTTAGATGATTAAAATCATTAGAATCAACATTAATATTAACAATCATAAAAATCAACTTGTATGATTGCAATCATTAGAATCAACACTGATATTAACAATCATTAAAATCAACGTGGATGATTTAAATCATTAAAATCAACACTGATATTAACAATCATTAAAATCAACCTGGATGATTAAAATCATTACAATCAACATTCATATTCACAATCATTAGAATCAACTTAGATGATTAAAATCATTACAATCAACATTGCTATTAACAATCATTAAAATCAACTTGGATGATTAAAATCATTAGAATCAACATTGATTTTCAAAATCATTAGAATCAACTTAGATGATTAAAATCATTACAATCAACATTGCTATTAACAATCATTAAAATCAACTTGTATGATTGTATTCATTAGAATCAACTTGGATGATTAAAATCATTAGAATCAACTTGGATGATTAAAATCATTAGAATCAACTTGGATGATTAAAATCATTAGAATCAACATTGATATTAACAATCATTAAAATCAACTTGTATGATTAAAATCATTAGAATGAACATTGCTATTAACAATCATTAATAATCAACTTGGATGATTAAAATCATTAGAATCAACATTGACATTAACAATCATTAAAATCAAATTGGATGAATAAAATCATTAGAATCAACATTGATATTAACAATCATTAAAATCAACTTTTGTGATTAAAATCATTAGAATCAACATTGATATTGACAATCATTAGAATCAATTTGGATGATTAAAATCATTAGAATCAACATTGATATTAACAATCATTAAAATCAACTTGGGATTTGAATCATCCAAGTTGATTCTAATGATTGCAATCATATAAGTTAATTTTAATGATTGTTAATATCAATGTTGATTCTAATGATTTTAATCATCCAAGTTGATTTTAATGATTGTTAATATCAATGTTGATTCTAATGATTTTAATCATCAAAGTTGATTTTAATGATTGTTGATATCAACGTTGATTCTAATGATTTTAATCAGCAATGTTAATTTTAATGATTGTTAATATCAATGTTGATTCTAATGATTTTAATCATCCTAGTTGATTTTAATGATTGTTAAGGTCATTGTTGAGTCTATTGATTTTAATCATCCATGTTGATTTTAATTATTGTTAATATGAATGTTGATTCTAATGATTTTAATCATTAATGTTGATTTTAATTATTGTTAATATCACTGTTGATTCTAATGATTTTAATCATCCATGTTGATTTTAATTATTGTTAATATCAATGTTGATTCTAATGATTTTAATCATCCATGTTGATTTATTTATTGTTAATATCAATGTTGATTCTAATGATTTTAATCATCCAGGTTGATTTTAATGATTGTTAATACCAATGCTGTTTCTATTGATTCTATTCAATCCAGTTGATTTTAGTGATTGTTAATATCAATGTTGATTCTAATGATTTTAATCATTAATGTTGATTTTAATTATTGTTAATATCAGTGTTGATTCTAATGATTTTAATCATCCATGTTGATTTTAATTATTGTTAATATCAATGTTGATTCTAATGATTTTAATCATCCATGTTGATTTATTTATTGTTAATATCAATGTTGATTCTAATGATTTTAATCATCCAGGTTGATTTTAATGATTGTTAATACCAATGCTGTTTCTATTGATTCTATTCAATCCAGTTGATTTTAGTGATTGTTAATATCAATGTTGATTCTAATGATTTTAATTATCCCCGTTGATTTTAATGATTGTTAATATCAATGTTGATTCTAATGATTTTAATCATCCATGTTGATTTTAATTATTGTTAATATCAATGTTGATTCTAATGATTTTAATCATCCATGTTGATTTATTTATTGTTAATATCAATGTTGATTCTAATGATTTTAATCATCCAGGTTGATTTTAATGATTGTTAATGCCAATGCTGTTTCTATTGATTCTATTCAATCCAGTTGATTTTAGTGATTGTTAATATCAATGTTGATTCTAATGATTTTAATCATCCCCGTTGATTTTAATGATTGTTAATATCAATGTTGATTCTAATGATTTTAATCATCCAAATTGATATTAATGATTGTTAGTATCAACGTTGATTCTAATGACTTTAATCATCCAAGTTCATTTTAATGATTGGTAATATCAATGTTGATTCTAATGACTTTAATCATCCAAGTTCATTTTAATGATTGGTAATATCAATGTTGATTCTAATGATTTTGATCATCCATTTTGATTTTAATTATTGCTAATATCAGTGTTGATTCTAATGATTTTAATCATCTAAGTTGATTTTAATGATTGTTAATATCAATATTGATTTTAATGATTTTAATCATCCTAGTTGATTTTAATGATTGTTAATATCAATGTTGATTCTAATGATTTTAATCATCCACGTTGATTTTAATTTTTGTTAATATCAATGCTGATTCTAATGATTTTAATCATCCATGTTGATTTTAATGATTGTTAATATCAATGTTGTTTCTAATGATTTTAATCATCCCAGTTGATTTTAATGATTGTTAATATCAATGTTGAGTCTAATGATTTTAATCATCCAAGTTCATTTTAATGATTCTTAATATCAGTGTTGATTCTAATGATTTTAATCATCCAAGTTGATATTAATGATTGTTAATATCAATGTTGATTCAATGATTTTAATCAATCAAGTTGATTTTAATGATTGTTAATATCAATGTTGATTCTAATGATTTTAATCATCCCAGTTGATTTTAATGATTGTTAACATCAATGTTGATTATAATGATTTTAATCATCCAAGTTGATTTTAATGATTGTTAATATCAGTGTTGATTCTAATGATTTTAATCATCCATGTTGATTTTAATGATTGTTGTTATCAATGTTGATTTTAATGATTTTAATCATCCTAGTTGATTTTAATGATTGTTAATATCAATGTTGATACAAATGAAATCAACATTGATATTATAAATAACATTGAATTAACATTGCCGGCACGGAACTACAGATAAAGAAAATTAAGGTTCTCCTGTATACAGGACTTTCATGAATCTACCTTAATCTCGGAAGATTTAAAATTTAATGAATGTGATAATGTGACATAAACACCAAATTTAGGGACACCTGTTGATTTGCTAACTCAACTCATTTTTATTTGAACGTTATTGTTATTGTGATCGATTCTTAAGCTGATTAACACTTTGGACGATAGGAAATTGTGATTTGAACCTTGTTATCTAGATAATTACCGAATCCTGTATCGATTCTGGTTAGGATTTAGTGCGATCGCATTGAACGTCTCATAATGGAAACAAATATTGTTGTTAGATTTACACGCACCTCAGTAATTGGAGTAACCGTAAGTAACATTCGTAAGTAACCGAATGTAAGCACTATACCAAAGTGCTGCTGTAAATATTAATTATAACAAGACATAATTTGAATTATCCGAACTGAATCAATATGGCCGAATTTATATAATCGAGATGGAAATGAAATTGACTCCAAAAACTTGGATGTAGGGTGATAAGTCGGGAATTATTAAAGATGGCTTAAGTTAAATAGGTTATAGATTAAAAAATTATGATTAATTTTGAGCAAAAAACATTTCTCCTCAAATCTATTAATCTTCAAATTTAGAGGTTATGATGTTTTGAAACTAACACTCCACAATTTTTATCAAAAAACATTAGGATAAGTATCTCGAGAACTATTTAAGATATAACAATAAAATAAATTGCGTTTTGAAGCAAATTTATTTATTATTTGATGTGTTTAGTATCATTTCTTCGCATCTTCAAATTTTGAAGTTATGATGTATTGAAGTTAACACTCTAAAATGTTTATCAAAAAACGTTAGGATAAGATCTCAAACACTAATTTAGGTATAACAATGAAATAAATTGCGTTTTAAAGCAAATTTATTTATTATTTAATGAGTTTAATATCATTTCTTCGATTCTTCAAACATTGAAGTTATCATGTTATAACCTTAAAAGTTCATTCCTCAATGTTTAATCCCTTATGTGTTCCAAAAGGACCCAACTTTTTTATTTACACGTAAAGTAACAAGTAACCGAATCGAAATATCCTTGGCGATTTACTCGAAAATTAAAAAAAAAACTCACCGTTAAATCGACCCAGATGAGGAAATGAAAAATCCAGATCGAGCTTTTTTTACTACAATATACCCACAATCACTTTTTTATTTTATTTTCTTTTTTAATTAATTTATTATAATATAATTAATATTACTATAATTATTATTATTAATTGTTACAACAATTTTTTTTATTATTATTCCACAAATATATGTTACTCCATACAATTCAATTTAATACTACCCTATTTTTTAGTCTTTTATTAAACAATTAACAATTTATTTTATAAAAAACAAAACACTGTGTCATCGATAGCACTTATTCGCCTTTTCATTTTGTTCTTTTTTAACTCGCGTTCGCGGTTTGCTACGATTCGAGCGTTTTGTTCGAGAAATTGTTTTTTAGGATCGTGAAACGTGCAGGATAATGGGACCGTATCCCTGCAGGATTAAATGTTTTTCGTTTAAGGTGATATCTTAATTCGTTTTTGAGATATGATGGAGTAAATTTCATTTTGATCGCGTATCTTTAATTTTTTGGTTAAATTAAAAAAATCTTACCATCAAGACTAATAGAACCGAAAGAATTGTTTTAGGGGTGTTGATTAAGAATTAAATTTGCTACAAAATGCTTTTTAAATCATCTTTATATCTCAATTACTTTTCGAGATATCTCCCTTTAATTAACGCATTTATTAACTTAAATTATAATAAGATATGGAGCGATAAATTAAAAGATATAATAGAATCGAAGAAATGATTTTCATCTCGATTAATCTTGAGTAAATTTGCTATACAATGCTTTTTGTATCACGGTGATATCTCAATTCGTTTTTGAGATATGATGGGGTAAATTTCATTTTGACCGCTTATCCCTAATTTTTTGGTTAAATTAAAAAAGTCGTACCATCAAGACTAATAGAATCGAAACAATTATTTTGGGGTTGTTGATTAAGAATTAAGTTTGCTATAAAATGCTTTTTAAATCATCTTTATATCTCAATTACTTTTGGAGATATCTCCCTTTAATTAAAGCATTTATTAACTTAAATTATAATAATATATGGAGTGATGAATTAAAAGATATAATAGAATCGAACAAATAGTTTTCATCTCGATTAATCTGGAGTAAATTTGCTTTAAAATGCTTTTTGCTTCATGGTGATATCTCAATTCGTTTTTGAGATATGATGGGGTAAATTTCATTTTGACCGCTAATCCCAAATTTTTTGGTTAAGTTAAAAAACTCGTACCATCAAGACTAATAGAATCGAAAGAAATATTTTGGGTGTGTTGATTAAGAATTAAATTTGCCACAAAATGCTTTTTAAATCATCTTTATATCTTAACTACTTTTCGAGATATCTCCCTTTAATTAACGCATTTATTAACTTAAATTATAATAAGATATGGAGCGATGAATTAAAAGATATGAAGGAGTAAATTTCATTTTAATCGCGTATCTTTAATTTTTTGGTTGAATTAAAAAAATCGTACCATCAAGACTAATAGAATCGAAAGGATTATTTTGGGTGTGTTGATTAAGAATTAAATTTGCCACAAAATTCTTTTTAAGTCATCTTTATATCTTAATTACTTTTGAAGATATTTCCCTCTAATTAACGCATATATTAACTTAATTTATAATAAGATATGGGACGATGAATTAAAAGAAATAATAGAATCGAAGAAATAATTTTCAGCTGGATTAACCTTGAGTTCGAAATCACAGGCCGATTCACACGTGTTTCGTACTGGTTTCAAGCAGTAAACGTAAATCAATTCAAGTTCCATTTCTCAATTTTCACTTACGACTTTCTAATACCACTTACCTCAGCGAGTGTAACAACAAATAATTAGAAGGCATGAGCACAAAGGGCTCGGAGGCTTTGGCCTCCGAATATATATAAATATATCCGAATACTTTATTCTTTTTCAATGAAGAAACGGAAATTTTAGGTTTATTTGCATATACGCTCAGGTTATTTAAACCATTTATAGCGTTCATCAAGTCTTGTGGAAGCATACCCAAACACTGTGCCGATCGGTTCGAAATGAGGATGATATATGCACTCACTATAACGGATGAGATTAATATGGTCCGTCCGGGGCATCATCCGCTAATTTATAATAGAAACCACCTTGTCCGCGTTCATGTAGAGGCGCTCGCGTCGCTCCATAATAACACCTGCCGATGGGTGTAGTCACTTTCGGAACACTATGGTCCGTCACCAAATTTTCAATTCGTCCATATGTCGGGGAGCAATTGCTATTAATTTTTTGCTCAAATCGAATTAAATTTGCAGGATTCTCTTTCCCAAAATCTTGCGTGCCCAGATACACCAAAGACATCCCCTCGAGGGCCCTTATCTCTTCATCAGTTATAGTTTCCGCAATTCTCAACGGTAGATATACGGAAAAACCATCTTCCAATTCGACAATAACGGAGGGCCATTTGTTCGACGCAATTCTTTTGGCCATCGCAATGGGATAAGGTCGATCAATCTGCAGCGATGAAAGCGAACGTTTTGGTGTGAAAACACATGAACCCAAAATATTTAGACGAGACATCCTGTCAGTAAGAACGATTACCTCAGACTAAATTATAATTTAAATATTTCCGGTATTTATTACATTTATTGTAAAAAAGATGCGCGCGCATCCATCAATTAAAAATAGAAAGGGGTAACCGCAGGATAACCTTGAATTCGGGGAGCAGCTTCCACAATCACTCAACCGATTTTTAAATGGGTTGTAATAATAATTTTTAATTTCGATAAGTGCCTAGGTACGAGTTACAGTTGAAACAATAATGGTTAACGTTCTTGCAGGAATCCATACAATATGGAATGCATACACAGGGCAGACATCTAGAAGAAAGATTTTTAATTAGTAAACATGAAAAGATTAATGTTTAACCTTCTTACCCAAACACACAAAGTATTAGAGCAAATAAATGAGTTTTAGATGAGGTTTCAGGTATAGTCAATGTAAAGCCACCATGTCTACAATGCGGGCATGTTTCAATTTGAGTTATGGGACCAAAATGACTCATATCTACGCCATGTTTATTGTCGGAAGGATGATGATGTACTGAATAAATTTCAGTATTTATCTTAAATATCTAATATTCGTGAATAGCTCCGTCATTATTACAACATTCATATGAACGTACCTAAATTATTAAACATCCGAAGGCACACGTCTGAATGCGCGTGCGCGGCAAATTAAGAATATTTCGGGAATAATAATACAATCGCATGTGTTTAAAAAAAAATATGTATTTATATATAAATATTAATTACATTTTAAAATATGGGTATGCTACATTAACACTGATTACAATTAAAAAATAAAAATTATAAACTAAATCTACATATATATTAAAAAAATATTTAAAATCTAGTTAGTACACAATATCTGATTTCTTGATCCAACTTCTTTAATCTAATCCAAACCACTTGACGTACATCCTGTTTCCTTTCCGTTTTAGAATTTTTTCAATCAACTGAACGTCATGGTAATGAGTCCGTTGTAATCCAAGTAATATGGTGATTTATATTTGATTTATCATACCAGTTAAAGGAACGTATTTGAAAACACGGTCATGTAAGATTAAACAGTAGAGGGAAGTCGCATCAGGTATATCTTCACTCGTTTCAAATTCAATGCGAATATCAACGGTTCCAACATTTAAATTATCATTTTGCCGTGAACAATCAATTACAATAATCGGTGTATATGTTATAAATGCGTCTCTATTAAATATTGGTTCCGCAAGTTCTCGATCGTAATAGGTCTTTGCGAAGTTACAGTACATTTCATATAAAATTGCAAATTGACCCGTCTTAAAATTTAAATTTAGAGCTTCGTAGGGATATTTCTCACTATTTAAAAACACTTTCATATCTGTTAAATTACAGTGGTCAAATAGTGATGCAGAACGTAATGGATTATCCTTTCTATCGGTTTGAAATCCCAATATTAAGTATCTAGGCTTTTCTAATTGTGTAGATGTTTTAATTGTCCATGAATGCTGTTTACTCCTTGGTAATGATGGATATTCATGTAAATCAAACGATCTAAATCCCATTTCTAATTCAACTCCTTGTTCTATGTATTCCAACAACTTTAAACGTTCAACATCAGCTACAGAAACATGAGGGACTCTCCATACTATTTTATTAATATTAATCGCCATATTAGGTATGAGGCTTTCAATAACATTCCTGTCTGAATTACTGCGTACTAAAACTAATTCTAGACGGAGGTTTATTAAAATTTTATTGTAGTCTTCTGCGAAGCCAAGAAAATGTTTCAATGGAACACAAAAATCAAAATCGCCTGTCTTTTCATTTACTTTGTTATTTATATATTCGAAACCTGCATTAGAGGCATGATAGTATTCTGATCTTGTTAATGAGCAAAGATTTTTTAATGTACAAGCAATTCCTGGATTTCTCACTCTGTCAATTACAGTTCCCCCACATTCAAATCGTATTTCACTAAACATATGGCCGATTGGATTTACTGCCATTCTCGCATCTTTATCAACGGTTCCATCACTTTTCAGTAGTTTCCCTTGTACGTAAATAAGTGATTGACTTGGTAACGTGTAAATGTCTTGTTGTTGAATCGCAATACGTATTTCATCACTATTGTTAAAAGAATTTGATGAGTATGGTAAATGATTGTGGTACTGAATCCGTATCAGTGAATTATCAAATTCTACTTTATCCGAAACGTTTAAGATACTCATGTTGATATTATTTTATTAGTTGAAATCCCAATGATTCAAGAAATTGTTTATTTTGATGTGTTAACTGCTTCACGGTCTGAAGAGAACTAGCCGTGTTGGTTCGATTTTGTGTACTTATATTGCCTTTAATCTTAAGCACCATTATTATTGCAGAGCTTCAAATGTAGTCTTATCTTGATGACTTCTCCTCTAAAATTGACCAATAATCCATTTTGATCAACTATTTTAAGGGTAATGTTATTAATTACTTGTGTATTCAAAGGCATATATATTAAATTGTGAGGAGTTTCTGATATTTTATAACCTTTAGGTACTGTAGGGAAAAATGAGTAGATAGTGTGCGCAGGTATGTCATTGTGATAAGCTCCATGTGTAATGTTACATTGTACTTGTATAGAATTTACTTTAAATATATCTACAATATTTTGAGCGTTGTGCGGGGATTTCGTTGAATCTAGTACATCGGATTTATTAAATCCTAATACTGTGGAGATGGAGTTATTTACATTAAAATCAATAGTTTTGTTACATGCGATCTCAGCTTGTAGTGTATCCTCATTTGCTTGTAGGCTAAACGTCACATCATTAATATTCTTTTCTTTCAGTTGCTTATTAATAGCATTCGAAATATGATTTAATTCATAAGATCCTGTTGGTAATGTTATCAACACATTATCGATTTTTAAGCAATTATTCGTTTCATCAATATTTGGAATTGAGTTATAACCATCAAAGCTTACCAGTGCCAGTTCATATTGATACTTAGGATTCAGTTCTATTGAGGGATGATAATTTGCTGTTAGAACAGATGTTTTTCCTATCAAATCAAACGTCCACATCGTTTGAGTGTTGGAACTATACTGTGTCTGATGATAAGAAACTTAAACATAAATGGCCACAATTACTAGTGTTATAGGTTTGATATTGATGGTGATTATATTTAATGATTACATTATTTTCAGCACTCTTGAAATACTTTACAATTTCTTTACTTGGCTTTAAATTGCCGAAACTATCAAAATAAGTGATTACGTTTCCCTTCTTAATATAGGCTGTCCAATGAGTGCCAGGTCCTTTCGCACTATCTAAGTTAATAATACCTCTTTCATTGTTATTAATACGTACAGGTAATTTATCTCGCATGAATATCCCTCTAAACTCAGGTATCCTTAACACTTGTGCATAACGCATCAAGTCAAGGTTTGTTAGCGCCTTTTGCTCTTGTTTGACTTTTGTTGGCGTGTCTTTAAAAAAACCCCTAATCCTTTTTTATATGGCTTTAAATACAGACCTTTACCTAAAGCTATTGATTCCATCGATTTATTATGTCTTTGGCTTTCTTTGAGCGCCGCTTGTGCTTGCTTTGCTTTGTTGACAGCACTTATAATGGAAGCAGTGCCACCTGCTAATGCTCCTAATGCACTTAAACCAGCGAAAATTGGAATGAGCGGAAGTATACCGCCGCTTTTAGGAACCGTAATAATTCTAGAACTAGGGTTCTTTTTGGTAACACCTTTCACGGTATGTACAGCTAACTTCGCATCAGATTTCAAACCATTAGTCCTTGACTTTTTTAATTTTATTTTTGCATTTTTGAGAGGTCTGTTAAAAGAAATCTCTTTTCCACTTACTCGTTTCTTCATGATCGACCGAACACTTCAATGGTCAACAGATAAATGAACAGTATATAATCAAACTCAGGCTTATATAAAAGTCAGTTATGTTATAAACATGAAAGTGATAAAACAACCTTACACATTAAACGTTGATGATGTAACAAGACAATTTGATAATCCATCACCGGAAAACAGAAAGCATAGTTATTTATTTCCAAATAATCTACGTTGTATAATATGCGGACCTTCCAACTCTGGTAAAACGAATCTGATAATTAGCTTATTACAGGATCCTAATGGATTATCATTTCGAAATGTATATGTATATTCAAAGACTTTGTATCAAAACAAATATCAATATTTAAGAAAGTTACTGCAACCTATAAAAGGTATAGGATATTATGAGTATAACAGCAATGATGATATAATGCATCCTTCTAAAGCAAATGAAGATTCAGTTTTTATATTTGATGATGTAGCTTGTGATAAACAGTCAATTATTCGTGATTACTTTTGTATGGGACGACATAAGGCTATAGATAGTTTTTATTTATGCCAAAGTTACACGCATATTCCAAAGCATTTAATACGTGATAATGCAAACTTTTTAATACTTTTCAAACAAGATGATCTAAATTTAAGGCATATTTATAATGATCATGTAACAACCGACATGAACTTTAATGTATTTAAGAAAATGTGTTCAATGTGTTGGAAAGATAGATTCGGCTTTGTTGTAATCAATAAGGAGGATGATATGAACAATGGTAGATATCGTAATGGGTTTCATTACTATATAAAACTGTAATTGTGTACGTTTTTATATCAATCATGCTCGTGATACGGGCAGGTGGTAAGCTACATTTACCCGACTATCAGTTCTGTGGCCCGGGAACAAATCTCACGAAACGATTAATATGTGGAGATCCTGGTATTAATGAGCTTGATAGAGTGAGTAAACGACACGATTTAGCATATACACAATACACGGATTTGCGGAATCGACATAAAGCAGATAAAGTGTTAGCAGAAGATGCATACAAGAGAGTATTAGCAAAAGATTCATCGATTGGTGAAAAAAGCTAACGCATGGTTTGTTACTAACGCAATGAAAGTAAAACGAAAGTTGGGTTTTGGTTTGAAGAATCAGTATCGGCCTGTTAAAACCGAACTGACCAGATAAAAGCGGATGATCGGACAACCGATCTGACCAATAAAGCGGTTGATCGGATAAGACAGGCGGATGATCGGACAACCGATCTGACCAATAAAGCGGTTGATCGGATAAGACGGGCGGATGATCGGACAACCGATCTGATCAATAAAGCGGTGGGTCGGATAAGACGGGCGGATGATCGGACAACCGATCTGATCAATAAAGCGGTGGGTCGGATATGACAGGCGGATGATCGGACAACCGATCTGACCAATAAAAGCGGTTGGTCGGATAAGACAGGCGGATGATCGGGCAACCGATTTGACCAATAAAAGCGGTTGGTCGAATTTGACAGGTGGATGATGGGACAACCGAACTGACCAGATAAAAGCGGTGGGTCGGATATGACAGGCGGATGATCGGACAACCGATCTGACCAATAAAAGCGGTTGATCGGATAAGACAGGCGGATGATCGGGCAACCGATTTGACCAATAAAAGCGGTTGGTCGAATGAGACAGGTGGATGATGGGACAACCGAACTGACTAGATAAAAGCGGATGATCGGATAGTATTAGTCAGTAAGCGTTCATTCATTGTACCGAAAACATGGACTCAAAACAGTTAACGCGGAAGCTTATTAAAACTAGAGCTAATGTAAAAAAGAAATTGGATAAGTTAAAAGCGATGAAACACAAATCTGAACATTTGCTTCAAGAGCAATATAAAGCAGTAACAACCACTTTAGAAAAAATAATTTCTACAATTAAACATCCTATTAAAGTAAAGAGTGAGAAAGAGACAGAGGACTCTAAATCTGATCAAGGACAGCAACCGGTTGAGACATTTGAAACAGTAGCTCCTATAAAGAAAAGGAAAGTGCTAAAAGCAATACAATCATCTTCAGCGCGGATACCAGAACCTCATCACGATCTTCACGAACATGAAGTAGAACAGTCAGTAATACCAGTATTAAGAGATGATGATGATGTTTTTACAATATCCCCATCACCACCACCATCACCGACACCAACTCCAGCAGAAGTCGCAGGAGACGTATCTCCATTACAAGAAACTATGAACATTCCTGAAGAATCATTTTTATTGTACTTGGAACAATTTGCTCCTCTAACAAGATCATACATTGAGGGTTATGTAAGAGATAATAACAATGAATACGATTCTAGCAAGAAGGGAGTTCGTGTTAATATTGTAACTGATAAGTATTACATTGGAGATAGTGAAATATCCTTTAGTAATAAAACCGACGATATAACCATTGCAAATAAAACCTATAAGGGTACAAAAGGGTTGTATGAGCTAATATTCAAAAGAGATCCAGAATCATTTACCAGTGATGATCAAAAGAATTACGTTGAAATACTTAAATCAACTGCAGCATTGAACAAAAATCATGATAAAAGTAAACAAATTATCGGTGACAAGTCGGATAAGTATCGTCAAATAATTGCACCTATTTTAAATGCAACGGAAAAAGTTGTTCGACGGAGTAGAGTAAAAAGCGTTCCTATTCGTATGACAACTGGAGAAGGTCTTATGCAACAGTACAATAATCAACGGTCAAATTTTATTTATTGGGATGATCCTAATGAATTAGTAAGTAGATTAAAACTATTAATAGCCTCTCAACTTGCCGGTAATACATCGCATGGTAATGAAATTAATAGTATTATAGAAGAGCTGCGTGAAGCTCGTATAATTGTGTAAACCTTCAACAAATTGTTTCATTTACATTATGACCGTTCATAAGTTCGGACATCACATTTTTTCTTCCTCCTTACCAAAAGAAGAACATTATTATTTCTTCAATATTACTTTGACTGGTTCCAGTAGTCCGCAGAGTATAAGTTATGCGTTGAATAATAAAAAAAAATATTATATTTTTCCTATTGAATCTGGAATAATTTACTCCATTAATATTTCACCATCGAACGCAACACTTAGAGTAAACAATAGGATTTATGATAGCACAAAATGGAAGGGCATCAACTTGAAGAAAGGTGATAGATTACAATTCCCTGCTTCTACGGGTACTGCTTTATTATTTGCTGAAATCATAGTAAAATGTCCGGTGATATTAAACGAAAATTAGCGGAGGAGCTTCATAAACCTGCTCGAATTCATTTCAAAAGAAGACATGTACTTACTAAAGGTATAAAAGATTTATACCAGGCCGATTTAGTAGAGATGATACCTTATGCACGAGAAAATAGAGGTTATCGTTATATACTTGTTGTAATTGATGTCTTTAGTAAATATGCATGGGCTGTTCCGGTAAAAACTAAATCAGGTAAAGATGTTACTGAAGCAATGAAAAGTATTTTAAAGGATGGAAATATACCCAAAAATCTTCAAACCGATCAAGGAAAAGAGTTTTATAACAAAGATTTTATCTCACTTATGAGTAAATTAAAAATTAATCATTACTCTACGTTTAGCGCATTGAAAGCATCGATCGTTGAACGATTAAATAGAACCTTAAAAGGTTTAATGTGGAAAGAATTTAGCGTTCAGGGATCTTTCAAGTGGTTAAATTTACTACCGAAAATTTTACTAACCTATAATACCCGTAAACATTCCACTACGGGTATGAAACCAATAGAAGCGGATGAGGAAAAATTATTGCGTACTGTTTATAATGGAGTAAAAAGATATTATCAAAATCAAACAATACACACAAAATTTCATTTGAATGACTTTGTAAGGATATCTAAACATCGTGGTGTGTTCACAAAAGGGTACACTCCTAACTGGAGTAATGAAGTTTTTAAAATTGTTAAGATTCAATACACTAATCCAGTCACGTATTTATTACAAGATTTGAAAGGTGATGACATTAAAGGAGCTTTCTATACAGAAGAATTACAACGGACTCATTACCATGACGTTCAGTTGATTGAAAAAATTCTAAAACGGAAAGGAAACAGGATGTACGTTAAGTGGTTTGGGTTAGATGAAAGAAGTTGGATCAAAAAATCCGATATTGTGTACTAACTAGATTTTAAATAATTTTTTAATATATATGTAGATTTAGTTTATAATTTTTATTTTTTAATTGTAATCAGTATTAATGTAACATATTCATATTTTAAAATGTAATTAATATTTATATATAAATACATATATTTTTTTAAACACATGCGATTGTATTATTATTCCCGAAATATTCTTAATTTGCCGCGCACGCGCATTCAGACGTGTGCCTTCGGATGTTTAATAATTTAGGTACGTTCATATGAATGTTGTAATAATGACGGAGCTATTCACGAATATTAGATATTTAAGATAAATACTGAAATTTATTCAGTACATCATCATCCTTCCGACAATAAACATGGCGTAGATATGAGTCATTTTGGTCCCATAACTCAAATTGAAACATGCCCGCATTGTAGACATGGTGGCTTTACATTGACTATACCTGAAACCTCATCTAAAACTCATTTATTTGCTCTAATACTTTGTGTGTTTGGGTAAGAAGGTTAAACATTAATCTTTTCATGTTTACTAATTAAAAATCTTTCTTCTAGATGTCTGCCCTGTGTATGCATTCCATATTGTATGGATTCCTGCAAGAACGTTAACCATTATTGTTTCAACTGTAACTCGTACCTAGGCACTTATCGAAATTAAAAATTATTATTACAACCCATTTAAAAATCGGTTGAGTGATTGTGGAAGCTGCTCCCCGAATTCAAGGTTATCCTGCGGTTACCCCTTTCTATTTTTAATTGATGGATGCGCGCGCATCTTTTTTACAATAAATGTAATAAATACCGGAAATATTTAAATTATAATTTAGTCTGAGGTAATCGTTCTTACTGACAGGATGTCTCGTCTAAATATTTTGGGTTCATGTGTTTTCACACCAAAACGTTCGCTTTCATCGCTGCAGATTGATCGACCTTATCCCATTGCGATGGCCAAAAGAATTGCGTCGAACAAATGGCCCTCCGTTATTGTCGAATTGGAAGATGGTTTTTCCGTATATCTACCGTTGAGAATTGCGGAAACTATAACTGATGAAGAGATAAGGGCCCTCGAGGGGATGTCTTTGGTGTATCTGGGCACGCAAGATTTTGGGAAAGAGAATCCTGCAAATTTAATTCGATTTGAGCAAAAAATTAATAGCAATTGCTCCCCGACATATGGACGAATTGAAAATTTGGTGACGGACCATAGTGTTCCGAAAGTGACTACACCCATCGGCAGGTGTTATTATGGAGCGACGCGAGCGCCTCTACATGAACGCGGACAAGGTGGTTTCTATTATAAATTAGCGGATGATGCCCCGGACGGACCATATTAATCTCATCCGTTATAGTGAGTGCATATATCATCCTCATTTCGAACCGATCGGCACAGTGTTTGGGTATGCTTCCACAAGACTTGATGAACGCTATAAATGGTTTAAATAACCTGAGCGTATATGCAAATAAACCTAAAATTTCCGTTTCTTCATTGAAAAAGAATAAAGTATATCGGGTGCGACGTTTTGTGACCGTTCCGGAATCTTTTGAAGATCTTTTGGTCGAATTGGACCACGTGAGAGTATATTTACCACAACTTTACGCGGATTATATTTGGAAAGACCTCACCAACGGACTTGAGCTACTAAATTCGGTGAAGCTTGGATTAATTTATAAGGGGTGCACGCCGGCCACGGAAGGTTTGAAATTTATACTGTTGTAAATTAACTTTTACAAAATGGGCGAATGTCTACAAAGTTTCCTATCTTTATCCGCCGAATTTTTATGTAATTTAATCGAAGTCATTACAAGCGCTTTCTGTATAGTTTTATCATTTTGGTCATGTTTACATTAATTGTGTAAATATATGTATTAAATTTATTTTTCGCGTTTATTATTTCATTCCTCCTTTAAAAAAGAATAAATGTTGGTGAGTATTATTTATCACATTTCCGCTCGCTGATAAGAGCGAACGACTTCTCCTCCAGAACGTTATTTAAACGTCTTAACCAATTTCCTTCGGTAGCCGAGAGCGTAAGACGCCCGGCTTTCGACCAAACCTAGTCTAGGTTCGATCCCAACGCTCGACAAAAAAAAAAAAAAAAAAAAAAAAAAAAAAAATATATATATATATATATATATAAAAGGGCACTAGGGTGGTGGTGGTGTCAGGGGGTTGTGACGTCATCGCGTCGATGACGCGGATGACGTCAGCGAGTTGATGAGTCATGGGGAGCAGGGGAGCCATTTCCGGTCCAGAACTCTCATTTTCTATCTACTCATTTTCTTCGTAAAACCAGCTTTACCACTAAGTAGAATTAAACTGTCTGAAATTTGGTCCAACAATTCTTTTGACTCCCGCGATTTAATCATTAAAACTGAACAAGGTTTTATAATTAAATCTGTAAATCCCAAAACACATCAAATTGCAAATTTAACCAAATTAAAAGAACAACATTTGGTCGTAGAATTCTTTGAAAAGAAAAATTTCATCCCCCCCTACCAAAAAAAAAACCTACAACGTCATTCTCGGCGGTAATCACCTTAGTTGATCTAGAAATAAGCGACCAAGAAATAAGCGACCACCTAAACTTAGAAAATATAACACACCGATTCTGCAAACGAATCATCTCAAAAGCCACCAACAACCCCACCTACAAAATTCGAATAATTACAGAGTGCGCTGATTCATATCAGAGATTACAAGCGGGTGTATTTTACAAAAACAGCCACTTTCCAGTTTACGAGAGTCGCCTCCCTCCGCCACCTCCAATACCATGCAACAAATGTAATGAGTTCTCTCATTCCTCCGGCAAATGTACAGCGAAAATTCAATGTACAAAATGTTTGGGTCCTCACAACACCTCTAAATGCACATCACAGCTACCCGAAAAGTGTAAATCATGTGGACTAGAAGGCCACAGCGCATGGTCTTTTAAATACAAAAACAGACCCACAGCGCCCATCAAAGGGGTGCCTAATGTTCGAATCAAGTCAGCTAATAAGAGATCAGACCAGCTCAATAATAACATAAAGAAAGACTCACATATACACAAACCTATCACTATCCACGATCACATCATAGATACCTACGTGACCAAGAACAACTCCCCCAAATGCTTAGATCGTCAAGAACTGATTAACACCTTAAAACGCAGATTTATTGAACAATACCAAATCGACACAATCGTCGCTTTCTCGGGTAGCTTTATATACATAATTATGATCAATCTTGAAGATGTCTCCAAATCATCTCCCACAGAGCCGAGCCATGTTTCTCAATCCACAATCTCACAAAAGTAACAATGACTGAGCTACGATTAGTTTACGCAAACATTAATAGCTACCATCCAGAATCCCATCTAATTGTAAACTTTATAAATCAAAACCGCATTAACTGCGCAATGTTTGTTGAGACAAAATCAAAGGATGCAATCAAATTCAAGAACTGGAAAGTAATTGAAAAAGCGGGTAACGTTATTAATAGAGGCGTGAAAGGTGGAGCCGTCGTCTTGGCGACCCTGTATTACACATGGGAAAGTCCAACCCACCAAGGATCAACTGTGAGTTAAACAACGCTCTACATTTTACTATCACGCTCGGCACAGAAGCACTTCATATATTTTTGGTCTATATTCATCCTCATAGCAGAATCGAAGAGTCAATATTCAACATGGCTTCATTACATAATGACTGTTTGAATATTGGTTTGATTATCTGTTTAATCCAAATCCAACTAAAACCAAGCAGATCAACCGATTTGTATTTTCGACTGATTTTGAACGCATTAAAACCTCTCCAACGGTTATCATTTTAAACAACCAAAGTTCCATTCCGGACATGCTGTTTTGCTCGCGAAATATAAGATCCCTGATAACCCACGTTGCAGTCATTCCTGATCTGTGCTCCGACCACTTAGGCATTCTAATCCACCTGCAGTTGACGACTCCCATTTTTAGACCTGTTCCAAGAACCATAAAGAATTTTAGTCTCTGTAACATTGAAGCGGTGAATTCGGGCATCTCAGAATTTATCAACTCGAACTCTCTAATCACTGCCAATATTATATGTTAATTTAACGAACACCTTAGGGAATTAATTGTCCAAGCCAGCCCAAACAAACTCGAAAAATTCTACCAAAGAATTTTCCACTTCCAAAGTTCATCGTAAGTTTAATCAAGGAAAAGAGACGCCTATACCGCGACTTTAGAATGTCGGAGATTCCTAATTTAAAAAAGAAATTCAATGAACTCAACAAGCATATCCAAGCCCTAATCAAACAATTCAAATGCGAAAAATATATGGAAGCCTGTGACAATATTAACAAGTCCAAAGACAAAAGATACTGGCAAGAAATTCGGAAATTATCCACATACCAAAAGTCCCCTGAAACCCGAGAACTTATTGACCCCACGGATGGCACCTCACACACTGACGCAGAAGAAATTGCCAGCATCCACAGCGCTTACCTTCAGAGCGTGTTTTCATTCTCAGAGGATGCCTCCTTCTGCTCCGTCAACAAAGCGAGAATAGACGACTGGTATGAATCTGCTTTCCAAATCCAGGCAATTGGACTCACTTCCGAAGACGCTCTGATCGAAGAGGACGAATGCTTAACACCGGAATAAGCACCGCCCCTGGATACGATCAAGTTACTAAAAATATACTAAGGAAACTAAACCCTCCCTCTCATGCCTATATTATAAAAATACTAAACTACTGCCTCATCAATCAACTTTTCCCTGAAGATTGGAAGTCGTGTGTAATTATTTGCGTTCCCAAAAAAGATTGATCGCTATCCGACCCATCCAACTATCGGTCTATCTCCCTTCTTCCCGTCATCGGCAAGATTTTAGAAATCCACATTAAGAACAAACTAATGGAAACCGTCTCCAAAAGAATACCAAATTACCAGTTCGGTTTTCAATCTGGTAAGTCGACGTCCCACGCTCCAGCAGTGCAATTCTGCGGCAGTGTTCTTGGATATCCGCAAAGCGTTCGACTCTGTGTGGCATCGAGGTCTCTTATACAAGCTTCATAAATGGAATATTCCATCTTACCTGCTTAACCTGAGATTAAATAATCAATAAATGATTAAGTAATCAATTTCTTTCGAACCGCTCCTCAGTAGTAAGGTTAAAAAAACATCTCTCCTGCAAAATATCCCCCCAGCAAGACCTTCCGCAAGGGTCCCCCCTCTCTCCAACACTTTATAATTTATTTTGTGGTAACGTCTATAATCCCAACCTAGATATCTTCAACTTGGATTCTTACGCTCTGCTGTACGCTGACGACACAGCTTTGAAGGTACACGGCGCAAATATCACATCCGCAGTCCAAAAGCTAGAGACTCTAACCCAATTCACGGAGAGTTGGCTGCGAAAACGGAGAATCTAACTCAATCCACACAAAACACATGAACGCTCTTCTCCCACCGTAACCATCCAATCCACGGTCATATCGCCCTCTATAAACTGCAAATATCTGGGAATATCGCTAGATAGAAGATTGAAATTTTCCGAACATGCTATCAAGGTTAAGATGAAAGCGACATTTCGCGCAAAGCACTTTAGGTCGTTAACTTACCAGGGACGCGGCATATCAACCAAATACGCTGCTCACATCTACAAAACAATCTGCAGACCGATAGTGGAATATGCACCGCTGATTCTGGCTGGCGCACCTAGAGGAGCCCTATACCATCTGGAAGTAGCCGAAAGGTCTGCCCTTAGATGTATTACCCGAATCCGGCACCCCCAAAACCCACTCTTCAACCCTAGCAACGAGCTGCTGTATCATCTTACCGAGATCCCACCAATTAAATCCCGCCTTAAATCTCTGTGCCATAATGCTGCCATCAACTTCCTTTTTAACTTGTTGAAAAACTTACTCATCACCAGTCAATCACCGCACGACTCTCTTCTTCTTCTTCGTAGATTAGAACGGAACTAACTCCAAGAACAAGATTCCACCGAAGGCTTCCCGGGCAGAAAGACTACGGTCGATAGCCCTTTTAGACCAACATATATTTTTTTCTGTATATATATTCAATTGTTTTTTTTTTCTTTTGTACACTATTTTTCATGTTACTGTTGGCATAAATAAATTTTGTTTCTTTCTCTTAATTGTTTATATTCAAATTTCATTTAACAACATTTTTTGTTGTTAAATTTAAATCTCTTCAAGTTATCAATTGTGACAGAGAAGAGAAAACTCGTATTTTAAACTTTTCTTGTTCTTCAAAGAAAACGGCTGTCCGTAATACGAGAACCATTTTGTCGATATTGTTAAGAATAGTGGTCATGTCAATTCTCATGTTCATCTTAAAAGAATGTTACAAGTTGCGGTCATTGTGAAATAAAGAAATAATTTCATTTTTTTTATAAAAGTAATTTAGTTCGGAAAGTACATTTTTTTAACAATAAAGTATATAAAGTGATTTCATTCTTTGCAAGTACAATTTTCTTCATAAAATATTAAATTTCCTTTGTTAATAAAAAAATACATAACATTAAGTGGTCCTTCGAGTCGGATTCTGTGTTTCCTTTCGTTCTGAGAATTTATTTCGGTAAAGTGCGATACTTTTTCTTTTCTTTTTGTTTGACGTTTAATTTAAACGAGACTTTAAAGAATTTAAAATGGCTAAAACCGATAAATAAGATTTAAACATAATGTTTGAGCGGCAAAATGATTTGCATGATTTAATATCGCGAACTATTGACAATTTAAAGAAACTTGCGTTACCAAAACGAACTCGCGGCGCAATAAAAGGCAAACGAGAAAGGTTGGAAGTCAATTGGGAAAAGTTTAACGAGAACCATCGTAATTTTACTGACGATTTATTTCAAATTTGTGAAGAATCGTCTCACGAGTTCAAGGGTATTCTAATTGATATCTTAGATCCTGAAGTACCACCATCTTCTGCTACTCAGGAATCGACTCACGATGAAGCTCTCACGCGTCGTTCTCATCATCACCTTCCGAAAATTAATCTCACAATTTCACACAATTTCGTGATATTTTTTCGTCCATGATTCGTGAAGGTAATGACGTCTCCGATGTAGAAAAACTTCAATATCTAAAGATGCGCTTAATTAACGAGCCTGCGCAATTAATAAAATATGTATTAATTACCAACGAAAATCTTGAACGAAATCTTGATTCGCAATTATCGATTTTGTTTTCTGTAAAAGTTTTAAAAAGTGAATCGCCTCATGAATTTAAGCGTTTTGTAGCAGAAATAACGGAAGCTCTAGGAGCTTTAAAAGCGTTAGATGGTCCTCTAGAATCCTGGAAACAACTTTTAGTCTACATGTTGTCAGAAAACTTGATTCTGATGCAATCAAAGAGTGGGAAAATTCGATTGGGAGCTATAAAGATTCACCCACTTATAATGAACACGAAGAATTTCTATTTAAACGGTTGAGAACTCTCGAGTCAATTGAAAAATTATCCGTTAATCGTAAACAAATTCAAAATTCAAGCTCTTTAAAGAATTCCAATGTCAAATCTCATAACGTTTCTGCGTTCTCAACCAATTGTATATTGTGCAAATCTAATCATTATCTGTCAACATGTCAACAATATCAGCAAAAAACCTTATTGTTTAGGGCAACATCTTCGAAGAATTGTAGAATAACAAAAAGATGTGTAATATGCCAGAACCATACATTACACGAAGCTAGCTAGACCAGTTACCGATAATTCATTTCACAATCAATCCATTCAAGACAATTCAGATATACAACAGTCGATATCAACATCCAGTCATCTAATCAATTCACATCATGTTCACACACCGGTCTTATTAGCAACTGCATTAATCAGAATTTTTTCAAGAAGTGGCGAACCTGTAATCGTAAGAGCATTGATCGATCTAGGTGCCATTTATATGTCAAATAGGTGTCATTTACTTCGGAAGCTTTAACTCAAAGGTTGAACTTACTTCGTCGTCCCATCTATGTCCCTATTTCTGGAGTCGGATCACAATGAACAAGCGTTTCACATGGTTCAGTGAAAGTTACATTATTTTCAAGAATTAACAATGATTTAACATTTACTGAAGAAGCATTAATATTACCTAAGTTAACGTCGTATTTGCCTACGAAAAGCCCTGTTAACATTGAATTAAATTTAAACTCAATTAATTTAGCTGATCTTGAGTTCATTTCATCAACTAAAATCGATTTAATATTGGGTGTAAGCATTTATTCAAGTATCTTGGAAAGTGGTGTGCTGAAAAGTAAAGGTGGATTATATATTGCGCAATAGATGAGTATCGATTGGGTACTTTCGGGCAGTCTTTCAAATCAGTCTGAAGTAAGAGATCATATATACGGATTTCAATGTTCCACCGATCAACAATTTTTTGACCTTATACTAAGTTTCTGGAAACAAGAAAGTGATTTAATAAGTACAACCTCTATGTCAAACGAAGAATGTGGCTGAAGTTAGATTCAGATTTAAATCCGTAACAGATTCAGATTCATAAATTTACAGTTGACCAACCAAGTAGTGAACATGAATTTTAATAATTATTTTTCTCAAACCCCACGAAGTGTCGCACCCTGCGACTAGCCTAAATAATTCGAATAGGTCCTCTGGTAATCATTCTGCCTATATATATCCCCAGATTTATCGTAGGGGCTGCGGGGTGAATTTTTTAAATAGACTTATTTTTACTACTAAACTAAGGATTTATTTTCTCAACCCCTAGCGATTGTCGCACCCTAGAACTATGCTAGATAATTGGAATAGGTCGCCTAGTATAGAGTCTACATATGGGCACCCCCAGATTTACCGTAGAGGCTGCGGGGTGAATTTCTCAATTAGACTCATTATTACCACTAAACTGAGGATTTAATTCCTCAACCCCTAGCGAATATCGCACCCTGAAACTATGCTAGATAATTCGAATAGATCCCCTAGTATACAGATTGCATATGGGCACCCCCAGATTTACCGTAGGGACGGCGAGGAGAATTTTTAAAGCAGTAATTTTCACCATTAAACTAAGGATTTAATTTCTCAACCCCTAGGCAATGTCGCACCTTGGAACTATGCTATATAATTCGAATAGATCCCCTAGTATAGAGTCTGCATATGGGCACCCGCAGATTTGCCGTAGGGGCTGCGGGGTGAATTTTTAAAATAGACTCCTTTTTACTACAAAACTAAGGATTTAATTTCTCAACCCCTAGCGAATGTCGCACCCTGAAATTATGCTGGATAATTCGAATAGGTCCCCTAGTATAGAGTCTGCATATGGGCACCCGCAGATTTGCCGTAGGGGCTGCGGGGTGAATTTTTTAAATACACTCATTTTTACCACTAAACTAAGGATTTAATTTCTCAACCCCTAGGTAATGTCGCACCCTGGAACTACGTTAGATAATTCCAATAGGTCCCCTGGTATAGAGTTTGCATATGGGCACCCCCAGATTTGCCGTAGGGGTTGCGGGGTGAATTTTTTAAATACACTAATTTTTACCACTAAACTAAGGATTTAATTTCTCAACCCCTAGGTAATGTCGCACCCTGGAACTATGCTGGATAATTCGAATAGGTCCCCTAGTATAGAGTCTGCATATGGGCACCCGCAGATTTGCCGTAGGGGCTGCGGGGTGAATTTTTTAAATACACTCATTTTTACCACTAAACTAAGGATTTAATTTCTCAACCCCTAGGTAATGTCGCACCCTGGAACTATGTTAGATAATTCCAATAGGTCCCCTGGTATAGAGTTTGCATATGGGCACCCCCAGATTTGCCGTAGGGGTTGCGGGGTGAATTTTTTAAATACACTAATTTTTACCACTAAACTAAGGATTTAATTTCTCAACCCCTAGGTAATGTCGCACCCTGGAACTATGCTAGATAATTCGAATAGGTCCCCTAGTATAGAGTCTGCATATGGGCAAACCCAGATTTGCCGTAGGGGCTGCGGTGTGAATTTTTTAAATACACTCATTTTTACCACTAAACTAAGGATTTAATTTCTCAACCCCTAGCGAATGTCGCACCCTGAAGCTATGCTAGATAATTCGAATAGATCCCCTAGTATACAGATTGCATATGGGCACCCCCAGATTTACCGTAGGGGCTGCAGGGTGAATTTTTTAAATGGACTAATTATTACCATTAAACTAAGGATTTAGTTTCTCAACCCTTAGGCAATGTCGCACCCTGGAACTATGCTAAATAATTCGAATAGGTCCCATAGTATAGAGTCTGCATATGGGCACCCGCAGATTTGCCGTAAGGGCTGCGGGGTGAATTTTTTAAATACACTCATTTTTACCACTAAACTAAGGATTTAATTTCTCAACCCCTAGGTAATGTCGCACCCTGGAACTATGCTAGATAATTCGAATAGGTCCCCTAGTATAGAGTCTGCATATGGGCAAACCCAGATTTGCCGTAGGGGCTGCGGGGTGAATTTTTTAAATACACTCATTTTTACCACTAAACTAAGGATTTAATTTCTCAACCCCTAGCGAATGTCGCACCCTGAAGCTATGCTAGATAATTCGACTAGATCCCCTAGTATACAGATTGCATATGGGCACCCCCAGATTTACCGTAGGGGCTGCAGGGTGAATTTTTTAAATGGACTAATTATTACCATTAAACTAAGGATTTAGTTTCTCAGCCCTTAGGCAATGTCGCACCCTGGAACTATGCTAAATAATTCGAATAGGTCCCATAGTATAGAGTCTGCATATGGGCACCCGCAGATTTGCCGTAGGGGCTGCGGGGTGAATTTTCTAAATACACTTATTTTTACTACTAAACTAAGAATTTAATTTCTCAACCCCTAGCGAATGTCGCACCCTGAAGCTATGCTAGGTAATTGGAATAGGTTGCCTAGTATAGAGTCTACATATGGGCACCCCCAGATTTGCCGTTGGGGCTGCAGGGTGAATTTTTTAAATACACTTATTTTTACCGCTAAACTGAGGATTTAACTGCTCAACCCTTAGTGAATGTTTAGTAATGTACAATTTTACGTTTAGTATTTGGAAGAGAACTTCGCCAAGTACAGATGCACCTTGCTGGGATTTACTATAAATGTTATTGCGATTGTAGAACTACATTGTAAAGTGCTTTTAAAATTGTTTACAACCTGAAATTATTTGAACTTACGATTTCTATAATATTTTAACTTTAGGGAGGAGAAAAAGTTGGACATAAATCACAAGTAAACAGGAAACTGGGGCAGGCCGCTTGCTCAAAAGAAATATTAGTAGCAACTTTGGAGCACCTTTCAAAATGAAACCATCTTTTACAATGATTGCAACTAATATATTTGGATTGATTATAGAGTCCACATCGAGGGCAGTGCTTTTTAATGTTGTCTGAGTTTTCTAATAAATAAGTCTGCAACCAAAGTCGATATTGTTCTGGATCTAATTCTTCAGTTAAATTAAATAAGTCATTTACAATGCATCGGCGACCTATAACATTTATAAAATATATAACATATAATCCACAGTTTATACTATCTGTTTGTTTTGGATATTTATGACAGTTTGCCAATTTCCATCCTTTAATGCTAATTTTGTTATTACAAGCTTTTGATCGGTTATAAACTTGGAAGAACTTTTTGACCATGTTGAATATTTTATTATCCAAGTTTGTATGTCCGGGATCGAGAAAGTAAATTAATTTTTCGGACATACTTAAAAGAATTAACGTCCAGTGACAAGAATTCACGTTGTAAGGAATCAACACATATTTGTAATTTTTTAAATTTTCCGAATAAATTTTTAAGTTCAAAGTGTCGCTTTCCGCAAACATAAATTGAGTTGAAACAGTATCGACGTAGTAAATATAAGACGACAAATTTTTCAAAAATGAAAACGAAAAAGCGTCGATGCAGTAATCCGACAACCACTTGTCGGACAATGATTTTGAATTAATAATAGTTAAGTTTTTATTGGAATGTAATCGTAAAAAATCATCGCTCATTAATTTAATTGTTGTATTACTATAACTGTAAATACCAACGAGAAACGATCTTTTGATTAAATATTGTTTTCTTCCAGCTTCAAAATAATAATCAGCGTTGCATATTAGACCATTACTATAACGTTCTGAATCATTTGAATAAGAAGAACATGGCGACGGTGAATTCAAGTGCAAATCATGAAAATTTGTGCTAGAACATGAAGCTGTTTCCTCTTCGACGCTGCAATGGATATGCTTTTCAAGAAAAGCTTGTAATTTTTGTTGATCAAAATGTGTACGCTGTTTTTTGATTTTTGGTCGCCAGCTTTCCTTACATGCTAAATTATCTATAGTATCGTTACCGTTGTTTTTATCTTTACGTTTTCGTCGCTTTTGTGTTATCTGGAGTGTTAATTCTTTAACTCTAGATTGTATGATTCTTTTTAGAATCCTCACAAAGCGCCCAGCTTTTAAATAAGTTTCATTGGCCATTATATTTTTTTTTACAATTTTGAACCAACACTCAACATTTGCATTTGATACTATAGGTTCCTCCCCGCATATATTTGACTCCAAAACTGATGTCCAAAGTGGTACAAACGGCATATAATTTTTCATCAAATATTCAGCGAAAGGTACACATTGTAAAGTGTTTTTTTCATAATTATATGTCTTATCACAACCTGCTATTGTGTCTTTAACCTCTGAAAATATTCTTTGAAAATGAATGTAAAACGGTGAATGTGGCGTTGATTTATGATATTGTCGTCATAGTCCATATAGCTTATTATGTCGTACTCGTCTAACGTTAAGTTTTCATTGCTAACTGACTTAACTTGTTTTAAGTGATATATTGTATTACTGTTCATTACTGGACTTGTAGTTATAAACAGGAAACTACGAAAGTTTTCCGACAGTTGTTGCAAATTTTTACTACCAATTAGCACAACAATAATGTCTAAAATAACACTAACGCTATTTTTATTAATTTTAGTCTTGCAGAGATAATTTGACAGCGCTTTCATCAAATGTGCGACACATGTTCTAACGATAATAACATCAGTTAAACTCTCATTCTTGTCTTGTAAATAATTGTAGCATACTTTTAGGTAGGCGTACAAAGTCATACTATTGAGACCGAGGCATGCTCCATTTAATAAAGCGAAGCTCCAATCGGTGACAATCTCTGAAATTATTGGCCATTTTCTATTACATTTAGCGATTACGAATTTCCTAAAATTGCATAAAAATGAGCAAATGGTAGCAGCATCGTGCATTGAAGATATTAGTTCAAATAAAGGTATGATGAGTCCATTGACATTAATAACTCCTGCATAATAAAACGCCCGCCTGCCCTTTTCTGTAGCAAAAGGGCGTACCAAAGAGCCTGTAGCATCAAAGTAAATTCTTGATTTTGTACCTTTTGGCACTACGCAGTTTACTGTCTCTTTAGAATACAAATATATTAAAATTCTACCATTAGGTAACTGAATATATTTTAAAGCATTGAGCTCTTCACTTACTGATGTCAATAACACATCGGTATAGTCATCAATATGGTAATCACCTTCCGCTTTAGCTTCACTTTTGATTTTTTGATAAACTGCTAAAGACCGGACGTTTTGTAAATTACCGTCCCTAGCTGCAATATCGTTTATATTATTGACGTCCTCTGCTCTTACCATGAATGCCGAATTACTTTCAAGTTTTCTTTTATATCGGTCCCTATCCACACTACGAATTTGGTACGCGTAACTTTTGTTCTGGTGATTATTGAAGTTGTTGTCATATTTAATTGTCACTTTTAATGAATCAGCAGAAAAACTATACTCAAATCTAAATTTTTTGCAACCTTCATGTTTACATCGCGCATACTCTACAATATTTGTGTTATCCCCTTTAATTTGTTGGCGTGAACCTTTAAATATAACCACACATGTGATATCTAACTTTAATAACATTTGTTTTAGATTTAACCTTCTTTGTTGGTAGTGATTCCAGGTTTGATCAAATCTTTGTATAAAATGATCAATTTTAAAATCAAAACGAGTCCTCTCTTTAGTTATCTTTTTAGCAGTGGAAAACACATGATTTAGAGGTAAAACAGAGCATGATTTAGAGCTTGTACATGAATATATTGAAATGGGACTGCAAACATTTTCTCTTGCACATTCATTTGAAACGGGTGTGTTTTCACTCTCTTTATCAGCAGAAGAGATATTACTTATTGTAAGATCTAAAAGCGGCGATGGACATGTAGATAAATATGTTGGAGTGACCATGATTGGCAAGTTTTCTTTTGAGTCGGTATCATTAAATTTCGAAAGAATAATTATGGACTTTCTTTGGAAGTATCTGAATAAAAACATTTTATTTGTGTACACGTCCTTAATTCTTAAACCTTTACACAATAATGAGTAAATATCAATTCCCGATCGCTTGGGAGTATTTTCCAAATCTGATGTTACAAAGTAACCTTTTTTTGTTAAAGTTGCTAATTCAGCAACAAAGGCATCGATATCAAAACACCTTCTTTTCATTTTTGTTTAATATAAGTATATTAAAGACCTTTTATTTTCTTTTTATTTAAGAACTTAAATAAAGAACCACTGATTAAACTAAAGATATTCCTTATTAGCTCAATATATGTGAGCAAAAACGAAAACGAATTTAAAAAGAAAAATGTATAATTATGCACTATATCACGAAAACTGCGAAAACTTCTCTGAAAACTACTAACAGGGTATTAAAAACAGTAAAAAAAGAAAAAAATCCTTCAATAATAAAAACTAAACGGTGGAATAATGAGTGAAGAGAGTGGAATATAGATAATAAACTACTAACTAATAAATGAAAGAAAATCAATGAATGATTAGAAATAAATTAAAAATAAAAGTGGAACAAAATAGAAACGTCACGTAATGTAACTAAACTAAATATAACTAATCAACTAACGACAAAAAAACCTTTAAGAAACACTCGTAACAAGTAAAGAATAAGAAATGAACAACGCAAAACGCAGAAAGAACGCAGACTAGGAAAACTGAGACCTTATCCCATTGCTTTCAAGTCAAGAACTAACGATAAAAGTGAAGAGAACGACGCACGGACCACGTCTCAGCATGCTACAAAAAACACCAAGGCGTCGTCTGGACGCTGCTTCTAGGCGTTCAGATATGCACGTCGGTTTACACCTCTAACCAAATGTGTTTATGCAATTTTAAAATAGAATTCAAATCCCGTGTTGACTTCTTTTGACAATTTTAATTCAAACAATTTAAACACTTTGGCGGAGCCAAAATGGAGAAATCATTAGATGATTATACCACATTAAACTACATATATAATAATGACGATCTTCCTATCGTAATAAATGTAATGCTTTTCAGCAAATTTCGATTTTTTTACGACATATTCGATTTATTTCATTTATTTTTCGATTTGTTCGATTTTAACAGATTTTCAATTCGTATACAATTGATAATAGAGGAGGATCAATCCGAGAAAATGACTCTATTTGCAAAAATCACCCCACTCCCTACGGTAAATCTGGGTTTGCCCATATGCCGATTCTATACCAGGGGACCTATTCGAATTATCTAGCATAGTTCCAGGGTGCGACATTCGCTAGGGGTAGAGAAATTAAATCCTTAGTTTAGTAGTAAAAATGAGTGCAATTAAAAAATTCACCCCGCGGCCCCTACGGTAAATCTGGGGGTGCGCATATGCAGACTCTATACTAGTGGACCTATTCGAATTATCTAGCATAGTTCCAGGGTGCGACATTACCTAGGGGTTGAGAAATTAAATCCTTAGTTTAGTGGTAAAAATTAGTGTATTTAAAAAATTCACCCCGCAACCCCTACGGCAAATCTGGGGGTGCCCATATGCAAACTCTATACTAGGGGACCTATTCGAATTATCTAGCATAGTTCCAGGGTGCGACATTCGCTAGGGGTTGAGAAATTAAATCCTTAGTTTAGTGGTAAAAATTAGTCTATTTAAAAAATTCACCCTGCAGCCCCTACGGTAAATCTGGGGGTGCCCATATGCAATCTGTATACTAGGGGATCTATTCGAATTATCTAGCATAGCTTCAGGGTGCGACATTCGCTAGGGGTTGAGAAATTAAATCCTTAGTTTAGTAGTAAAAATAAGTGTGTTTAGAAAATTCACCCCGCAGCCCCTACGGCAAATCTGGGGGTGCCCATATGCAAACTCTATACTAGGGAACCTATTGGAATTATCTAACATAGTTCCAGGGTGCGACATTACCTAGGGGTTGAGAAATTAAATCCTAAGTTTAGTGGTAAAAATTAGTGTATTTAAAAAATTCACCCCGCAACCTCTACGGCAAATCTGGGGGTGCCCGTATGCAGACTCTATACTAGGGGACCTATTCGAATTATCTAGCGTAGTTCCAGGGTGCGACATTCGCTAGGGGTTGAGAAATTAAATCCTTAGTTTAGTAGTAAAAATGAGTGTAATTAAAAAATTCACCCCGCAGCCCCTACGGCAAATCTGCGGGTGCCCATATGCAGACTCTATACTATGGGACCTATTCGAATTATCCAGCATAATTCCAGGGTGCGACATTCGCTAGGGGTTGAGAAATTAAATCCTTAGTTTAGTGGCAAAAATGTGTGTATTTAAAAAATTCACCCCGCAGCCCCTACGGCAAATCTGCGGGTGCCCATATGCAGACTCTATACTAGGGCACCTATTCGAATTATCTAGCGTAGTTCCAGGGTGCGACATTGCCTAGGGGTTGAGAAATTAAATCCTTAGTTTAGTGGTAAAAATTAGTCTACTTAAAAAATTCACCCTGCAGCCCCTACGGCAGATCTGGGGGTGCCCATATGCAATCTGTATACTAGGGGATCTATTCGAATTATCTAGCATAGTTCCAGGGTGCGACATTACCTAGGGGTTGAGAAATTAAATCCTTAGTTTAGTGGTAAAAATTAGTGTATTTAAAAAATTCACCCCGCAGCCCCTACGGCAAATCTGGGTTTGCCCATATGCAGACTCTATACTAGGGGACCTATTCGAATTATCTAGCATAGTTCCAGGGTGCGACATTACCTAGGGGTTGAGAAATTAAATCCTTAGTTTAGTGGTAAAAATGAGTGTATTTAAAAAATTCACCCCGCAGCCCCTACGGCAAATCTGCGGGTACCCATATGCAGACTCTATACTATGGGACCTATTCGAATTATTTAGCATAGTTCCAGGGTGCGACATTGCCTAAGGGTTGAGAAACTAAATCCTTAGTTTAATGGTAATAATTAGTCCATTTAAAAAATTCACCCCGTAGCCCTTACGGCAAATCTGGTGGTGCCCATATGCAGACTCTATACTAGGGGACCTATTCGAATTATCCAGCATAATTCCAGGGTGCGACATTCGCTAGGGGTTGAGAAATTAAATCCTTAGTTTAGTAGTAAAAAGGAGTTTATTTAAAAAATTCACCCCGCAGCCCCTACGGCAAATCTGCGGATGCCCATATGCAGACTCTATACTAGGGGACCTATTCGAATTATCTAGCGTAGTTCCAGGGTGCGACATTCGCTAGGGGTTGAGAAATTAAATCCTTAGTTTAGTAGTAAAAATGAGTGTATTTAAAAAATTCACCCCGCAACCCCTACGGCAAATCTGGGGGTGCCCATATGCAAACTCTATACTAGGGGACCTATTGGAATTATCTAACATAGTTCCAGGGTGCGACATTACCTAGGGGTTGAGAAATTAAATCCTTAGTTTAGTGGTAAAAATGAGTGTATTTAAAAAATTCACCCCGCAGCCCCTACGGCAAATCTGCGGGTGCCCATATGCAGACTCTATACTATGGGACCTATTCGAATTATTTAGCATAGTTCCAGGGTGCGACATTGCCTAAGGGTTGAGAAACTATATCCTTAGTTTAATGGTAATAATTAGTCCATTTAAAAAATTCACCCTGCAGCCCCTACGGTAAATCTGGGGGTGCCCATATGCAATCTGTATACTAGGGGATCTATTCGAATTATCTAGCATAGCTTCAGGGTGCGACATTCGCTAGGGGTTGAGAAATTAAATCCTTAATTTAGTGGTAAAAATGAGTGTATTTAAAAAATTCACCCCGCAGCCCCTACGGCAAATCTGGGTTTGCCCATATGCAGACTCTATACTAGGGGACCTATTCGAATTATCTAGCATAGTTCCAGGGTGCGACATTACCTAGGGGTTGAGAAATTAAATCCTTAGTTTAGTGGTAAAAATTAGTGTATTTAAAAAATTCACCCCGCAACCCCTACGGCAAATCTGGGGGTGCCCATATGCAAACTCTATACCAGGGGACCTATTGGAATTATCTAACATAGTTCCAGGGTGCGACATTACCTAGGGGTTGAGAAATTAAATCCTTAGTTTAGTGGTAAAAATGAGTGTATTTAAAAAATTCACCCCGCAGCCCCTACGGCAAATCTGCGGGTGCCCATATGCAGACTCTATACTAGGGGACCTATTCGAATTATCTAGCGTAGTTCCAGGGTGCGACATTGCCTAGGTGTTGAGAAATTAAATCCTTAGTTTAGTGGTAAAAATTAGTCTATTTAAAAAATTCACCCTGCAGCCCCTACGGTAAATCTGGGGGTGCCCATATGCAATCTGTATACTAGGGGATCTATTCGAATTATCTAGCATAGCTTCAGGGTGCGACATTCGCTAGGGGTTGAGAAATTAAATCCTTAGTTTAGTAGTAAAAATAAGTGTGTTTAGAAAATTCACCCCGCAGCCCCTACGGCAAATCTGGGGGTGCCCATATGCAAACTCTATACTAGGGAACCTATTAGAATTATCTAACATAGTTCCAGGGTGCGACATTACCTAGGGGTTGAGAAATTAAATCCTTAGTTTAGTGGTAAAAATTAGTGTATTTAAAAAATTCACCCCGCAGCCCCTACGGCAAATCTGCGGGTGCCCATATGCAGACTCTATACTAGGGGACCTATTCGAATTATCTAGCGTAGTTCCAGGGTGCGACATTGCCTAGGTGTTGAGAAATTAAATCCTTAGTTTAGTGGTAAAAATTAGTCTATTTAAAAAATTCACCCTGCAGCCCCTACGGTAAATCTGGGGGTGCCCATATGCAATCTGTATACTAGGGGATCTATTCGAATTATCTAGCATAGCTTCAGGGTGCGACATTCGCTAGGGGTTGAGAAATTAAATCCTTAGTTTAGTAGTAAAAATAAGTGTGTTTAGAAAATTCACCCCGCAGCCCCTACGGCAAATCTGGGGGTGCCCATATGCAAACTCTATACTAGGGAACCTATTAGAATTATCTAACATAGTTCCAGGGTGCGACATTACCTAGGGGTTGAGAAATTAAATCCTTAGTTTAGTGGTAAAAATTAGTGTATTTAAAAAATTCACCCCGCAGCCCCTACGGCAAATCTGCGGGTGCCCATATGCAGACTCTATGCTATGGGACCAATTCGAATTATTTAGCATAGTTCCAGGGTGCGACATTGCCTAAGGGTTGAGAAACTAAATCCTTAGTTTAATGGTAATAATTAGTCCATTTAAAAAATTCACCCCGTAGCCCCTACGGCAAATCTGGTGGTGTCCATATGCAGACTCTATACTAGGGGACCTATTCGAATTATCCAGCATAATTCCAGGGTGCGACATTCGCTAGGGGTTGAGAAATTAAATCCTTAGTTTAGTAGTAAAAAGGAGTTTATTTAAAAAATTCACCCCGCAGCCCCTACGGCAAATCTGCGGGTGCCCATATGCAGACTCTATACTAGGGGACCTATTCGAATTATCTAGCGTAGTTCCAGGGTGCGACATTCGCTAGGGGTTGAGAAATTAAATCCTTAGTTTAGTAGTAAAAATGAGTGTATTTAAAAAATTCACCCCGCAACCCCTACGGCAAATCTGGGGGTGCCCATATGCAAACTCTATACTAGGGGACCTATTGGAATTATCTAACATAGTTCCAGGGTGCGACATTACCTAGGGGTTGAGAAATTAAATCCTTAGTTTAGTGGTAAAAATGAGTGTATTTAAAAAATTCACCCCGCAGCCCCTACGGCAAATCTGCGGGTGCCCATATGCAGACTCTATACTATGGGACCTATTCGAATTATTTAGCATAGTTCCAGGGTGCGACATTGCCTAAGGGTTGAGAAACTAAATCCTTAGTTTAATGGTAATAATTAGTCCATTTAAAAAATTCACCCTGCAGCCCCCACGGTAAATCTGGGGGTGCCCATATGCAATCTGTATACTAGGGGATCTATTCGAATTATCTAGCATAGCTTCAGGGTGCGACATTCGCTAGGGGTTGAGAAATTAAATCCTTAGTTTAGTGGTAAAAATGAGTGTATTTAAAAAATTCACCCCGCAGCCCCTACGGCAAATCTGGGTTTGCCCATATGCAGACTCTATACTAGGGGACCTATTCGAATTATCTAGCATAGTTCCAGGGTGCGACATTACCTAGGGGTTGAGAAATTAAATCCTTAGTTTAGTGGTAAAAATGAGTGTATTTAAAAAATTCACCCCGCAGCCCCTACGGCAAATCTGCGGGTGCCCATATGCAGACTCTATACTATGGGACCTATTCGAATTATTTAGCATAGTTCCAGGGTGCGACATTGCCTAAGGGTTGAGAAACTAAATCCTTAGTTTAATGGTAATAATTAGTCCATTTAAAAAATTCACCCTGCAGCCCCTACGGTAAATCTGGGGGTGCCCATATGCAATCTGTATACTAGGGGATCTATTCGAATTATCTAGCATAGCTTCAGGGTGCGACATTCGCTAGGGGTTGAGAAATTAAATCCTTAGTTTAGTGGTAAAAATGAGTGTATTTAAAAAATTCACCCCGCAGCCCCTACGGCAAATCTGGGTTTGCCCATATGCAGACTCTATACTAGGGGACCTATTCGACTTATCTAGCATAGTTCCAGGGTGCGACATTACCTAGGGGTTGAGAAATTAAATCCTTAGTTTAGTGGTAAAAATTAGTGTATTTAAAAAATTCACCCCGCAACCCCTACGGCAAATCTGGGGGTGCCCATATGCAAACTCTATACCAGGGGACCTATTGGAATTATCTAACATAGTTCCAGGGTGCGACATTACCTAGGGGTTGAGAAATTAAATCCTTAGTTTAGTGGTAAAAATGAGTGTATTTAAAAAATTCACCCCGCAGCCCCTACGGCAAATCTGCGGGTGCCCATATGCAGACTCTATACTAGGGGACCTATTCGAATTATCTAGCATAGTTCCAGGGTGCGACATTACCTAGGCGTTGAGAAATTAAATCCTTAGTTTAGTGGTAAAAATTAGTGTATTTAAAAAATTCACCCCGCAACCCCTACGGCAAATCTGGGGGTGACCATATGCAAACTCTATACCAGGGGACCTATTGGAATTATCTAACATAGTTCCAGGGTGCGACATTACCTAGGGGTTGAGAAATTAAATCCTTAGTTTAGTGGTAAAAATGAGTGTATTTAAAAAATTCACCCCGCAGCCCCTACGGCAAATCTGCGGGTGCCCATATGCAGACTCTATACTAGGGGACCTATTCGAATTATCCAGCATAATTTCAGGGTGCGACATTCGCTAGGGGTTGAGAAATTAAATCCTTAGTTTTGTAGTAAAAAGGAGTCTATTTTAAAAATTCACCCCGCAGCCCCTACGGCAAATCTGCGGGTGCCCATATGCAGACTCTATACTAGGGGACCTATTCGAATTATCCAGCATAATTCCAGGGTGCGACATTCGCTAGGGGTTGAGAAATTAAATCCTTAGTTTTGTAGTAAAAAGGAGTCTATTTTAAAAATTCACCCCGCAGCCCCTACGGCAAATCTGCGGGTGCCCATATGCAGACTCTATACTAGGGGATCCATTCGAATTATCTAGCATAGTTCCAAGGTGCGACATTGCCTAGGGGTTGAGAAATTAAATCCTTAGTTTAATGGTGAAAATTACTGCTTTAAAAATTCTCCTCGCCGCCCCTACGGTAAATCTGGGGGTGCCCATATGCAATCTGTATACTAGGGGATCTATTCGAATTATCTAGCATAGTTTCAGGGTGCGATATTCGCTAGGGGTTGAGGAATTAAATCCTCAGTTTAGTGGTAATAATGAGTCTAATTGAGAAATTCACCCCGCAACCGGTGTGAAGACAGCAGTAAAAGATAGCAGTAGAAATTTCCGAAGATACCCGAACGTCCATAGACGTCCGTAGCCGGGGCCATATTTTTTTAATGTAATATACTATTGCAATATTAAATACCGGTGTAACTTATACTATATTAACTAATATTCAACTACTATTTAACTACTATTTAATTAGATAAGATTATATATTTTTTTAATATCAACATAATATATTTAATACCAGAAACAATACCAAGAAAAACCTTTAACTTTCTTATTACGTCGAAGTTCCGAACCAAATTACATACAGGTGTTCTATGTGTATTTAAAATATGTTTCGCAAAAAGAAATTGGACTTGCAAAGGGTCCGCGGGGGTGAAATACCCAGCAGTAGATTATAACAACCCCTAACTTTTTATTACTTCGAAGTTCCGAACCAAATTGCCTACAGGTGTTCTATGTGTATTTAGAATATTTTTCGCGAAAAGAAATTGGACTTGCAAAGGGTCCGCGGGGGTGAAATACCCAGCAGTAGATTATAACAACCCCTAACATTTTTATTACTTCGAAGTTCCGAACCAAATTACGTACAGGTGTTCTATGTGTATTTAGAATATTTTTCGCGAAAAGAAATTGGACTTGCAAAGGGTCCGCGGGGGTGAAACACCCAGCAGTAGATTATAATAACCCCTAACTTTTTTATCACTTCGAAGTTCCGAACCAAATTACGTACAGGTGTTCTATGTGTATTTAGAAAACTTTTCGCGAAAAGAAATTGGACTTGCAAAGGGTCCGCGGGGGTGAAATACCCAGCAGTAGATTATAACAACCCCTAACTTTTTTACCACTTCGAAGTTCCGAACCAAATTACGTACAAGTGTTCTATGTGTGTTTAGAACATTTTTCGCGAAAAGAAATTGGACTTGCAAAGGGTCCGCGAGGGTGAAACACCCAACAGTAGATTATAACAACCCCTAACTTTTTTATCACTTCGAAGTTCCGAACCAAATTACGTACAGGTGTTCTATGTGTATTTAGAAAATTTTTCGCGAAAAGAAATTGGACTTGCAAAGGGTCCGCGGGGGTGAAACACCCAGCAGTAGATTATAACAACCCCTAACTTTTTTATTACTTCGAAGTTCCGAACCAAATTACGTACAAGTGTTCTATGTGTGTTTAGAAAACTTTTCGCGAAAAGAAATTGGACTTGCAAAGGGTCCGCGGGGGTGAAATACCCAGCAGTAGATTATAACAACCCCTAACTTTTTTACCACTTCGAAGTTCCGAACCAAATTACGTACAAGTGTTCTATGTGTGTTTAGAACATTTTTCGCGAAAAGAAATTGGACTTGCAAAGGGTCCGCGAGGGTGAAACACCCAACAGTAGATTATAACAACCCCTAACTTTTTTATCACTTCGAAGTTCCGAACCAAATTACGTACAGGTGTTCTATGTGTATTTAGAAAATTTTTCGCGAAAAGAAATTGGACTTGCAAAGGGTCCGCGGGGGTGAAACACCCAGCAGTAGATTATAACAACCCCTAACTTTTTTATTACTTCGAAGTTCCGAACCAAATTACGTACAAGTGTTCTATGTGTGTTTAGAACATTTTTCGCGAAAAGAAATTGGACTTGCAAAGGGTCCGCGAGGGTGAAACACCCAGCAGTAGATTATAACAACCCCTAACTTTTTTATCACTTCGAAGTTCCGAACCAAATTACGTACAGGTGTTCTATGTGTATTTAGAAAACTTTTCGCGAAAAGAAATTGAACTTGCAAAGGGTCCGCGGGGGTGAAACACCCAGCAGTAGATTATAACAACCCCTAACTTTTTTATTACTTCGAAGTTCCGAACCAAATTAGGTACAGGTGTTCTATGTGTATTTAGAATATTTTTCGCGAAAAGAAATTGGACTTGCAAAGGGTCCGCGGGGGTGAAATACCCAGCAGTAGATTATAACAACCCCTAACTTTTTTATTACTTCGAAGTTCCGAACCAAATTAGGTACAGGTGTTCTATGTGTATTTAGAATATTTTTCGCGAAAAGAAATTGGACTTGCAAAGGGTCCGCGGGGGTGAAATACCCAGCAGTAGATTATAACAACCCCTAACTTTTTTATTACTTCGAAGTTCCGAACCAAATTACGTACAGGTGTTCTATGTGTATTTAGAACATTTTTCGCGAAAAGAAATTGGACTTGCAAAGGGTCCGCGAGGGTGAAACACCCAGCAGTAGATTATAACAACCCCTAACTTTTTTATAACTTCGAAGTTCCGAACCAAATTACGTACAGGTGTTCTATGTGTATTTAGAAAATTTTTCGCGAAAAGAAATTAGACTTGCAAAGGGTCCGCGGGGGTGAAACACCCAGCAGTAGATTATAGCAACCCCTAACTTTTTTATTACTTCGAAGTTCCGAACCAAATTACGTACAGGTGTTCTATGTGTATTTAGAAAATTTTTCGCGAAAAGAAATTGGACTTGCAAAGGGTCCGGGGGGGTAAAACACCCAGCAGTAGATTATAACAACCCCTAACTTTTTTATCACTTCGAAGTTCCGAACCAAATTACGTACAGGTGTTTTATGTGTATTTAGAAAATTTTTCGCGAAAAGAAATTGGACTTGCAAAGGGTCCGCGGGGGTGAAACACCCAGCAGTAGATTATAACAACCCCTAACTTTGGATATAAAGTCAGATTCTACCATTAGAAAAATAAGATCTGAAGCATTAGCTAGTATGGACAGGCATCAAAATGATTTTCAAGATTTAATGGATATGTACAAGAAACATCCAAATTATATTCAAGAAATTTCATTGCCGTTCAAAGTAGAACTATTTAGTAGCGAACAACTTGAGATACTGGTTAACGAATATAAAAAACATGGCAACCTGCTTCTTCATTTCGACGCCACTGGTAATATAATTAGAAATGAACAATTATCAAGGAAGCGCATATTTCTTTACACTGCCGTAATTACATTGGGAGATACTAAGCGGAGTTTTCCTGTATGCAGCTTATTATCCTCCTTACACGATTCAAATTCAATTTTTAAATTTTTAAACGATTTCAGATTTTTTTGTGAGAAATATAACAAATGGCCTGTGTTTGCTGGTGTGGTAACCGACTTCAGCTTTGCAAATATTCACGCTATATCTAAGGCTTTTAATCAATTAACCTTAATTGATTATCTTAATGTTTGCATGGACAGATTGAATGGTATCGACTCTTCTATGAACAAGAGAATAGTATCAATTCATTTGTGCTGTAGCCATTTTATGAAGATGGTCTCTAAGGATGTCAATTCAGTAATTGATGATAAAAAACATCAAATATTTTATAAAGAAGTAATTGCTTCCGCAGTAAATTTCCATACATTAGCTGAAATTGAAAACTGGCTTATTAACCTCTGGATTATATTAAAAAGTCGTGTTAATTCCAAACGCGTGCAATTAGCTCATCAAGAATTGTTAAGAATTTGTTTAAAACGCCCTATTAACAACGATTTTCCGAACATTTTGACCATCTAACGACTAGTGATGACAAACCTTTAAACACGTTATATAGCTCAAGTCCATTTTTTATAAAATTCTACTCAATACTACAAAATATTGTTATACCAACAGAAGACGCAGGAGAAAAGAATAAATACAATAATGAAAAATTGGCAGATATTATTCTTAAAAAATACATTCCATATTGTCCCTTGTGGACTACAATAATGTCACAATCACAACAAAGAGCCAGTAATGCTATAGTTGAAAGCCATTTCGGAAATTTAAAATTAAATATTTTAAATGCCGAAAAAAATTTAAAGTGTTCGCGCTTTATAAGACTTTATAGGAAATATTGCATTTCATTATATAATGAGGTTCGTCTAAACATTCCAAAAGGCGGTTTATCAATGAAAGGTAAGAAAATGCCAGATACAGAAATACATTCTAAAGAGTCTTGGCAAAAGAAAATCAAAACTGTGGGTTCGCATTTCATGAGACGTTATTTAAAAAATGTTTCCAAACAAGAAAAACATGTTTGTGATAAAGATATCATAGAGATTGACGATGTAACGAGATGCGAATATTGCGGCTACGGAAAATTAAATGATATGACCACTTTTGTACAGTGTGATGAATGCAATAGGTGGATTCACCAAATGTGTGAATCACAAAAATCATTTACTGGCACTTTCATTTGTAAAAAGTGTCAATCATTTAAACCTACCAAAAATCAGCCAAAAAAGTCTACGAAAAAAGTTCCTACCAATCTAAACCAAAAAAAAAATACAATTTTTAAGTAATGGTTTGGTAAATAACGTAGACTATTATAAACCTCTTACAGGTGGAAGAGGATATGTGGTTTGCCTATTTGAAAATGTGCAATGTCCCATAAAAGAAATTGTTATTGATGATTATTTGACATTACAACCGGCAACATTTTTATCAAGTTTTATCGTTGATATCGCTTGTAATATTTTTAACGAAAATCGTTTATATCAGCTCTTTTCTTGTGAATTGTCAACGTATATATTTTCTGGGGACCAAATAACAGAATATATTTTAGAAAAATTAGATGTAGTCAATGAACATCTAATGTTTCCTCTAGTGGAAAATGACTGCCATTTCATTTTAATTGTTGTAAACACTAAATTAAAAACTTTTACACTTTTAGATCCAATTAAGACTGAAAAAAAGAAAAGTGAATTATATTTACATAAATTTTTATCAATTTGGTCTCTAAAACGCAATACCAATAACAAATTTATTAAAAATTGGACAATTGTCGACATTGACCACATTAAACAAAAGGATGGTTTCAATTGTGGTATGTTTATTATCTATTTTTGCAAACAGTTATGCGAAGGTAATCCGCTAACTGTATTTAAAAACATGGGTAAATATCGAAAGGAAATAAAAATGTTACTCTTATCAAATAGCGTGGGATTGTCAACACGCTGTTTATATTGTTGCAGAGAAGCAACCTCTTTTGACTATCAATGTAATATATGTAAAAGATATATCCACAATTCATGTGTCTCCAATCCTGTAAGCAAAATAGCAGATAATATTGCCATCAATAATATATGTACATTATGCTCACTTAACAATTAATTATATAATTTTACTGTTTCTAACTTAAATATAAGTCCATAAATATATAAAATGTTATAAAAATATATATAATAAAAATATAAAATGTAATGTAAAATGTAAAAAAATGTAAAATGTATAAATAAAAATGTAAAATATATAAAAATGTTCTAAATACACAAAGAACACCTGTACGTAATTTGGTTCGGAACTTCGAAGTGGTAAAAAAGTTAGGGGTTGTTATAATCTACTGCTGGGTGTTTCACCCCGCGGACCCTTTGTAAGTCCAATTTCTTTTCGCGAAAAATATTCTAAATACACATAGAACACCTGTACGTAATTTGGTTCGGAACTTCGAAGTAATAAAAAAGTTAGTGGTTGTTATAATCTACTGCTGGGTGTTTCACCCCCGCGGACCCTTTGCAAGTCCAATTTCTTTTCGCGAAAAATGTTCTAAATATACATAGAACACCTGTACGTAATTTGGTTCGGAACTTCGAAGTGGTAAAAAAGTTAGGGGTTGTTATAATCTGATGCTGGGTGTTTCACCCCCGCGGACCCTTTGTAAGTCCAATTTCTTTTCGCGAAAAATATTCTAAATACACATAGAACACCTGTACGTAATTTGGTTCGGAACTTCGAAGTAATAAAAAAGTTAGTGGTTGTTATAATTTACTGCTGGGTGTTTCACCCCCGCGGACCCTTTGCAAGTCCAATTTCTTTTCGCGAAAAATATTCTAAATGGACATAGAGCACCTGTACGTAATTTGGTTCGGAACTTCGAAGTGATAAAAAAGTTAGGGGTTGTTATAATCTACTGCTGGGTGTTTCACCCTCGCGGACCCTTTGCAAGTCCAATTTCTTTTCGCGAAAAATGTTCTAAATACACATAGAATACCTGTACGTAATTTGGTTCGGAACTTCGAAGTAATAAAAAAGTTAGGGGTTGTTATAATCTACTGCTGGGTGTTTCACCCCCGCGGACCCTTTGCAAGTCTAATTTCTTTTCGCGAAAAATTTTCTAAATACACATAGAACACCTGTACGTAATTTGGTTCGGAACTTCGAAGTGATAAAAAAGTTAGGGATTGTTATAATCTACTGCTGGGTGTTTCACCCCCGCGGACCCTTTGCAAGTCTAATTTCTTTTCGCGAAAAATTTTCTAAATACACATAGAACACCTGTACGTAATTTGGTTCGGAACTTCGAAGTGATAAAAAAGTTAGGGGTTGTTATAATCTACTGCTGGGTGTTTCACCCTCGCGGACCCTTTGCAAGTCCAATTTCTTTTCGCGAAAAATGTTCTAAATACACATAGAACACCTGTACGTAATTTGGTTCGGAACTTCGAAGTAATAAAAAAGTTAGGGGTTGTTATAATCTACTGCTGGGTATTTCACCCCCGCGGACCCTTTGCAAGTCCAATTTCTTTTCGCGAAAAATATTCTAAATACACATAGAACACCTGTACCTAATTTGGTTCGGAACTTCGAAGTAATAAAAAAGTTAGGGGTTGTTATAATCTACTGCTGGGTATTTCACCCCCGCGGACCCTTTGCAAGTCCAATTTCTTTTCGCGAAAAATATTCTAAATACACATAGAACACCTGTACCTAATTTGGTTCGGAACTTCGAAGTAATAAAAAAGTTAGGGGTTGTTATAATCTACTGCTGGGTGTTTCACCCCCGCGGACCCTTTGCAAGTTCAATTTCTTTTCGCGAAAAGTTTTCTAAATATACACAGAACACCTGTACGTAATTTGGTTCGGAACTTCGAAGTGATAAAAAAGTTAGGGGTTGTTATAATCTACTGCTGGGTGTTTCACCCTCGCGGACCCTTTGCAAGTTCAATTTCTTTTCGCGAAAAATGTTCTAAACACACATAGAACACTTGTACGTAATTTGGTTCGGAACTTCGAAGTAATAAAAAGGTTAGGGGTTGTTATAATCTACTGCTGGGTGGTTCACCCCCGCGGACCCTTTGCAAGTCCAATTTCTTTTCGCGAAAAATTTTCTAAATACACATAGAACACCTGTACGTAATTTGGTTCGGAACTTCGAAGTGATAAAAAAGTTAGGGGTTGTTATAATCTACTGTTGGGTGTTTCACCCTCGTGGACCCTTTGCAAGTCCAATTTCTTTTCGCGAAAAATGTTCTAAACACACATAGAACACTTGTACGTAATTTGGTTCGGAACTTCGAAGTAATAAAAAAGTTAGGGGTTGTTATAATCTACTGCTGGGTGTTTCACCCCCGCGGACCCTTTGCAAGTCCAATTTCTTTTCGCGAAAAATGTTCTAAACACACATAGAACACTTGTATGTAATTTGGTTCGGAACTTCGAAGTGATAAAAAAGTTAGGGGTTGTTATAATCTACTGTTGGGTGTTTCACCCTCGCGGACCCTTTGCAAGTCCAATTTCTTTTCGCGAAAAATGTTCTAAACACACATAGAACACTTGTACGTAATTTGGTTCGGAACTTCGAAGTGGTAAAAAAGTTAGGGGTTGTTATAATCTACTGCTGGGTATTTCACCACCGCGGACCCTTTGCAAGTCCAATTTCTTTTCGCGAAAAATATTCTAAATACACATAGAACACCTGTACGTAATTTGGTTCGGAACTTCGAAGTGATAAAAAAGTTAGGGGTTATTATAATCTACTGCTGGGTGTTTCACCCCCGCGGACCCTTTGCAAGTCCAATTTCTTTTCGCGAAAAATATTCTAAATCACATAGAACACCTGTACGTAATTTGGTTCGGAACTTCGAAGTAATAAAAAAGTTAGGGGTTGTTATAATCTACTGCTGGGTATTTCACCCCCGCGGACCCTTTGCAAGTCCAATTTCTTTTCGCGAAAAATATTCTAAATACACATAGAACACCTGTAGGCAATTTGGTTCGGAACTTCGAAGTAATAAAAAGTTAGGGGTTGTTATAATCTACTGCTGGGTATTTCACCCCCGCGGACCCTTTGCAAGTCCAATTTCTTTTCGCGAAACATATTTTAAATACACATAGAACACCTGTATGTAATTTGGTTCGGAACTTCGACGTAATAAGAAAGTTAAAGGTTTTTCTTGGTATTGTTTCTGGTATTAAATATATTATGTTGATATTAAAAAAATATATAATCTTATCTAATTAAATAGTAGTTAAATAGTAGTTGAATATTAGTTAATATAGTATAAGTTACACCGGTATTTAATATTGCAATAGTATATTACATTAAAAAAATATGGCCCCGGCTACGGACGTCTATGGACGTTCGGGTATCTTCGGAAATTTCTACTGCTATCTTTTACTGCTGTCTTCACACCGGTCACCCCGCAGCCTCTACGGTAAATCTGGGGGTGCCCATATGTAGACTCTATACTAGGCGACCTATTCCAATTATCTAGCATAGTTCTAGGGTGCGACAATCGCTAGGGGTTGAGAAAATAAATCCTTAGTTTAGTAGTAAAAATAAGTCTATTTAAAAAATTCACCCCGCAGCCCCTACGATAAATCTGGGGATATATACAGGCAGAATGATTACCAGAGGACCTATTCGAATTATTTAGGCTAGTCGCAGGGTGCGACACTTCTTGGGGTTTGAGAAAAATAATTATTAAAATTCATGTTCACTACTTGGTTGGTCAACTGTAAATTTATGAATCTGAATCTGTTACGGATTTAAATCTGAATCCAACTTCAGCCACATAACGATTTCCCAAGCTTAATAAAATTGTATTGTTAAAATTCAAAATGTCCAATTTGACATCTGCCAATGTTAAACGTTAATTTCATAATAAAAGATACTCTAATCGAATTTGGTATCAAATTAAATGATTTTTTAAACTTATTTATTGGTATTAAATTAAACGATTTCCCAAGCTTAATAAAATTGTATTGTTAAAATTCAAAATGTCCAATTTGACATCTGTCAATGTTAAACGTTAATTTCATAATAAAAGATACTCTAATCGAATTTGGTATCAAATTAAATGATTTTTTAAACTTAATTATTTATTGGTATTAAATTAAACGATTTCCCAAGCTTAATAAAATTGTATTGTTAAAATTCAAAATGTCCAATTTGACATCTGTCAATGTTAAACTTAACTTCATAATAAAAGATACTCTAATCGAATTTGGTATCAAATTAAATGATTTTTTAAACTTAATTATTTATTGGTATTAAATTAAACGATTTCCCAAGCTTAATAAAATTGTATTGTTAAAATTCAAAATGTCCAATTTGACATCTGTCATTGTTAAACTTAATTTCATAATAAAAGATACTCTAATCGAATTTGGTATCAAATTAAATGATTTTTTAAACTTAATTATTTATTGGTATTAAATTAAACGATTTCCCAAGCTTAATAAAATTGTATTGTTAAAATTCAAAATGGCGTATTTGACATCTGTCAATGTTAAACGTCAATTTCATAATAAAAGATACTCTAATCGAATTTGGTATCAAATTAAATGATTTTTTAAGCTTAATTATTTATTGGTATTAAATTAAACGATTTCCCAAGCTTAATAAAATTGTATTGTTAAAATTCAAAATGTCCAATTTGACATCTGTCAATGTTAAACGTCAATTTCATAATAAAAGATACTCTAATCGAATTTGGTATCAAATTAAATGATTTTTTAAGCTTAATTATTTATTGGTATTAAATTAAACGATTTCCCAAGCTTAATAAAATTGTATTGTTAAAATTCAAAATGTCCAATTTGACATCTGTCAATGTTAAACGTCAATTTCATAATAAAAGATACTCTAATCGAATTTGGTATCAAATTAAATGATTTTTTAAGCTTAATTATTTATTGGTATTAAATTAAACGATTTCCCAAGCTTAATAAAATTGTATTGTTAAAATTCAAAATGTCCAATTTGACATCTGTCAATGTTAAACGTCAATTTCATAATAAAAGATACTCTAATCGAATTTGGTATCAAATTAAATGATTTTTTAAGCTTAATTATTTATTGGTATTAAATTAAACGATTTCCCAAGCTTAATAAAATTGTATTGTTAAAATTCAAAATGGCGTATTTGACATCTGTCAATGTTAAACGTCAATTTCATAATAAAAGATACTCTAATCGAATTTGGTATCAAATTAAATGATTTTTTAAGCTTAATTATTTATTGGTATTAAATTAAACGATTTCCCAAGCTTAATAAAATTGTATTGTTAAAATTCAAAATGGCGTATTTGACATCTGTCAATGTTAAACGTCAATTTCATAATAAAAGATACTCTAATCGAATTTGGTATCAAATTAAATGATTTTTTAAGCTTAACTATTTATTGGTATTAAATTAAACGATTTCCCAAGCTTATGAAATTGTATTGTTAAAATTCAAAATGTCCAATTTGACATCTGTCAATGTTAAACGTCAATTTCATAATAAAAGATACTCTAATCGAATTTGGTATCAAATTAAATGATTTTTTAAGCTTAATTAGGTGGAATTATTAAAATTCAAGATGGCGCATTTGACATCTGTCAATGTCACATAACTTTTTATTATAACAGTAAAAATGGTCGAGTTTGGTATGAAATTAAATGATTTTAATGGTTGGTATTAAATTAAACGATTTCCCAAGCTTAATAAAATTGTATTGTTAAAATTCAAAATGGCGTATTTGACATCTGTCAATGTTAAACGTCAATTTCATAATAAAAGATACTCTAATCGAATTTGGTATCAAATTAAATGATTTTTTAAGCTTAATTATTTATTGGTATTAAATTAAACGATTTCCCATGCTTAATAAAATTTTATTGTTAAAATTCAAAATGTCCAATTTGACATCTGTCAATGTTAAACGTCAATTTCATAATAAAAGATACTCTAATCGAATTTGGTACCAAATTAAATGATTTTTTAAGCTTAATTATTTATTGGTATTAAATTAAACGATTTTCCAAGCTTAATAAAATTGTGTTATTAAAATTCAAAATGGCGGATTTGACATCTGTCAATGTTACATAACTTTTTATTACAACAGCAAAAATAGTCGAGATTTTTATGAATTTAAATGATTTTAATGATTGGTATTAAATTAAACGATTTTCCAAGCTTAATAAAATTGTGTTATTAAAATTCAAAATGGCGGATTTGACATCTGTCAATGCCAAACGTCAATCTCATAATAAACGGTACCCTAATCGAGTTTGGTATCAAATTAAATGATTCTTTAAGCTTAATTAGGTCGAATTATTAAAATTTAAGATGGTGGATTTGATATCTGTCAATGTTACATAACTTTTTATTACAACAGCAAAAATAGTCGAGATTTTTATGAATTTAAATGATTTTAATGATTGGTATTAAATTAAACGATTTTCCAAGCTTAATAAAATTGTGTTATTAAAATTCAAAATGGCGGATTTGACATCTGTCAATGCCAAATGTCAATTTCATAATAAACGGTACCCTAATCGAGTTTGGTATCAAATTAAATGATTTTTTAAGTTTAATTAAGTAGAATTATTAAAATTTAAGACCAGAAGAAATCCAAACCAATCAAATAGCAACTACAATGTAAAATATTTGCTTATTTTAAAAGTTGAAGACGCTCATTGTCTCTTCAAATGAAAATTTATGTAAATAATTTTTAAAGTGCATTTATAAAAAAGAAAATTCTGTTTAATACACTCACCGTATATAAAATTGCCGGAAATAATGTCATTTTTGAGAACAGATTGTAACAAATTCCAAAAAAACACAAAAAACTGATTAACAAACCATAAAATTAACTTACACCGAGAAACTGTCATTGTCATTACAACAAAATTGAACAAAATGTTCCCAAATAGCCGCTAAAGTAGGTAACAATTCCGATTTAAACTATCATCAGCGCCATCTAACGTAATGGTTCCCTAACATTCGTTACTATATTCACTGTGGATCAGCTTACTCATATAAAGTGTTGGGGTATGCACACAAATGACATTTAGATAACCTACAAATATGTATATAAAAAGAAAATTAATTTTTCTGTTAAAATCGTAATCAAACGACGAAAAAGATGATAAATATGAAAATATTTTACAAGAAAACAATTTTGAAGTGACTAAAATAAAAACGATCGATTTTATATACAAAAATTTAAATCTTCTCGAAAGTAAGTTAAAATCACATAATGATTGTACAGGAATGATATTATATAGCCCAAGATGTGTTCTTGCGGTTATATACGCGTGTGAATTACCTAACGAATGGAAATTGAAAGAAAATTATGTTGTCGGTGAAGCAACACATGAATTAGCCCTAAAAGAACTTGATATCGAATGTGGTGGAAAAGAGACTGGGAATGCCGATAATTTATCAACTTTGTTACTAAATAATAACCAAATTAATAAAAAGTTTTTGTACCCCCATGGTAATTTAAAAACGGATATCTTAAAGAATAAACTTTCAAATAGTTTGGTTACTTTAGAAGAAGTTGAAGTTTATGACACTGTTTTTAATGAAGATATTGAAGAGGATTTTCTAAATGCTACGGAATCTTTAAGTCTTCTTCCTGAGTATATAGTTTTTTTTAGTCCTTCGGGATTAAGGGCGATTGAAACGATTTTATTTCAATTACCGTTGGATGTAATCAAGGTTTTTTAAATGATTAAAAATTGTTGATTTAAGCTAATTAATTTCACTTTAGTTAATTGCAATTGGGCCAACAACAGAATCAGCTATGATTAAATTGGGTTTGACTGTTTTCGGTGTGGCTGAGAAACCGACTCCGAGTGATGTGCTTAAATTGTTAAAATAAATTTTATATATATTTTTTAAATATTGTTGACTAGTAATTCTAAGAATACATTTTTATACTATTAAAGAAATATAAACACCTTAGTTTGTTACTTTTCTTTATATTTTCTTAAGTTGAGTACAAAAATATTGAAATATGACTCACCTTAACTTATTAACTAACACAGAACAATCTCAATTACTCTGGCTTGCAAAATCATATTACTCTGGCTGATTTTTATGAAGTTTTTGATGCTAGTTTTAGAAATAATATTGTATTTGTTTCACGTGAGGTTTGTCTACAAAATGGTGTAAAAATTTATGGGGTGATTGATTGACAAAGATGATTTTTTTACATCTTTGTAGAAACGTTTTGTTAATTATTTATTTATTTATTGAAACAAACAGGTTGTAATCCTAATTACATGTTTCAACTAATAATAATATAGCAAATCATTTTTCAAAAAATAATACTAAAATCAGGCAAATATCAAAATACAGGTAGCCCTCCTCTAACACGGTATCTTATAACACGGTTTCGCTATAACACGGTTTCGCTATAACACGGTTTCGCTATAACACGGTTTCGCTATAACACGGTTTCGCTATAACACGGTATCTTATAACACGGTTTCGCTATAGCACGGTTTCGCTATAACACGGTTTCGGTATAACACGGTTTCGCTATAACACGGTTTCGCTATAACACGGTTTCGCTATAACACGGTATCTTATAACACGGTTTCGCTATAACACGGTTTCGCTATAACACGGTTTCGCTATAACACGGTATCTTATAACACGGTTTCGCTATAACACGGTTTCGCTATAACACGGTATCTTATAACACGGTTTCGCTATAACACGGTTTCGCTATAACACGGTATCTTATAACACGGTTTCGCTATAACACGGTATCTTATAACACGGTTTCGCTATAACACGGTTTCGCTATAACACGGTTTCGCTATAACACGGTTTCGCTATAACACGGTTTCGCTATAACACGGTTTCGCTATAACACGGTATCTTATAACACGGTTTCGCTATAACACGGTTTCGCTATAACACGGTATCTTATAACACGGTTTCGCTATAACACGGTTTCGCTATAACACGGTTTCGCTATAACACGGTTTCGCTATAACACGGTTTCGCTATAACACGGTATCTTATAACACGGTTTCGCTATAACACGGTTTCGCTATAACACGGTATCTTATAACACGGTTTCGCTATAACACGGTTTCGCTATAACACGGTTTCGCTATAACACGGTTTCGCTATAACACGGTATCTTATAACACGGTTTTGCTATAACACGGTTTCGCTATAACACGGTATCTTATAACACGGTTTCGCTATAACACGGTTTCGCTATAACACGGTATCTTATAACACGGTTTCGCTATAACACGGTATCTTATAACACGGTTTCGCTATAACACGGTTTCGCTATAACACGGTATCTTATAACACGGTTTCGCTATAACACGGTTTCGCTATAACACGGTTTCGCTATAACACGGTTTCGCTATAACACGGTATCTTATAACACGGTTTTGCTATAACACGGTTTCGCTATAACACGGTATCTTATAACACGGTTTCGCTATAACACGGTTTCGCTATAACACGGTTTCGCTATAACACGGTTTCGCTATAACACGGTTTCGCTATAACACGGTTTCGCTATAACACGGTTTCGCTATAACACGGTTTCGCTATAACACGGTTTCGCTATAACACGGTTTCGCTATAACACGGTATCTTATAACACGGTTTCGCTATAACACGGTTTCGCTATAACACGGTATCTTATAACACGGTTTCGCTATAACACGGTATCTTATAACACGGTTTCGCTATAACACGGTTTCGCTATAACACGGTATCTTATAACACGGTTTCGCTATAACACGGTTTCGCTATAACACGGTATCTTATAACACGGTTTCGCTATAACACGGTTTCGCTATAACACGGTTTCGCTATAACACGGTATCTTATAACACGGTTTCGCTATAACACGGTTTCGCTATAACACGGTTTCGCTATAACACGGTATCTTATAACACGGTTTCGCTATAACACGGTTTCGCTATAACACGGTATCTTATAACACGGTTTCGCTATAACACGGTTTCGCTATAACACGGTATCTTATAACACGGTTTCGCTATAACACGGTTTCGCTATAACACGGTTTCGCTATAACACGGTTTCGCTATAACACGGTATCTTATAACACGGTTTTGCTATAACACGGTTTCGCTATAACACGGTATCTTATAACACGGTTTCGCTATAAAACGGTTTCGCTATAACACGGTTTCGCTATAACACGGTTTCGCTATAACACGGTTTCGCTATAACACGGTTTCGCTATAACACGGTTTCGCTATAACACGGTTTCGCTATAACACGGTTTCGCTATAACACGGTATCTTATAACACGGTTTCGCTATAACACGGTTTCGCTATAACACGGTTTCGCTATAACACGGTATCTTATAACACGGTTTCGCTATAACACGGTTTCGCTATAACACGGTTTCGCTATAACACGGTATCTTATAACACGGTATCTTATAACACGGTATCTTATAACACGGTTTCGCTATAACACGGTTTCGCTATAACACGGTATCTTATAACACGGTTTCGCTATAACACGGTATCTTATAACACGGTATCTTATAACACGGTTTCGCTATAACACGGTATCTTATAACACGGTATCTTATAACACGGTTTCGCTATAACACGGTTTCGCTATAACACGGTTTCGCTATAACACGGTTTCGCTATAACACGGTATCTTATAACACGGTTTCGCTATAACACGGTTTCGCTATAACACGGTATCTTATAACACGGTTTCGCTATAACACGGTTTCGCTATAACACGGTATCTTATAACACGGTTTCGCTATAACACGGTTTCGCTATAACACGGTTTCGCTATAACACGGTATCTTATAACACGGTTTCGCTATAACACGGTTTCGCTATAACACGGTATCTTATAACACGGTTTCGCTATAACACGGTTTCGCTATAACACGGTATCTTATAACACGGTTTCGCTATAACACGGTTTCGCTATAACACGGTTTCGCTATAACACGGTATCTTATAACACGGTTTTGCTATAACACGGTTTCGCTATAACACGGTATCTTATAACACGGTTTCGCTATAACACGGTTTCGCTATAACACGGTTTCGCTATAACACGGTTTCGCTATAACACGGTTTCGCTATAACACGGTTTCGCTATAACACGGTTTCGCTATAACACGGTTTCGCTATAACACGGTTTCGCTATAACACGGTATCTTATAACACGGTTTCGCTATAACACGGTTTCGCTATAACACGGTATCTTATAACACGGTTTCGCTATAACACGGTATCTTATAACACGGTTTCGCTATAACACGGTTTCGCTATAACACGGTATCTTATAACACGGTTTCGCTATAACACGGTTTCGCTATAACACGGTATCTTATAACACGGTTTCGCTATAACACGGTTTCGCTATAACACGGTATCTTATAACACAGTTTTGCTATAACACGGTTTCGCTATAACACGGTATCTTATAACACGGTTTCGCTATAACACGGTATCTTATAACACGGTTTCGCTATAACACGGTTTCGCTATAACACGGTTTCGCTATAACACGGTTTCGCTATAACACGGTTTCGCTATAACACGGTTTCGCTATAACATGGTTTCGCTATAACACGGTATCTTATAACACGGTTTCGCTATAACACGGTTTCGCTATAACACGGTATCTTATAACACGGTTTCGCTATAACACGGTTTCGCTATAACACGGTTTCGCTATAACACGGTTTCGCTATAACACGGTATCTTATAACACGGTTTCGCTATAACACGGTTTCGCTATAACACGGTATCTTATAACACGGTTTCGCTATAACACGGTTTCGCTATATCACGGTATCTTATAACACGGTTTCGCTATAACACGGTTTCGCTATAACACGGTATCTTATAACACGGTTTCGCTATAACACGGTTTCGCTATAACACGGTATCTTATAACACGGTTTCGCTATAACACGGTTTCGCTATAACACGGTTTCGCTATAACACGGTTTCGCTATAACACGGTTTCGCTATAACACGGTTTCGCTATAACACGGTATCTTATAACACGGTTTCGCTATAACACGGTTTCGCTATAACACGGTTTCGCTATAACACGGTTTCGCTATAACACGGTATCTTATAACACAGTTTTGCTATAACACGGTTTCGCTATAACACGGTATCTTATAACACGGTTTCGCTATAACACGGTATCTTATAACACGGTTTCGCTATAACACGGTTTCGCTATAACACGGTTTCGCTATAACACGGTTTCGCTATAACACGGTTTCGCTATAACACGGTTTCGCTATAACACGGTTTCGCTATAACATGGTTTCGCTATAACACGGTATCTTATAACACGGTTTCGCTATAACACGGTTTCGCTATAACACGGTATCTTATAACACGGTTTCGCTATAACACGGTTTCGCTATAACACGGTATCTTATAACACGGTTTCGCTATAACACGGTTTCGCTATAACACGGTTTCGCTATAACACGGTTTCGCTATAACACGGTATCTTATAACACGGTTTCGCTATAACACGGTTTCGCTATAACACGGTTTCGCTATAACACGGTATCTTATAACACGGTTTCGCTATAACACGGTATCTTATAACACGGTTTCGCTATAACACGGTATCTTATAACACGGTATCTTATAACACGGTTTCGCTATAACACGGTTTCGCTATAACACGGTATCTTATAACACGGTTTCGCTATAACACGGTATCTTATAACACGGTTTCGCTATAACACGGTTTCGCTATAACACGGTATCTTATAACACGGTTTCGCTATAACACGGTATCTTATAACACGGTATCTTATAACACGGTTTCGCTATAACACGGTTTCGCTATAACACGGTTTCGCTATAACACGGTTTCGCTATAACACGGTTTCGCTATAACACGGTTTCGCTATAACACGGTATCTTATAACACGGTTTCGCTATAACACGGTTTCGCTATAACACGGTATCTTATAACACGGTTTCGCTATAACACGGTTTCGCTATAACACGGTTTCGCTATAACACGGTTTCGCTATAACACGGTATCTTATAACACGGTTTCGCTATAACACGGTTTCGCTATAACACGGTACCTTATAACACGGTTTCGCTATAACACGGTATCTTATAACACGGTTTCGCTATAACACGGTATCTTATAACACGGTATCTTATAACACGGTTTCGCTATAACACGGTTTCGCTATAACACGGTTTCGCTATAACACGGTTTCGCTATAACACGGTATCTTATAACACGGTTTCGCTATAACACGGTTTCGCTATAACACGGTTTCGCTATAACACGGTATCTTATAACACGGTTTCGCTATAACACGGTATCTTATAACACGGTTTCGCTATAACACGGTTTCGCTATAACACGGTATCTTATAACACGGTTTCGCTATAACACGGTTTCGCTATAACACGGTTTCGCTATAACACGGTATCTT